>JAZGTH010000088.1:3872500-4385000 GCA_036877525.1 Chromobotia macracanthus | reverse complement strand
GGCTTGAGGTCACAGAGGACCTCTCTATATGTCATTCTTTCTTTTCTATAACTCTCACTGTCTTTTGACCGTCCGCCTCGCTTCCTGTTCTCTGATGGCCAGAACGATGTATCGTGCACGTTGGTCTTTCATGGCCTGCTCATCCAGCCAAAGACAATTACAAGAATAAAGGCCGATATAAATAGGCAAAAGACCTATGGCATTTTTTTCTGAACGCACAAGAACACACACATTCTATGTTGGCCTAGTGATCTAACAGATGAGTTTTAAGTGAACTTCCATCACTGACTTTTCAGAATCATAAAGTTTTGTGTGTGCATGAGTGTGTTCACAAGTTTGCCTGTCATACAATGAGCTAGTTCACTCCAAAAATTTAATTCTGTCATTATTTTCTCATGTCTCATGTTTTGGTAACACAAAATTGAGTCTTCTAAAGTGAGTGTTCCTTCTCCTTATTGAAAGTTGCTCTATGTAAATGCATTCTGGTTAAATGTTTTTTAATCCTTTTTCAGTGATCGTGAATGACTGGAATCAGGGAATTTCTTTGGTTCAGGGATGTTAGAACCCTAATATAACAGCAGTTCATCTAACTGTGTCAATAAGAAACCCACCATGAAACAGTCTTTGAAACCATATGATAGCTACAATCATATAGCTATAATTCATTCAATAAGAGCTGATTATTGATGTGAAATCAGGAGCTGGACCAGTCTGATTCATGAACAGGATTACCTGGTTCTTTGAACAGAACTTATTTTAGATAAGAACTTATTCGTGAGAAACGAATACATTTTGCATTTTTTACGCAAAAATGCAAAATTCCCTTTGATTTTCCTGTGTCTTTAAATGTATTTTTAGAGGTGTACGGCTATTGGGTGAGCTAATGTACAACTACCCACACTGACAATAAAACTCTTTGTTCGTTGTGACTCAAGTTTACTGAAGAAGGAGCGTCCGCAGACAGGAATGTTTTTTTGTAAAAGCCAGCGGGAATGACTCAGCTAGAAGCACCTGCACCAAGAACCTCTTTCAGAGTTTCATTAAACCCAGATAATTAAGGGATTAAAGTAATTCTTCAGATTCTTTTAGTAACTGTGAATAGTTTATTTAGGAAGAAACCCAGTTTATTAAAATTAAATATATTAGATGAGGAAGGGAATCTAGTTTGTTTATTAGAATTACAGCTGTTTTAGTTACAGATACTGGTGCCTGCTACAGGTAAGCCTCGCATTTGATATCGTTCATACAGCTATTTAAATAAAAAGTCCCAATGAATGTTTAAACTTGTGCATGAAACACGGTTTGTGCTGTTGATGTGAAGGAACCAGAAAATCCTTGAGATTGTAGGTTGAGATTGGACCTTTCACCGGGTCCAGCAAACACCGAAAACATGCTTAGCACACCTTACTAGATAACTGCTTTGGAAAGTGCTTAAATCCACTCTAAACACTTTAGCAACCACATAGCAACGGTTGCGTTCAGCACTCATGGTCTTCAGTTTTAAGATGACTGCATTTTTAAGACTTATAGACACCATGGTTACATTAATGTTACCGTGGTAAAGGAAAACCATCCATGGTTACTGTCCCTTGGTTACTATGCTTTCACTCAATACCACAATAACAATAGCTACCATGTGAGAACTGTGATTACCTTTCAGAGATTTATGGTGTTTGTAAATAGCACATTATTAAATACTTATAATATTTCTCCTGTTTCTTGTTCTTCCACAGGCCATAGAAACACACGGGCCTTCTTGAGTCACGGGGGCTTGAACAGCATCTATGAGGCCATGTATCACGGTGTGCCCGTGGTGGGGGTTCCACTGTTCGGAGATCACTACGACACCATGACGCGGGTTCAGGCCAAAGGCATGGGCATTATGTTAGAGTGGAAGAGAATGAGTGAAGAAGACCTTTACACAGCCATGTTCAGCATCATTACAGAGAAAAGGTGATTTTGTATGTAATATAACAGGCCAGTTAAAAGAGAAGCGCACACACAGGTGTTATCAGCACTTTGTGAAGTGTCACACTGAATATTGCGGCTACTTCTTTGTTAGGAAACAAGTAATACAAACCCACACCCTCCCGCAGAGAGACGGGTTAATCTTTAATGACTGTGGAATTAGGGTTACTCAAGTTTAAAGATAAAAAAACCCAGCAGGGTGTCTGTATTTGCAGTGCCATAGTTTTTCTTTTATCAGCTCTAAATGGGATAAATCAATGTTTAGAAGCCGTCTAGAAAATGCGCTTTCTTCTTCTAAAGGCTGTAATTTAGGTTGTTTAGTTGTGTTCAGGTAGAATTAACTACCAAGTTGCCAGTGCGCAGATTGGACTTAAAACTAATTGGTTTTCTAGTTTTAATTTTGTGTTCACTAGATTGTGAAAATATGATGCTAGCTGCCTATTGCTGGTATGGCCAGCACTTCAAACCACCTAGACATGCAAATTAGACTAGTAGTGCTGTACATAGGCAAACCAAAGTGTAGCAGGACAAACTATTGTAGTGTGCCATCTTGTGGCTGGTATAAGAATATAGATACAAGGTTCCTGTTGGTCAGTTTTGTTAACAGTATCTTTCATCTCTTTCTCTCTATGAAGGTATCGAGAGCGAGCACAGTTATTGTCTCAGATTCATAAAGATCAGCCTGGTCATCCAGTTAGTCGAGCCGTTTACTGGATCAGCTACATACTCCGTCACCACGGTGCTGAACACCTTCGCTCTGCAGTTTACGAGATCCCCACCCACCAGTACTTTTTATTGGACGTTGCCATGGTGATAGGAGTTTGCCTGCTTCTCCTTGGCTACTGCCTATACCGAACAGGCAGGTTCATCCGATCGCGACTGGGACGTGGTCCGTTTTCAGTGGAGAAGGTCAATGGACACTGTCATAACGGAATTCCAAACGGCAAACATGACAGAAATGGACATGTCAGAAGTACGGAGAAGAAACTGAAGTAAAAAAAAAACTAGGAGAAATCAGCACTAACGCTTCACTAAAGAGAGGAATTAACTGCTCTTTACTCAGAACACGGCCTATCCAGGAAATAAACACATGGGAATTACCAACTACTGTAACAACAAACTGTAAACGGGAAGCCAAGGTAAGGAAGAAAGAAAGACAGGAAACATTAATGGAAAATTCCCGAGGATGTTTTTTAACCCTGTTGAATGGAGTTGATTTATGGTCCCGAATGTTGCGCTTACCCTTCTGGAGAAAGCAGTAGTTGAGAAATTAATGTTTTTAACAACAACACGCAGGGCATCGGGTTTCAGTAAATATCCAAATGCAGGTCTATATTTATTTATGAAACTGTAACTAATCTTTGGAAAATTCTGTACTTTCTTGAACATAGCACTGTCGACTGTTTTTTGTTTTAAACAGATGCAGGATTTTAATTTATGTTCTATATTTATGTTTTCGTGCACCCCGTCCCTACTTTTTTTTCATTTTTATGCATCACTATTACTTTTTGCATGTTAACAGTGCTGGCTGTGCACAAGGCAAACTCACTGACGTGTGTGTTCACAGCCTTGCCCTAGTTTTTAAATAGGTCTAGCTTTCCGTAGACATAAATTCGGCACTAGCTAATGCTGCTAGTTACAATGCTAGTGACTTGAAGGATAGCTGTGTTGAACTACCCTGCTTCCATTTGCAATTAATTTGGGATGCTGGCTGGTATGCTAACTTATCTTTGCTCCGTTTCCCTTTATAGTTTCTTTGTTTTGTTGTTCTCACCGTTTTTGTTGTTCTCAACGTTATTTAATAAACTACTGTAGTTTCTCTTCAGAGAGGCTTAGATCAGGTTCCACACCACCGTCACACGTTCACACCTCTTGTTGGCAGATCTGGATTCAAATGAGGAAAGTAAACATTTGATCTGAATTAATAAGCCACTTTATCTGTAATATTGTTTTGTTTAATGGATGTTTAGGTTTTGAAGTTGAAATTCTTCCAGTTTTGTCCTCAGTTCATCCTTTTACTGTATGGTTTATTTTATTAATTATGTTTTGTAAATGTGGTGGGTAGGGTTTTTATCTCGCAATGCCCCAGTCAAACTTATTTTTACCTAATTTTATTAGAATGTTTATCAGAAGAGTGTTGTTATTAAAGCAGACTGTTTCCTGACATGTCTTGCCATGTTCCCACAAATCAACAGGCCCAGCGTGACCTGGAGAAGAATTTTGGTACTGTAATTAACATTACCCATGGTGCTCTACTGGTTCTTGTACCTTCAGCCATTTTTATCAAAAAGATGTTCTGTAAAAGGCAAGATTTCAAATAGATCTGGTAACATTTCATTCTAACATTTAGTTGTTCAACGTTTTTAACTAGTTGATTCTTCATATCAGGTATTTGGATCTGTGACAGACGAAACATCTGCTAATTATGTATTTGTTCAAGCGCGTTCTCACCTGCGGAGACTTTATTTTAAAAAATGTCATTCGACATCGTGATTATAAAATCACATGCTGGTTTCACAACTCATTGTCAGACTGGAGTGTTACCAGTTAATAGTCTGAGATTGGAAGCATGTGTTCTGAATGCCCCAAGACGTTAATCAGAATGTAAAGTGGTACTAAGTAGTAAAATGTGTATGACAAAATATTTTGTATGGATTTATTATAAGAATATGAAATATTAGGTATAAAGGTAATAGGTATAAAGTACAGATGATGTACCTGTAGACCCAGGCCAGCACACTTGGTAACATATTTGAAACAGCAGTCATAGTTTTTAATAGTTTTTATGAAGAAATGTGATTGGTTGATTAGTGCTTGTAAAGTTACATTACATAAGAACTGCACTGCAAGTTTTACCTGTCTGTCGACTCCCAGGAACACCACAAATGAAAACCCAAACAGCCGAAATGAAGATCCATTGAAGTGAAGATCCGTAATGATCTGATACTGTTTAACCACGAGGTTTAGGGCATTTCCTCAGCCATGCACTGTTTAAGACTGTCCATACTTGAAAATACACTGGCTGCAAATGCATCAGAGCTATGACTGGTGAAACAGTGATGCACACTCAAATCACTTTCAAGATGTCATTGTTTTCTACTTGTTTGTTTTGTATGATTTTCAGTATTAATATTAGATGGTTAACAACAGAAAAAGGCTGCAGATGGGCTCCAACCTTAATATGTGCGTTTGTGTGTGTATGTGAGTGAGTGAGTGGTTATAGATCAAGGTAAATGATTTCCTTTATGTGAAGTATGTGCATGTTTGTGTAAGTTTGAATGGGTTAGTTTGAGCCTATTTTTGCCCAGTTTCACTTTATAAACTGATCATTTAACTCTATAGATCCTGTCTAGGTTTCCTTCCTTAAGCTCTCATTGTCTGTTTCCTGATCGGATTCATAATTCACATAAAGTAGTTTAAGCCTGCTTGCAGAGGTTTTTTTTTGTAATTATTTCATCATGATTTTAAATGTGTTTCATGTGTGTTTGTGTTGTCATGTACATAAAAAGACAAACAAAAATACTAATGATGAATAAACATTAAATATTTTGTTTGCTTATGCATGTCTTTTGATGACTTTCTTGATGGGGATGTAAAAAACAAGCACATGAAACACAAGCAGAATTCAGCTGAGCCAGGTCTGAAAGTCCGAGCACACCTGCAGAGCACAACTTTGTTCTCAGGTTCCTTCTCTCCTGATATGGGTCATCTCAGTTTTTTCCCATGACATCATGTAAGGTAGTGTGCAGTTAGTAGCCATCTTAGTAGCCAATTCACTCGTTTCTCCATTATGGGTTATTTATAATGGACCAGTTCTTGGAGGAGTTCTTTTTTAATTTATTAATGGTGCCAGAGAGGAACAATGTGTCATCCCAATGTCATGCGAAAAAATCAACCAAATGAATTCAGCTTTAACCTTACACTGACAATGTATAGGTATGGTGCCATTTGTCAAAAACCAGCGTGGTAAAACAATGTCTTCATATGACAAACTGATCTTCTTAATGACTGAAACTGACTGACAGCGCCTCAGGTTGTGATCGACTAAAAATAAAAGTAGGCTGTGGCCTGCAGCCACATTTTATGTGTATTTCACAGGAAGATTGTCATGCGTAATATTTCAGTACACTTGTGACAGCTGTCAGGTAATGCGGAAGTTTTCTGCATGCCGTAAAAAGAAAACAAATCGCTGCAGTTCTGGCCTTTGGTAGAGTTGTTCATGTTTTCATCCCTTTCAGAAATTGTAGAATGTTAACATTGTATGTTATCAAACTGTTGTTACCTGTTGTTTTAAATTGCTGGTTAGGTGGCAATATAAAATTTATCATAAGTATGATTAATATTGAGTGTTGTAGGTCTATAGTAAGCACTTCTCATTGCGGTATGACCTACACAGTGTTTGAATGTAGTTACCCTCTATGACCCTCTCTGCATCCAAAATTGCACACTTCCATATTACAAGCCTATTTCACTGTAAAATGTAAATAAAAACAGAAAAAGAAGAGGGGATGCTACAGAGTGGTAAACATGCCCGTCACAACTTTTTTGAGAGGTGTTGTTGCCATCAAATTCAAAACGAGCAAATATTTTGCATGAAATAGTAAAATGTCACGCTTTCAACGTTTGATATGTTGTCTATGTTCTAGTGTGAATAAAATATGGGTATATGAGATTGGCAAATCATTGCATTCGGATTTTATTTACAATTTACACAACGTCCCACCTTTTAAAATTGGGGTTATATATTGTAGGGAGAAGCCTTAGTTTGCAAATAAAAAACGGTGAGAAATATCGATCGCTTCTCAATGCCGCAAAGATTTTAAGTGTGCATGGATGGACACTTTTCTAATTCAAAACGTTAATAAATTAAACAATGTTTGATTAAACGTGATCCACGTCACTCTTTTTTAGTGGAAATGACATGGCTGCCAATAAATGTATTTATGGTCTGCAGCAACTTTATGGTTACTGCAGCAACTTTATTGAAACATTTCAGAACGTGATATCAAACGCAGGGCCTGATTTGAATGAGTTTTAATGCCTCATTCTCCATTCACACAAGAGAGACAAACTCAACAATCCTCCTGGTGTAACTTTTTTTTGCCTGATGATTATATGTAAACTGACTTTGTATTGCATTGATCATAATACTCCAGATACATCTTTTTATTGAAACAGCAGGGGTTTCTTGGGTAATAGATTATTACTGAGGGAGATGAGGACATAAAAAACTACAGGTGTCACGTGTTGTCCTCTCTTTACCTCTCTCTTTCCCATTAATTCATTATTAATGAAAGTTTTTATAACGTGATGTTGTGTATCTACGGGTATTTGTGGTATGTGTACAGTTAGTGGACAGCGATGCTGTGGAGGACTGTTTGTCCACTATAGGGAGCCGTAAACGTGTTTTATGGATGATTTGTGCATTCGACAAATTCTGTACACAACAATAAATGAATTTGTATTTGTATTTATTGGCCTAATAGCAAGTATGATGCTTTTTTTCTGTCTGACAGATATGATTGAAATAGATGCCCTGAGAAGTCACAACTTAAAAACCATCACAAAAAAAGTCAGAGGAGCAGCCCACGTTTTTAGAAACTTTCTGCTTGTCATATACGTTGTGTTTTGGCTAACATGTGTACATCAGTGATACTGACAGGGTTTTAGAAATTTTATTAGTACTTATTTTTCTTTCAAATGTTCAGTTGGGCCCTATTTATTTCCTACTTATTTCTATTTGGCATCATTCCTGTTTCATGTCATCGGCAGTCAGAATTATGCCATAGTAACATCTCAATCTCATCTGAAGTTGAAGACAGTGATTTTAAGACATTTAAGACTTCTATTATTTAAGTTGGTGTAGTATTTGCTTGGCATCAGCAGATGGCAGTGTTGCTCTGTAAACAACTCTTCATCATTAACTCTCATTTAAAACCCCTCATCATCACTCTTCTGATGAAAACCACTGCAGTGTTTTTGAGACTTTGAGAAGTTCTCTCAAAGTTATCAAAACTTCCTGCAGTAATGTTAGTAGAAGTTTTTTTAACGTTACATATCATATATATCAAAAACATCATTCTTGAGTAGTTAGTGGGACATTTCAAAAACAGAATAAAAAAAATGTTAGAATAACATTTGCTAACATTCGTATAAGCAAGCAATAACTTTATTACAACACGCAAAACACTAGACGTTCTGAATGTTCTTAAACATTCAAAGTAACGTTTTAAAAGTTTTTGATACTAACAGAAACATTAGGGAAATGTTCTTACAGCAAAAAATTGTTAGCTGGGAGTGTGTGTGTGTGAGTATGTGTGTGTGTGTGTGTGTGTGTGTGTGTGTGTGTGTGTGAGTGTGAGAGAGAGAGATTTCCATCTTGTCATGCTGGGAGTTATATATGATCTTTTCCTTTTAATGTCAGGTCATAGATTGTGTAGCACATAACTACAGATAACATCCATGGCATGACACTTCCTGTCAGATGAGACCTTTTGCTCTGTTGATATTGAGGATTCTGCTACACACCTTGTGATAAAATCTCAGACACAGACTTGAGGTCAGAGGTCAAGTACAGGTTAGAGATATGGCACACATACACACAAAATCACTCTCACCCTCAAGTAGCATGTAATTAACTAAGTTAATTCAGAGAATAGAAGCAAAGACGTCAGACTAATAAAAATAAAAGCTGACACACACAAACATACACACGTCGCTGCTAGAGAATGAAATGAAATCATAATTTAATTATATTAATATCCCAAAATTTCTTACACAGGCACTCATAGATCTTGATGCGCGACAAAACTGAGTCACAGTCAAGACGTCAAACTCTGTGTGTGTGTGTGTTAGTGTGTGTGTGGTGGGGAGTTGTGTTTGATGTTATATATACAGGTTGTGTATAGATTGAATAATTCTTCATTTCCAGCAGTGGTCATCTTAGCCAGATTTAGCACCAAAAACAGCTTAGACGTGACATGCACGTAAACACACGCACACAAATCAACTCTGGGATGTTTAACACTGTAATGAGCTGGAACCACACCAGCCAATACACATTCACACACAGATACAAAAGGGAGTTGGAGGAGAACCAGTGGACATGGTCAGCCAACTGTTGTCCTGGATCTGATTATACCAGCCTCAATTCTGCAAGATTTCCTGTCATCTCATGCAGGGTATGGTGACCTCATAAAAACTGAAGCAAATCGTTGATTTAGAGTGTGGATATTTCAGCACGATTACAGATGCAGAAGGAAATTAACAACAGAAGGAAAGATTATGTTCAATGAAATGTGCAGTCAAACATAAACACAGAATTACTACATAAAGATTTAGAATTTAAAGGGATGTTCTGGTTTAATATAAGTTTAGCTGTAACATGATTTATCCCACAGTCTGTAAAAACAAGCAGAAACGTTTTAATCGTGTAAAGCCATTTCAAGTCTGTGGGGTTTTTCTACAGTGAAATTAACAAAATTGTCTTTTTAGGTGAAACTGCTGGATAAAACCTCTGGTTATGAATTGCCAACGTAGTGGTAAATGGATTCACTTTAGTTAAGCATTATCTTATTTTCTGTGGGAGGATATTCTTTGCTAATATCCTTCTCTGATTTTAAGCATTCTATAAAGCAAAGAGTGTCTTTAAGTGGCAATAAATTGTGCCGTTTCTGGATTAATGTTTCAATTAATAAGTTATAGTTTTCAAAAGATATATAGATATATGTCAAGCCAAACTGTCTACTTGTGGCTCCTGCCATCAGCATTAAAGAATCAACTTTTTTCAAAAAGAAAAAGTAGAATATTTTGAACACTCCTTTGTTTTGTCAATTCAATGTGGCGGGGTGGAAATGTAATGCTTGACAAAATCGGTTAAGCATGAAAAGGCAACAAATTACAGAGGTTTAAATGACTCTTCTATAAACTCAAATGTCATGGTGTTAATACCATTTTTTTGGTTTGTGAACTTAATTAAATGCTGCGGACTGAGTTACAGTCTTCAGGAAATTGCTCTTATTTTTACATACTTGAGGGGCAAGTTATGTCACAGATGCTGTCGATAAGAAGCTAATTTATAAGCTTTCAAGAACTCCGATTTATTGGAGAAAATCAGGAGCAGGGAAACCTCAAATTCATACCAAAGAGTGTGAATTATGTGTGTTTTAGGTGCAGAAGGTCATAAGTGGCCTAGAGCCGGGAGTCATTCTCTTCCTCCCAACCATGGGCCATTCTGTAAGGCTGATGATAAAGTCTAATTGTGTCTGGAGAGGAGAGGTGAGTGCTGAATATGACCTCTCTCTTCCTCCTCTCTCTCTCTCTCTCTCTCTCTTGCCTCTCTCCATCAGTTGTAGGCATGAAGGAGGTTTTTATCTCGACACCTCTATCAACCCTTGCTGTGGGCTGTCGTCTGAAAGGTTCAGATGTTATCTCTGCTATCTCGATGCTTCTGCAGTCCATCTTGACCTCCATCAGCCTAACAGCATGTCTTGTCTCCTTTCCTTCCCTTATCTCGAATATATAAAGTGTTTAGGCTGGTTCAGAAATCATGTACTGACCTTACTGACCATACTGACCTTATTTACATGAATTGCCTTTGACCTTTGATCACTGGAAGACCTTTGACTTAATGACATCCCAGCTAACAGAGAACATTCTCAGAATGTTGGCTAACGTTCTCTAAAAGTTCTCTCAAACTTGTCAAAAACGTTCTTGCAGTAACGCTAGTAGAATATTACGTCAAAGTTATTCTGAAGTTGTTATTGGAATATTTAAAAAAGTTACAGAATTAAAAAATGTTTGAATAACGTTCCTATTACCAAGCAATGACGTAAAAAATTATGTTTGAATATACAGTATATTCTGTAAAATATATTCAGTGGTCTAATGGTCTAAACAAAGCGGCAAATCCAGTGATTATTTCATTCTCAAAATCACCTGTATCACTCTGTAAATTGTGAATGTACCTTGGACAGACAGATACATAGAAAACTATGCTTTTACTCCTGGATGTTACAGAAAGTAAGACTGTCAGATTACAGATTGCCAGACTGAGTAAGTGCTTTCCATATCTGTGACTGGATACAGTACTGACCAGCAGTAACTTGTTGTTCTGATATGGTGTGATATCTGAGGCCAAGACTGACTCTTCTTGGCCTAAAATTGACATTTTCTTTTCTATTAATGTCATTATTGGCTGACAATCAGAACTTGACTGTGCCAAATATACCAAACTGATTTAAAAGTCTAAGGTGGATGGATGAACTTATGAAGAAAATCATAAGCTTGAACGTCAAACTGTCTTTTATTCCCTCCAATGTGTTATAATCTTCTGCTTTTTCAAATGTCAGCATACTCAGTATGAATCATCTTTCTCCTTTTCACTCTCTCTCTCTCTCTCTGTCTTTTGTCTTGCAAGACATTGTTATAGCACGCACTTTTGTGGCTGACACGCTCGCTTTGTCTTATTTCTCTCAGTATTATCCAAATCTGTATTTTCTTACCACCCCTCTCTACCATTTAAATTAATCTCTCTTTTTAAGCTGTCCGGTCTCCTCTCTTTTTATTAGGATTTTTATTGTTCTGACAAAAAGAATAATTTGCTCATCCTCTACGATAGTCTAACTTCTCTTCTCCATCACCATCAGCCCACGCGTAGAGCTCCAATGTTGAGGCAGCATTTGATAGATGTTTTTCCCCTAACCTTTGCTGTGATGCTGTTTAAACCCTTTTTTAAGAGCCTATTCTCATTTGTCACTGGATGTGAAATGTCCTTTTAAAGTATATTGGACTGAGGACAGATTCATGTCAACAGGATCCCGGTCTCTGTGCTGGAAGACAAGCCTGATTTTTGAGATGATACAAAGCAGCCATTTTTGCCACACAACATGCTCGTAAGTAAAAGTATCACCATCCGAAACTTTACTGCTGAGATCAGAACAGAAGATAAGAGCAAATGGGTCCAACTTAACCTTATATAATAGTATCTTATTCTTACTCAGACACTAAATTGTGTCTTTAGCTTGGGAGCACTCTGTAGTAAGTTGTGAGTGTATGCTCCAGGCTTTAGTTTCAGTATGCTAATGTATGTGAGAGTGCAGATTTCTGTGTGTCCAGAATCAGACTTTATAATAAACAGCAAAAAAGCGTTTAAAGTGATTGTAGTACTATTTGGAAAAACGTGCATCCTGCCCATCACTGCTTGAACTGATATCATGACTTTTAAGTGTATGTCCAAAACTTTCCTTACGAAAATGAATCATAGTTTTACTACAGTTTACAACAAAATACATGGTTACTATAGTTTAACCATGATTTACCAAATATGGTAAATCAACCATAGTTTTGCTATAGCAACCTCACTGTAGTAAAACTGTGGTTATATAAATAGGAATCAATGCACTGAAAACCATGGTTACTACACTTTTACTGTAGTAAGAATTTTTGTAAGGGTTGTCAGCAACCTTCCAGCACCTTCCAAGTAAACTGGTAACAGATACGTAGTTTAATCAAATTTCCTCACTCCAATTCAAGTATCAAGTATCTCCAGATTCAATTATTAACACGGTCGGAGGAAAAAGTGCTTTAAATGTAGAAATTTAAGACAAATTTACAAAAAGTGCAAAGAATCGTTCACACACTTGACTGGATTTCCTCTTTAAACCAATGGGTGGTTATAATACCAAAATGATGATATATTGGCATTTGAATCCAATGATAAGATCTGGTTGTAATGAAGCAGCGATATTGAAACTATTTTTGGTGGGGTTTCATAGTACAAGTTCAAGTTTGTGGCTGTTGGTTGAAAATGGCATCATTTGCATAACAGTTTCTCTCTGATTGATTGTAGGTTGTGTTTCCAAACCAGCCACATCATCATCAGAAGAAGGTCATCAGAGGTTCATCCCCATCAGTTCACCTCCAGTAAATGGAACCTTGTAATGGTTCCACAAGTGGAACTCAATATTACAGAATATTAGAAATTTACTTTAGAATCTGTTTGATAATCCGGTAATTTTATTTTGTCATTTGCATCATAATAGCGAAGTCACTGGTCATACACGGTTCCTTTCTCTAATTGTACCTGAACAGGCAGAAGGTATTCCAGCAACAGTTAGTGGCTGACTACATGACGATGAATATAAATGAAACTGTGCAGCCAAAATATAGTATCAGTGTTGCTCCGCCCATTGATATTATGGGATGTAGTTTTCAGCAGTGCATATTTTCAGCAGGATTGACCAGATTATTTGCAGCTGATGAGTGGAATTAGGTCAGAGAAAACAGTTGCTTTGGGTTTGGCTTAAAGCTGTAGATGATGTATACTTTTTAAAGAGTGCAAGGAAGTATTTTATTAAGGCTTTTTAGAGACTTATTTATTTTGGTATTCTCCAAAAGCTTATGCAGTTTTGCTTCTCAAATACATTTTTGAAGGGATCTTTTCCCAACACTTACACACCATTTGATGATCATTTTAGAGTGTGGGTTAGGATTAGGTTATGTTTTTTATAACTAGATGTGTATAAAATAATAGAAGTCTAGGGATGTCCCTGTTTAGATGTGTACAGGTTTGGCTGTACTTGTGAGGTTCAAATGGTCAAACATTTCCTTACAGATATAGAAAAACCTGTCAACAACAGATGTTCTGTGATGAAACCGAAGAGGTCCTCACTGTTTAAGACTTATTAATCGGCTAAATCATGTTGTGCTGAAATCTGAAAATGTCAACCAATTTCTACAAGAGGGCTGAATTTAGTAAATATCATTATCGTATATAAAAACAATTGTAAGATTTCTGTGAGAAATCCTCAGTAATATAGCACACATACCACATACCAATATCATTGACGAGACCAGAACAGGTTGACTTAATACATGTGTATGTGACACAGATAGAAAGTTCCTTTAAGGTTAACCTCACATCCATCAAAACGTGAAGGAGATATAATACAGATGACTATTCTTCAGGCACAGTACTGAATGAACAAGTCTGAAGTTTCCGCATTAAACAATACGTTTACACTATAAGTTACTATAAAACTTCAGGGAAACTGAGGTGTGTTCTAAGAAAAGGTCAGTTTAAATGAAAGAAGACAGGACACACATTAAAGGAGTACAACATCTCTTACCTCCGATAACCTAATCTGCTGCCTCACCGGTGTTTATATTTGTCATAAAACAGTGACTGCATTTGCGGCGAGCCAGGCACACGGTAAGCAGTAATATTTACAGCCCTCTGTAGTGTATTAAAGAAGCCTTGGAGGATAAGGGCGCGCAAGCAATTCATAACCTGAATGAGGCTGAGATCTGATTGGCTGTGAAACAGACTAAACAAAACATTAAACGTGTCTTGATAACATCTCTCTAATCCGTTTTTTTCTAGTTTTACAGAAACAAATCTGTAGGGTAGGCAATTTCAGAGAGGCTAGCAATAGCAACCTAGTTTGGAAAGCCTAAGATCCCGCCCTCGCTTCTGATCGCTCTCTAAGCCACGCCTCCTCCAACACATGAACACATACATCGTTTAATAGGACATCTATCATTGCATTCGGACAGTCTCTGCTTGAAACATAAAATGTATGTATGCATGTTGAAGTCAAATGAAGCCAAATCATTATTATAAACTTACCATTGTGAATTTTGTACGGTAAGAGGCAGTTTTGAACACAGATCTGTTATGTACTTGCTTAATAATGAACATTTATGTATATTTTTTTACACCTCATGGAGGCAGGCATGTTGAGGTCACATGATCAGCCAAATACATCTTACTATCTCTGTAACCCGTTATTATACACTCAGTTAGCTGTCAGCAAAAAGCCACCTTTTGCAAAATCCCTTAAGACTTTTTATTTGTTGCAAAACGTTAAGCAGAATATGCAGGGTTTATGCTTACAACAAGAAAAACATTTACCTGTTTATTGAGAAAAATGAAAATAAGTCATAATACTGTTTATTCTCTTTCTACTGTTTATTTTTTCTACAGGAAGACAATATTATGAAAATATGACTTTTTGCAGTATACGTGCATGACATTTGGCAGTGTGCGTGCAAATCTGCTATTAGTGACGAACTGAATTTATCATTCAAACATGATGACGCACTTAACTAATAGTGTCGTCTGGCGATTTTACATAATCAGAAGTCATCAATGATGAAAATCTGGAGCTTCTGTCTCTGTTATAATGAATGACTGGAGATCAGATTCTGTACAAATGTGCACTCCACAAACACTGATATTAAACTACTGATCCCTGTGTCATATCAGGACATAAAATGTGTGTGTGCAGTTGTGCAGAAAGTCACTGCCTTGTTCTGATGTGTATATGTGTGAAATTTATGTGTGTTGTTGGAGGTGGAGGCTACGTCAGAAGCAGAAGAAACACACACTTGTCTAAATGGGGACATTCCATAGACTTTCATTGTTTTACACACAGCTAGTTATAAACAATATACCGTAACCCATACCCACACTGTAACCCTAACAGAAAACATTCTGCCTTTTTACAATTGTAAGAAAACTGTATTTTATTTTTATAATAATGTTTTTTTTACAAATAAGATGACCCCCCCAAAAGGAGGTTTTGCTCAGATTTGTCAGGTTTTGCTGATTTCTGGTTACAAATTTGTCCCCAGTATACCGTTAAGTAAGCCCACACACACATACAGAATAATCTTGTTACAAACAAAGCAACTATACACACACATCCAACTCTAATACAAATGCAAACACAAACCAGTGCCTACAAAGACAGAGTACAAATCCTAAAAACCCGCCATAACCCTCCATAGAACAAACATGCTCACAGAAACATGTTTATCATCTATAAACAACAGCCTGTATAAACTCCCTGTTTGAACTGCGAACAATGTCCGCCATGGGCAGTATGAACAAGTAAGACATAACCACATAAAACATTAATAAGTAAACCAAAACTCGGAAACACAGATGGACTCAGTGTGAGTGATTTGAAGTCATTGATACAGGTCAATATTAACATGTAGTTGTTCAACACTATCATACAGCGGTGAGTTCTGCTTTTTAATTTGTCTGGACAAGCGGTGTTGATGCCTACGACCTCCATGAGTGCCTGTATTTTTCATAACAGCACTGTAACTTGTAGCGATATGAACTGTGCATGACTAACTGCAGATCGCCTCCTGTGCAGCCAGAAAACAACAAACAGAACTGAAATCTGCCACTAGTGCATGTCTTAAAAATGTTTTTGGCTCTTTGGAAATCCTGGATTTGGATATTTTTTTTGCATGGTAATGCAGGATTGGAGCAATCACATTGTGCATTGGGATTATGTTGGCAGTGTTATTGGGATTTCTTCAACATCTGTTCCAGTGCTCTCACTTCAGTTAAGGAGAATCGAAGCCTTCATGAACTTCTGTCATTTTGTTTGTATTACTGTAACAAAGAATTAAGGTCAAACCAGGGCAAGAGTGATTGCGCGTGTTTGTGTGTGCGTATTTGTGAGGGAATATCGTGTGTTTAAAAATGTCTAAAAAATGTCAGTTTTTGTGTGTCTGTGTATTTGTGTGTGTATAAACGCGCTCTCTTGCACCTAGGGAAAAATGGGTGGATTAGGCTAAATGGAAATAGTCTGTTCTGTGTGGCTCTCCAAACTCTAGCTGTGTACAGGAGCTCTTATCTGAAGCAGCTTTTAGAGGGAGTCAATTATTAAGGCCTTATTTTTGCCTCCTTATAGTTATTCCACAAACTCATACATCAGAACAGGTCTATTCAACCCTCTGCTTCTCGCCGGGGCTCTAGGATGATAGCAACATTCAGAGAAATCCTCAGGAGTGGATTATTATTTTACAGGGTATTGTGCAGACTGAGAGAGCCTTCATAAAGATGCTCAACAGAGAGTAGAGTGGTCATGCTTGGAAGTTAAGACCCAAGTTAAATTAGCTTTAATGGAGTAGACGTTCTCTGTGTGTGTGTGTGTTTGTGGAACATGCTTTTCTCAGTGATGTATACACGTGTCTTTTTATATTTTCTCTTTCAACCACTGAAGGTATTAATATTAATTACCTTTCCCCTTTAAACCCATGAATAAAGATTCTTAATCAGCATGGAGCCTGTGTAATTTAAAGCAAGTTTAGTTACTGATGGTTATGCAAATTTATGATTTGAATAGCAGGCCATAGTTTTATAAGCAATTCTTTGTGTGTTTTATTAAAAAGAAAAGCATTAAATATTATACATTTACATTGCCAAGTTGGAGAATTAGAGATATATTGCGATATATTCTTTAAATATAAAGAATATATATTTCTCCTCAGGTAAAACGTCTTGTTTTAACGATGTTTAGATATTATATTGGACAGAAAGCAGCACACCTTTGCTGTCCGCATGAATGACACTCCAGGTAAGCTAAAGAAATATTGATATTACAGATACAACAACCAGCTTAATCAACAGATGTCTGGACCGGCTGTTGTTAGCTATGGTGCAGATGGTAACAGCCAGAGAACTGTGACAAACGTCTAGCGAATATTAATTAATCAATTAAGCTTTTAAACCAAGTCTTAATCTATAATTATTTGCCCCAAACTTACACTTGCTTTCATAGTTAAATTGTGTTGGTTAACATTGGTGCAAATAGAGCAGGTAGCTATATAACCTGGTATTAATGACACTTTTTACTCTAGTATTCACAGGTGCTAATATTAGACATTTTACAAGGATGCATTTTGGAGCTAATATGTATAGCAATAACGGCACGATTTTCTGCATGGCTAATGGTGTCGCCCTCAGTGTTGTCAGTTAGAGGAAAATCAGAGCATTAATGCGGCTGGATGCCGAGGTTACACACACTCATCTATTCACCTGCCGTCTCCAAGTCTGTTCCGCCTTCATGATCAGCGGCACAGATAATTTGCCAGGGCATGGCACAGAGCTTGTGCTAAATTAATTCTCTAAACAAACAATGGCAAAGTAGACATCCCCACCCACAAGGAGGAAGCCATATTAATCTTGAAGTGTGTGTTAGAGAGACAGAAGACGTGCGTTTGTTAACTAGGGAGGTTGTGTATACTGTACGAGAAAAAAATAAACAGTTGTGCTTTTTAATATATCATTTTGTTCTGATACACACACAAACACACACATTTGCTTACACACACACAAACACACATCTTTTTAAATGAGGACAATCCATAGACTTCTATTGTTTTTATACACTGCTAGTTATAAACAATATAACCTAATCCTAACTGAATTAAAAAAAATTATTATTATTTTCTATATTCTTTTTTTACGTTATTTACTATATTCTTATAGTTTTTCTACAAATGAGGATGTCCCCAAAAGGATGTTTTGCTTAGATTTGTCAGGCTTTGCTGACTTTTGGGTACAAATTTGTCCCCAATATATGTTCGAATTAACTTCAGCTGAATCCTTGTATTTAAATGTGAATAATGAAATACCACACACATAGTTGAAGATGTGTACAGCTTTGTACTCGCTTGGATCAAGTGCAGTCAAGTATTATTTTTTTATTGTTTAATTCAACAAGTGTCAGATCTATCAGTAATCCTGTGTATGGTCCCACTCTCAAACAGAGGGGAACGTAAGGTTGTCAACATATTTCAACATAGTTGACAACATAGTGCTAATATTTTTTGAACAGCAGACCTTTCAGAGATGTCCATCATACTTTGGCAGAGTGTCAGATATCTGTTTGAGTTGTAACTGATTGAGTCACAATATTACAACATCAAAAATCTCCTTCAATACAAAAAGCCTGCAATGTTGCCATGGGAAACGCTGCTTCTTCTTGCCCTCCTATCATGTGCATCAATCTGTAATGAATGAGAACTAGCACTGTGAAGGGGAAACTTAAAACTTTATTGTAGAGTCATTTTCACACAGATTTTTCAGAGTGTGGTCAATAGAGTCTTTTTTATTTTCTCGCTGTTGGTTACTAAGTAGTCATGCTTGATACAGCACTGTTCATTATCATACAGTGTTAGGGGAACTGTACATCAAACAGCTATACAAAACAAGTTAAGAAGTTGAGACATCTTTACTACACTGTTAATTTCATATGCATATTTTGCATACCATCATCTGGTATGCAAAATAAGAAGGAAAACCATGTTACATTGTGTGTGGTTCATGTCCTGTGAGTAAAGATTCATTTGAACTGTGTTATTTGGTGACATGGTCTGGCTTTATATTGTCAGATGCTGACCATGACCTGAATGGGCAAATGTAATATATAATCACCCCTTTCCTCTACAGTATCAGAAATAAAAGCCTTCAGGTTTTTATATGTGGCTTTTATATCACATATTTCTGCAACTTTATGTTGGCTACACTGGAGATCTGTGTTAACTCAGCATGTTTCATCTAATCAGCTTTAAGCTTGAGGCTGCACTTCAGCAAAATCAAAACAGGTGAGTAAATTAATATTCTGCAGTATTTTAAATGGAAATCCTTTGGTATCCATTAATTGTACAATTGTACAGAATGTTTGTTCCACTACTTGCTTGTTTCTGCTGCTTCATGCAACTGCATATTCCAGCCTTAACTGGAAAACAAAACACCTTAAATGTTTTTGTGTGAAGTTTTTCTGATGTTTCAGATTTTCTCCTGTAACTGGGGCTGGGTTAGGGAGTTGCAGGGGGTTCATGAGTTGCTGTAAAGCAAAAATTAAATTAAAAAAACCCAAAAAGATGCATTTTGTCAATTTTGACATCTACATGTAAAATACTACTAATAAAAACTTTAAACTATTAAAAAAAATACTTGTTAAACATGAAAACGTGCCATTAAATGGATTGTGTTCCATTTTTTGCACAAAAGTTTGTATTGAAATCTGAACAGCTAATGCACAAATCCAATCTGAAGTTAAGTGATGACATAAACAGAATGTTCTGTCTATATATTTCTGCAGAATACACAGAAGAGCAGAATGAAACAGTCTGTTGCATGATTTCTAATAAGCATAACATCCATGTGAATCTAAAATTGGACATTAGAAACATTTCGAGTGAGACGGAGGAGTATAACGTCAGGGCAGGACAGATTATCTGAAATGAAAGTAGAAGAATATAAGATGAAAAAGAGTGTGTGTTGCAGAGCATGGCACAGTATAAAAGTATGAAATCTAGATTTCAAATCATTTGAATGCTGCTGTAAAGTGTAAGTGGAAAATAGCCCATTTTGGAAAATAAACTTGCGTTTGGAAGGAGAAGGTTTGACATGACTGTCAAGCAAGTTTCTCAGTGCGATGGCAGTTTATAAATGCATTTTCAAACCTAAATAAGCATTTTCATAAAATATTTAAACCTGACACAATTTGCATTGTCATTGATTTTCCAGACTGTTCTTCCCTCTGGGTTTTAAGGTCCGGGCATTCCAGGCAGTTGGAATTGTAAAAAGCTGCGCATTCCACCATCTTCATACATCCTGGCTTTCCTCTATTGACAAGCTGCCAAACATGGCCACCAAGAGTGATGCAGTGTCACCTTGTAGGCAAATCACCTGGACCATACCTGTTATATGGGATTTTCTATGTGTGTGTGTGTGTGTGTTTTATAATATTGGGGACAAATGTGTACCCAAAGGTCAGCAAAACCTAATATATCTGAGCAAAACCTCCTTTTGGAGACACCCTCATTTGTAAAAACACTATAAAAATGTAATCAATGAAGTCTTTTGTAAAAATAGTAAAAATGCAGAAAGTTTTCTGCTAGGGTTAGATTATGTTGTTTATAACTAGCTATTTATAGAAACAACAGAAGTCTATGGAATGTCCCCATTTAGGAGGCTTGTTAAAACAAAGGCTTTATGTCCTCATTTCAGATTGTTCCTTTTGAAACACACTTCCTCCTCTCTGTAAATGTGGGGGAATGACAGGCTGTCATAACATGTCACATTCACGTCATTTGAGATGGAATTTGCCGGCTGATGCGTTGCCCAGTGTAACCGTCAGCATTAGGTCATACCCTAAATGTCAAAACACAACAAAGCATCAACACATCAAATAGATTTCAATTCTGACAGAGGTAGTTACAAACCTGCATGATTATATATAACATTAAATAAATGCTTTCAATGAAATGACAATTAATACAGTGAGCAAAATTTATTATTGCATAGTAAAAAATCAGATTTTGCTTTAAGAGCACAAATTCTACAACAATAACATGATGTCGCTTTGAGGGTGTGTCTGTAAAACACACAGCAGGTGTAGTTGCGAGTGTGGCATATGATTTTTCGTAATACACAATCAATAAAGTCGTCATACTGTAAATATGAAGGCAGAAAAATATAGGTCATTTCTGAATGCGGAAAGTGTGCCTACAGCTATAATTTAATACACTTGTTAACCTTGCCACCTGTAAAGCACACAAACTGCATTTGAAATCTGAAAAACAGTAATATGAGAACAAAAATCCAATCCCACAATCCCCGGCACAAGCCAGACACATACAATAAAAGTTAATGCAGCTCAATGCGGATTAGTAAGCATGACATTTTAAAGAATAGTTCATCATCGGGACTCGATGATGCTGTGTGTGTCAGAAGAGATTACTAATAATACTAACACACGGCACTCATCCTAAACTCAGCCTCAGATGACACACACACACATACTCGGCCTGCTCTCTCTCACACGCCCTTTATTTTTCCACTTAATCATTCACTTGTTCAAAGCCCTCTCTTGTATCTCTTTAAAGATCCCCCATTTACTCATGCTTCAAGCTCTCGGTTTGCTCTTATCTGTCACCATTGACAGAATCGCACAAATCTTCCTCAAGTGCCTCTCACGAGTTGTGTGACTGTGTGTGTTTGTGTGTGGGAGGCTTGTCCCCACACAGGGTTTGTGTAGAGCATCTCAAGGCCTTCCTGTGGCAGCCGTGAGAGTGATGCTTTCTTTTTTTCCCTTTGCCTCTAATGTCACTTCACGGTCCCACTGCAGCCTGACCACTTGACCTTCTCTCTACATGTAGGCCAATGGCAAAGCTTTATGGGTAATGGGAGCGAGGAACATATTTTGTATTTAAAGGAACAGTTTGGACAAAAATTAATATCCCAGGATAAACTTCTTTGAAATTGTCATTTTTGTCCTTTTCCTTTAAATTTTCTTTGTTTCTTTTTCATTACAGTTAGAATGTTATAAAGTTAGTTCATCACTCACGCTCTGTGAAACAGACTTTTTTGGGATTAGAGACACCAGAAGAATTTATGCAAAGCAATCATACAGCTTTCAGCACCAAACAAGCACACATACACAACCACAGACTGAGAAGACAGGTCAGGTAAATTAGTTGGCACCACAACCCATTAACAGATGCAGTCTATTAGTCCAGACTGTATTCTCAAGGGAGAGAAGAGAGAGAGAGAGAGGGCATTGGGAGAAGGAAAGACAAAAAAGTCAGCTTAATAATCAAACAGCAGGAGACAAAGGAAATTGTCTCCCAACCTCACACATACACACAGCTAGTTCTTACAAACAACACACTTTATGTCATAAATTCTGAATGTGTGATGGGGATTTGTGTGTTAGTGTGTGTTTGTGTGTTCTTGGCAGGTAGTATTAAATGAAGGTCCTTCTCACCATGAATGTAAATCGCTTCTTGATGTTGCTAAATTCAACAGGGTTCAGAATACACGGTGCAATGAAGGTGACATGTAGTTTTCATTTCAATGAAGCATAGCCAGTCCCCCTCACGTCCCACAACACACTCTGTGGCCTTATGTTCTTCCACACTACTACTGTCAGTCAAACCAAACAGAGATGTTAGAGGAACTGATCCCTCAAAGACCTTTTCTGAGGCATCAATTTCTGGTGAAGAAAAAGCTGAGATTCAACTGCAGAAGAAAATTTACTGTCACAAAGTTAGTAAATGGTGTGTGATTACAGCAAATTATAAAACGGTTAATGCAAACATGTTATTCTATTTAAAAGTCAGCAATGGGTTGGTGTTTCTGTGTGTATACACACCGTAGACGAATCTCACAGTAAAAATGTCACTCTTCAGGCATTATTTGTGGCACTATTTTGACGCATTATCCAACCACTGCCTTTCCTCTCAGCCTCGCAAAATATCTGTGATTTATACCACAATCTCTTCATGTTTCCTGTAAACAGTGACTGCATTGTGTTATCTGAAGTTATTTAACTCTTTATCCTCTCATAACCTGTAGTTTGTTACAAGAAGTACTATTGTTCTGTCTAGTCAGTGGCCGAATGAGGCAGGAAGTGGAAATATTCTAGTGCAGAAAATCCCAACCAGGTGTATCTGTATCCTGCTGAATTTATTTACGGAATTCTATTCGGTAAACAGAAATTGACTTTTACTGCTGTCAGTAGATTAAAATAACTTCACAGTTCCTTATCAAGAAAAGGAAACCAAGTAATACAATAATAGTCAAAAGAAGATACAGTATATGAACCTTTTGTCTGGCTGACCTTCATGTATGCTATCAATATGTATGTACATACTTGTCTTTTCTTTAACATTTCTTTAACACACTGCGCTACTTTCAAACAATGTGTTACATCATATTTAATGTCTGGTGGTCCGCAATCCAAAGTTAGGAGGTTTGTGAAGTAATCCTTTGCTATAATTATAAAATGATGCTGTATTATTCTGTATTATTAGAACAATTCATGCGCCTTCAAGAAGTCTTAAACTAGTTTTAATGTTTGGGTTTATTAATACTGTTACAGTCTTGTTGCTATTGATTTTATGAAAGCTTTCAAGAAAATCTGAAAAGTATGAATGTTGTTCAGTCCAAAAGCAATTTGAATAAAATGGTCATCTTTCTTGTAGTATCTTGTAGTATTAACCTGAGTCCTCCAGCAACTTCCATTTCAATAAGATTTTAAGAATCACCTACATGGCAAAAGCAAACGCTAAACAAAATAAAAATCTGCAAAAATTAAAACATGACCACATCTACTTAGTCTTGTTATGTAACAGAGATGCAAAATGAATCATTGTAATACTGGTAATGCTAATAATATGAATGATAATGCTAATGATCATTATAAAAACATTTCTAATGGTAATGATTCTGATGGTATTAAAAAATGCCTACAAGGTGACACTCGCTCTTAAGGCATCTCGCATTCAGAAATGAGCCTGACACTCCAAGGCTGAAATCTTAGACATGCTTTTGATATCCGAATTTCCTGTTACAGATATTAAGACGGTGGTCACAGCCCACTGAAACTGATAGCCCTAAATATGCATTGAGAGTGTAACAGGAGTAAACACACGCGTGTATTCTCACAGTGGCACAGCCAGATAAGCAGGCGCTGTCATTGGAGCGTAGAATATGTATACACAAAAACATTCACGCAGACACACACACTCTGTCCCAGCTCTGTCCGAGGAGTATTGGGATGTGACAAGGCAGGACTAAAAGATATAATGGAATGGAAACTGCCTATAGACTTCATAATGCAGCAAGTGCTATTAATGTCCCACATATTGAGGTTTGCTATTGATTTAGCCTCATGTCTATGAGATGCTACTCTGATCTTTTGATGTCCCCCTTCCCCACAGAAACATATATTTAATAATTTCACATCTCATCTTCTCCCTAGGGAGGGTCTCCTCTATGGCTGGCTTGATTATATTCCATTAAACATTTTCATTTTTTTCAGGTCTGGGATTTTTTTGGTAAGTGGTGTCCGATCATACTTCTCGGTTCACTAGGATTCTGTTTTCATTCTCAAAATCTCAGTTTTTCTCTCTCTTTTTTTAGTACCAGGCAGTAGGCTGCAGGGAAACCTGCATCAACGATTCTCAGCTGAAATTTGGTATTTTGGCACAACCTTCTTTCTCGGCTCAGTTACTTTTAATTGCGTGTTTCTCCTTTCTAAGTCAAGTGGGTTGTACAAAATTAATACAAGTAATCTGGCTACTAGGCCCTTTTTAACGAATAGTTCATGCAAAAATAACAATTCTATCATTATTCACTCACTTTCTTGTTCCCATCCTATTTACTGTTATTTTCTGTGAATCACAAAAGTAGGCATTTATAAGGAAAAGCTCTGAATATGATATACAACTGTGTGAAGCAAAGTGTTACAAGTGTAACAGTGTACAAATTTGTACCCAAAAGTCAGCAAAACCTGACAAATCTGAGCAAAATCTACTTTGGGGACATCATTTGTAAAATTGCTATGAAAATATAGTAAATAAAGTTTTTCTTAAATTGAAAAATGCTCGTTTTCTGTTAGGGTTAGTGTGCGAGTTAGGTTATATTGGTTATAACTAGCTGTTTATAAAAACAACAGAAGTCGATGGAATGTCACCATTTAGATAGATCAATGCATTTACTAAATCAATAGTTAAATGAATTAAATTATATTAAATTCATAATTTAATATATATAATTTACAGTTTTTGCATAATTTACAGTTTTACTATAGCATGTGTTCATATATTTTCCCTCTGATTATAGCATGACTGTTTTCATGTGATAAATGTCCCTGTGCTTCAAATGATGTCAACACACACACATTTACATAGTGAGAAGGAACACAAGATATGCTCATATGATTGACATTCATGGCAGATGCCAGAACAGCTGATGCCACTGCTGGCATTTACACACAGATATAAGTAGGTCTGAGAAATCACAACACATCAGAAGTGTGTATGTGTATGAGTCTGGCTTGATTTTGAAAAAAATAACAAGAAAACATATTTATTGCACTTTTTAAAAGAATCTACGTTTGAGATTCACACTTTTAAGTATATTTCAGCGCCTGTGTGTTTTCTGTGTGTGTGTGTGTGTGTGTGTGTGTGTGTGTGTCTGTGTGTGTGTCAACAGAGGGCAGTGTTTCCTCAGTGTGTGTTAGTTCACAAGATTTGTTTCAATTAGCTCTAATTTACAGCAAACTACATTTTTAAAAATCATCTTAGCAATGACGGTTCAACATTATCACAATGTATGTTCAGATTTATAGGGCAAAAATGGATAATGCTTTGGTCTTCGCCATTTTTTATACTTCTAAATGTGTAAAACCTCTCTTCCACTCATTTATTAAAGGCATATGATGAGGTCAGCCTGTTTTCTTAAGGGCATGAGTGCTTATTGATTGAAATATTGCACCCTTCATTTCTTCTTCATGTGATGTGTTCTTGAAACACATTGAAACGCCAATACAGTGAACCATCAGAGGAGTTTTGTAAAGCCATTAGCCTTTATTCTGCTTTTATGTAGTCGTGCTTAAGGGGTCAAAGTCTTCTCTCTGTATTAGGGTTTTTATTCCAATATAAATTCACTTTTTTGTATATATGGTGTGAGGTTCAAGGCGTATGAAACAACTTGTTTACAACATACCCTACTCTTGAGAATATCAACAGGAAACCAATAAAAACGCTTAAAACTGGGAGAGGAAATCGAGTCCAACAGTCGGATTCTGGAAGTAAAAATTACATTCATTCTGATTTGATTGAATGTTAACATGTAAGTCTTTAAAAGCAGACCTGCCGTGAGTTATAAAGGTTGTTAATTAATGGCATATGCTGCTTTTAAAGCCATTGGTCTGTGTTATTTTAACAATATTGTATTTAAAAGCAAATCTGTTGCTCATCGTACTCTGATACTGCTCTCGCAGATTTTTCTGATGTATTTCATGGTTACTCAAATTAACGCCACCCTTAAACATTACCTGTCCATTGGTGTAACTGTTAGAAAATTGAGTGGCATGCATTTTGTGATCCCATATTTAGTAATATTTATTCTGTTTTATTTTTAAGTTATGTTATACTTTATTTTACAGACTTTACAGTTTGGACTTACCTCTTTTATCTGGCACAGCTAGCCTGGGATCCCTGCTGGATGTCTTTGTAATGACCTTATTTACTGAACATGGTGACTTAGAGGACACACACCACACATACACACTCATAGAAAAAGGCCTTTAGACAACTACAAGCCACCTAAAATTGGTCTGTGGAGAAATACAAGCTCCTTCTTTTACTCTGTATGAGAGTGCAGGAGGAAAAGCATCACATGGAGTTGAAAAGAAAATGTGTTATTTTATTAGTACAACAAACAGGGAGAAAGAACGAGAGCACTGCTGAGGTGTACAAAGCTAAATCTGTACTTGAAGATGAAGGAGGTACAAATAGCCTTGAGGGATACAGTTGAAAACCAGCAGCTGATGGACCTGGTGTGTGTGTGCGTGTGTATTTATTACATTGGACGAGATGTGTCCGATTTTTCTGAGACAACATACAGTAGATGATATAGTGATATCATCACAATCCTAGAATGTGCCCTGGATTCTTCATATCATATTCTTCATATGTTAATATCTAACTATAACCATGGTATTATATAATATAATACTCACGGTAAACTCAAGGTAACACACAGCCTCTCGTGTATTACTTTTACAAGCAACTCCATTTAATTATATTATGTAGAATAATTTCAGGTAGGACAACTAAACTGGCTAGTCTATCTGTTTTCAATGGCTGGATTTGTTTAAGCCTACTTCAAAATTCCTAAAAATGGAAATGTCTGGAAACTGAGTTGGAGTCAATAGATTTGGTAGGAAGCTTTAGTCTCTTTTATTTTAACAACTCCTGAATCACATGGGGTTTCAGGGAAAGCAGCTATGCCTACACTCAGCATGATATTCCCGTCCGCTGTGACTCGGTTTGCCCTCTTTCTGATTTTGAACAGTCATCACAGCATTCGCATGGTGGATCTTTATAGGCACTTATTTAAATTACATTAGGCTTACAGTTTTCCAGATAAAGTTAGAAACGCAGATCAGCGCATGAATCATCATGATATTTTTACTGTACATCCAGGAGAGCCAGTTTAATGTAATGTCATGTTAAACTTTATAAATGTAACAATGTATAACATGAACGACTTGCATAATGCACTCAGTGTAACCATTTCACATCTGTGCACATGCAAATCTTTACAGTAACAGTAACAGAAAGTAACAGTAACAAAACAGTTTGCATTCAGGTGAGGTGAGCCATTACTTTCTTAAGCCATCAGACAATAAAACAGGGTGGAAAAACCAGAACCCAGAACCACAGTGGTAAAGTTGCACAGACATGCACATTTTATTCAGATTATATAAAAATCTAGTTTAAAATCCATTATTGCATAGTCATAAGTTTTGTATTGTATTTTTCTGTACTTTTCTAATTTGATTAGTTAGAAAAATCTGCAATGTTTCTGTCTACCTGAATTAATGAATGTCCTCTAGGGCTGCTGAAATGTGGTCTGCTGAAATTGAGAACATAAAGAATGCACAGAGGGCAACTAACTGCATAACTAACTGTTAATGTGTGGGCGAATAGTATGTTTTAAACAAAAATGTTTTTTGACCTGCACATTTTACTTAATACGTGATATATCACTAAGCTCTGGTACCGTTATATAGCTTAGGTGTTATAAAGATGTCATCAGTCTTTATGTACTTCTGTTATAATTTGATCTGACTTAAGTTAATAAATTAATTGACATGGGTAATACCTGATAATATGTCATCTATAAATATTTAAGGCAAAATTTCCAGCTTTAGGCTTAACCATCTTCTGAACAAAAATCAAACAAGCGTTACAATTATTTCTGCCTTCCCTATTAAAGTCCCCATGACATCAAAATATAGTTTTCTTATTTGTTTTTTGAAATATTGCAGTGTTTGTTATCAAACATTTATCTTTGCATGTTGTGATAATTTTTTTCATTTATTTTAAAATGTTGTATTATACTTTATAAATTTTACAAAATAAAAATGTTAATCTTTACTTAAAAAAAGCACTGCCCCTATGAAACAGCAATCCTTCTCAGATAATGTCAGTCTAATGGCTTGGGTGGAGCACGAGCGGTTAACCAGTCCCCGCCAACCATCAGTCAGCTGTGGGCCTTGAAACACCTACTTTTCTATAGCCAATCAATTCCCAGTGGAAAGAAACAAGTCATGCTCCCACCAGTTTCTCCCTTTTACTTTGAATTATATTTTTAATTATTTGAATTATATGTTTTGGTTTCTTGAGAAAAGTCCTCAGTATTCTCACGTCTGCTAGATTTTCAGAAAACAGCACAACAAAGTCTCAGACATATCTCTTTTTATCACAATATCAAAGTCTGCTGTTAAAGGATTTTAATAAAGATTTTAATATAAACACATTTCTCATCATTTTTGTTCAAAATCATTTGTCTGGGCTTTGCGATCTGTCTTGATTTTGTCAGTTGTCAGTTGTTTTAGAGTTTTACAAGAAGCCTCTGAGACAAAGTTGATACTTAAAACTGACTTAAAACCAATCTGAAGCATCTCAGTTATGTCTGTGAGTAACAACATTTCTTCTGTGTGTGTGTGTCTGTGTATACATGTTTATATTGTTAGTGTGTGAGAGCCTCATTTTGTGCTTAAATTCACTTAAGAACATTGTGCGTCTGAATGTACAATTAATCAAAGTGATTATTTGTATGTTTTGTGTCTGTGTGTCTCAAATCTTCCTGATGCTCATGTTTGTTTAGGACTCTGATCCTTCTCTTCATCTTTTCATAGCATCTGGCTCTGCAGCACTGTCACTATAGCAACACTGGAGCTGTGGTCCAAACATGTTAGACATACGCAGACATCACACCTCTCTAATCAAATTAATCAGCCCAGTTGTGTTGAAGGGGGAAAGGTTTTGAGCTGGTTCCAGTTTAGATAGAAATCATACATGCTCTTCATACTTGCACCATCCATGTTTTGCACATTCTGTACAAGTTCATACTGTTCAACATTCATACTATTTGCACTACTCATACACAACATTTCTGCACATATAACCATCTGTATTTGTATTGCTGCTGTTTTTCCGACCTCACTCATATCCTCATATTTGCACCCGCTGCTCATATTATGCACATTTTCTGTAAATATTGTATATTTCCTGTAGCTCAGTAATTGGTAGAGCATTGTGTTACCTGCACAAAGGTTGTGAGTTCGATTCCCAGGAAATTGACATATTGATAGAATGTATAGCTTAAATGCACTGTAAGTCACTTTGGATAAAAGCATCTGCTAAATGCATAAATGGAAGACGCATAATTTCCAGAGGCTTTTTAATTTGTTGTGGATGCATTTGCAACCTCACTGTTTCTTTCCAACCCACTTGTTTTTCATTAGGGTCAGTAATAGTTAAAGGGGATATTAGAGTCATTGATTTTTTGACTCCATTACGTTATTTGCCTGATCTGGTTGACTATGTGACCTGTGTTATCTGTGGTTGGCCATTCAATGTATCCCCTGATAGTTGGGTAATGGGAGGAGTTAATTATTTCTTCTAGAGATTTTATGTCGGGCAGTGGGCTGGTCAGCTATGGAAGGGTTTGTGCTGGACTCAGCAGGCTGTGATATGCGTATCAGCAAGAGTTCACTGGTTGGTGAAGCGTAATGTGATACATCACGAGTGTACTGATCAATGATCTCATAAATCACTTCATCACTCAATTAACAAAAGCACAAGTCAGTTTCAGATGGAGAAGATAAGATCATTTAGGTTTATGATGTTGGTGGTGATGATGATGATAATGTGGATTTAATAATGATGATGATTATACATTAATCACTTTTAAAGAGAAATTTGTTTTGGGCATACATATGAAGCTATTATAATCAGTAAACAGTCAATAAAGACAGTTCAGCTGAGACCAAACCAAGCAGATATATCATACTGGAAGATAGTTCCAATAAAAGCATGATAAAACCACAGCATAACCCTCTGGTCACCTCCAATGAACCTGATCTCTCAGAGGAAGCACTTGTTTATTGTTTCCCCTTCCAACATAACATAACATAATAGATTATTGTCAATATATGCCTTATACAAGTACTTATATGAAGAGACCTGTTGTCTTGGGATCAAAAACCATTTCAGCAGTTTTCTTAACATTATTAAAGATACGCTGTTCATGGGGATAGTGGTGATGATAGTGGTGTACAGTGTTTCTAAACCATTACTAGTATCTTGAGTTAATCGGCTTCAACAGCCATGTTCCTCTGTAGCTCAAGGTGCTATTGGTGATTATTTCCGGCCTCGACTATAGGGCCCATAGTCAGGCACCGCTCTTAAGAGTGTCTCTCTGGAAGAATAGATTCATCCTCTGTAATTGGTTGTAAAATAAGCTGAAATTAGTCTGTGCCTCAGCGAGAGAAAGAGGCAAAAGAGAGAATGAGTATATTTGTCACTCACAGGGGATTATTAGTTTACACACAAGAGTAGTTTATTGTAATTAAACAATGATTTTCTAGTCTTTTTCTAATGTCTGTTGTGTTTCCACTTCCTCCCCCTACTCTCTGTATGTCTTTATCTATAACACAAACAGAACAACATTTGTTGAGAGCTTTTCTTCATTTGCACTGAATCACTGATTTCATTATTCATATCTTTTAATAACAAGCGTTTTATTCATAAAGCGTTTTCTCAGTCATTCTAAAAAAGCTTTTTGTGTCTGTACACAGATTAAATATGAAGCTGTCATCTCGTCTTAAATATTTGTCCTAATATAAGACGCACTGCTGACGTATCAATATGTTTCAAGCAGACATAATAAACGATATGACTAAATTAGCACTACAGTTTCTGTACGCAGCGTTATCCTCCCCCGTCTCTTGTGAAATATACTGAGGTTTAAAGCAATGAGAGAATGGCCCGCTGTGCTAATAAATATGAACAAGCAAAAAACGAACAAACATACTAATGGTAATACACCACATCAAACCAAGCCCACGGCAAGGACGAGTGTTGCTATGACACCAGAGATGAGCATGATGCATGTTGTTGAAAGTTTGAATGCTCGCAGAACTTTGGGTTGACTCCAAATGCCAATTACAGAAAAATGGATATTTTTGACACTGAGAACTGAACGTTGTGTGAATTCTCCCGAGAGCATGACTACAGCATTAAAAGTCAGCCTTCTTTGTAATCTTTTTTCTATCTTTTTTCTAGATGAAACCCTTGTAAAACAGGAGACCACCAGAGGCATATAATGTACATTTCTGAGCAAAATAAATGACTTCATATATCATAGAAATGGACCGAAATGCAAACACACTGAAAATATCAATGTTTTGTGCACATAAACAGACTGCATCTACATCTCACAGTCTACTTCTAAACATAGCCTACTGATATTTGATTTATACATAATTTACTAGAATTATTTGAATTGCTTGATTATATCCCTCATTATTCATGCATAACATGATGCTAGATATGAGATGATAGACATTGTTTGTACAGATTACAAATAAATATGATTTTATAGCTTGTCTCATATCACCTGCTATTGGGTCAAAAAATTCACGACATGAGATCAGGAAGACTGACCTGTACAGATGATTTGATTTGATTCACTCATTTGTTCATTCATTCCACAAATTAATGAAAATGCAGCTAATTGCAATATATTTCTTCTCTTCCCTTAAAGTTACCTTTACTTATTTAAAGATAATACATTTATCTTTATTTAAATATGGAATAATTACATACAATAATTATTATGACAGTGCACTCAATTGTTGGTTAGGGTACAAAGATATTTTTAGATTGGAGAGAATAACAAAATGAATAGACAAGTACTTGTGATGAGAGAAGTACATCAGTTCCAGTACTGGGAAACATTCCCACACAGCCAACACAAGCCACAACTACAGCTCTTCTGTTTAACCAGCAAACCTGAAATCCGACCTTCAACACAGCCAGACGTATTTGATTTGAACTAACACAGCTTTGTGTGCATGACTGAAAAGTATTGACTGGCAAGTAGCACGAAGGATCATTACGTTTGTTTTATGGATGGTGTTGTTTACTGTTAGGGAGAGTTCAACATACGTGTCCAATGGAAGATATTAGTGTGACCCCACATGCTAGAGCTGAGTGTTAATATGCCAAAGCAGGTCTCTCACTTCAAACCTATAGCAGAGAAAATGAGACAAAAGCAAGGGTTGGAGGCAGGGAGAGAAAGTGATGGAGAGAGAATGAGGACGAACTGGTATGATTAGCACATATGGAACATAATTATGACTGAATATCATCCTCATGTGTAGAGGTATTCTCAGAATTCACACATGTGCATAGGGTGACACCTCCATCCCCCAACACACACATCTGTTATTACTGCCTTGCTCTTGTCTGTAAGAGAGCATATGTAATCATTAATTCATTAGAGAGGAGTGCAAAGAAGAGACAGCAATATATGTGTGGCCATCATAAAGCTAATACAATAAAGATAACAGTACACCCCTCGGCATAGTGAGACCATTAATAAAAATGGTGTTTCTAAAATCTCAAAGTGTAAATCTCAAGGTTAATAAAAGACTGTACAGGAATAATCAAGTCCAGAGCGATACAAGGCATTCAAGGCAGATCGAAGAGTTCAGACAACCCCATTAAAACGAAAAAATCACAGCTGAGATCTCTTTATTTTCCTAGTTATTTATCTTTAAAAAAAAGCAATGAGATTAAATGGAGAGCAATGGAAACTTTTGCTTTCTATGTCTCATAAGTCTCCTGTGTCTCATATATTTCTCCTAAGAAAAAGACCCAGAAATCTCACAAATGTTTCCATTAGTTTCAGAAAAGATCTCAACAATGTCTCAAACTGAGCTCAGATTTGCCTTGTCTGCGATCAAAAGTCAAAGTTATTGAAGATTTCAATAGGAACTTTTGCTAAATTAATAATAACTACCTTTATTTTTATCAAATTTACAAATCCAAATCCAGATTATTTTAGCCACAATCTATGGTAATTTTACAGCTCAGTATTCCTTCGTTTATTTTAACAATTGTCTCATTTGTTTCTGTTCTTATTTCTCCTGAGCAATTTTAGGAGACACATCTGAGACAGTGTTGATACTTAAATGAAACACAGCTGAGATCTCCATCCAATCTCCTGAGCTTTGAAAGAGCAACTTCTGAGAAATAACATTGTCCTCAGAGATACGCTCATGTGCATGTAAGGAATTGCTCAACATTAGATCAGACGTCCCTGACGAATCCTGTCCAGATGATTTAGGAGATATCTGCTCTGAAGGGTCATTGGTGGACACAGAGACACTAGCTGCTGTGCCAGATGTATTCAGAACTGCAGGATGACTGATCTGGACAGACAGAATTTGTTTACCTGTGTTTTTCTCTCTCAATATGCCGTGACAGTTCTTGATGAACTCTGCAGGGTGGTAGCCCTTCAGGGATGGATTTGAATAACCCTGCGCTAAAGCAGTGGTTTCCAGCACTTATTCTGGAGAAACCCCTGCAGTACACATTTTGGATGTGTCTCTTATCTGACACACCCATTTTAGGTCTTGGAGCATTCTGCTAAAAAGCTGATGAGGAGAAACAGGGCTGAAACCAGTGGCTGAAACACTAAATACAGGTGTAAACAGGGTCCAAAGTGTTTTCAGATTAGATACAAAAACATATGTGACCACAACACAATTGTAGTGTACACATTAATCCACCCTGACAGCACTGAAGGATCGCCTACTTGCTGTCAATCAATCACTGTGATAAAAGAGTTATGAATTATATGTAGCTTTAAACCAATATAACACTGTGTCTGATCAAAAATAGATCTACATGTACGTGTACAAGAGAAAATTAACAGTGTGCCCGATGTTAACATGCAGTGACACAGATCATGAAGCTCATGATAAGTTCAGTTAATACAGGATTGAATTCTGCCTGAAACATCACATTTGTTATTAGATAAAAAAAAAGGATACATTGGAGAAACGAAGCTTTGGTCTTATCATGATGTACTTCTTTCCTTTATGCAACATTTACTTCAACAACATGTTTTAACATAATGGCATAGTTAGTGATATACAGTATGTAGTCATGAAATGTGTCTCACCAACACTTTAACCTCCAATTCCAACTAACCTATATAAGATGCCTCCAGCCCATTAGCTAACCACTTGAAGGTATCAGCGAACACAATGGCATCCAATTTGAGCCTTTTAATTACATTTACGTATAGGCACTTAGCTTTATGCTTTTATCCAAAGTGGCTTCCAAATTAATAAAATCACGAGCAATTTATTGTACCGTACAGGAGCCAGTAATAATCACAGTAGCACAAGCTTACATTAGTACACCAGAGATGCAGAGTGTAAATGCAAGAAAATTGGTGAGAAAAAGGAGAAATTATGCAGTATGAAGTGTCTGTGTTTATGGATTTGGTTTAAATAAGTGCTCACAGAAAATCCTTCTGGCATTTCCTGAAGGTTGTGATGGTCTTAGCACATCAGGCGAAGATTGGACCATGAGGAGGAACAGAGGGAAGGTTCTGTACTTCCTACTTCATTCTGAGAGCCCCACCAGTCACAACCCAGCTAATGTTCTCTCATAGATATTAACAGCTTTCTTGCAGAAACTTTAGTAGAACGTTATATATCATAATATCAAAAAAATTATTCTTAAGTAGTTAGTGGAATGTTTTAAAAATGTTACAGAACTAAAAATGTCTGAATAATGTTCAAGCAATAAGATTAATACAGTGTCTAAAAAACTGCACTGTAAAAAAACCTTAAACTTGCCTTAAATGTTTGCGTTTAATCAATTTGGTTGCACAAGTCATTTCAACTTACTCTTTGTAATCTTGACTGGTGTGGAGTTGAGGTAACTTATAAGAAATAGTTGCAAAATTCAAATTTTATGTTGAAATGACTTGTACAAATGTAAAAACTTAAGACAGCAAAGTTTTTTTTACTGTGTAGAAATGTCCAAACAACATTTTTAATATTTTTTACTTAATGGAAACGTTAGGGAAATGTTCTTACAACCTAAAATTGTTAGCTGGGAACACTTGCTGACCACAGAGAACAGATGGTCAGGAGAACAACTGAGAAGACATCTAATCTGTTCTTCTCTGCAAGAGGAGAAAAAGAGGAGAATGGAGGATTACGTGTGGGTGGTGGTAGGTTGTGGGTGTGCAGAGTAGAGCTGGTTGCCTTCTTATCAGTGAGGAAAGTGGCAAAATCATCAGCAGTCAGAGGTGGTGGGAGGAAGTTCAAGGGACAGAGAAGAATGTGACAAGCGGTCTGCAGGTGTCTGAAGTGCTGCTGATCTTGTTTTGCTAGTAAGTAACCTTGGTAGCAAAAAACCTAGAGGAGAAAGAGGAAAGGAAAGACTGTTATTGTTCAGGTCAGCCAGGTCTTGTATTGCTTCTCAGCAAGACTGAGCTTGGTCTGATGTTCACGACGGGTCTCAGAGAGCCAAAGGCTGGAGGATGTTTTGAAACCGCTCTGATTACATACATTTTGCCAACTCAAAATGTTGATCCACTTTTGTTGATTCAAGATTAGTTACTCTTGCATAAGCAGTTATTTCTGATTCACCAAACTGTGAATCTGGGTTTCTGAAGAATATGTTTTAGACACTGAATGACTGTCATTACAACGCACTACAGCTCAGTGTATTGGGCCATGTGTGATAAGCACTACGCCATGTCTCTGACACATTACAGTTCATTTGCATAAAACTTAATTTTCTTTTCACACAATTTAGACATGCAACGTAAACAAAAATAAAATGTATTCATTTTATCTGGCTGCCTTAAGCCCTTGAGGTCCTCAACTAGCATGTGTGTGTGAGAGAGAGACAGAAAGTTTTAAAGGTAATCTGTCGCTGTCCTTGTCTGGGATTTGAGCTGAAGATTAGGAAATATCAAGATGAAGATGTCAAAGACCCTAGGGGTGAGACAAGCTCCTTCGCCTGCCAATAACACACACTCACTTAGTCTTAGCATTACCACACACACATACTCCTGTGAAAATGGCTGTCCACTGGGGTTTTGAGGGCTGCTTTGCCCTACACAGGCATTCAAGGTGAAGTTGAGGGAAAGAAAACAGCAAGATTTCCAAAGTCAAGCACTGACAGAAATGAATATGTAAACCTGTCATACATCCACTCCTGTCTCTGAAAGTGATGTTTATAAAACTGCACCCAGTACGTGCCTGTAAATTACCATCACTTTTGTGCAGTGCTATTTGTCTCAAGAACCTCATACTGTATCTTTAACATCATATCTCAAAAACAGGATGTCCTAAATACCAGGTATAAGCCTGACAGGATCTGTTAGAAAAATATCACAGGAATAAACAGCCACAATATAGTTTGGATATATTGCACAGTACATGGCTAGTTGAGGATAATTCACATCAAATTGCATTGCAGACTCTTGAAACCTGAATTTAGTGTTCACTTTTGCTTTCAGATCTCAAACTGGATTCAGTTTTGGTTAATGGTTCACTTATTAGTACTACAGACATCCCCCTTCTTCCGGAAGTTCCAGGAGTTTCCCGCATATTCGTAGTGGCTCCCTGATGCCCGCAAATTAGATACAATATTATGGGAAATCGTGCATGCAAGCGAGCGAGAGAGACACATTTTGGCGGCTGCGCAGTGAAACGCAGCTGTATTAAGTTTTGAACTGAACAGAATGAGCGTCCTCTGATGATTGCTCTCATATGCGCTAAATAGACAAATCAGTTTGTATCTGTGGGCGGGCATACAGTCAACCTCTCATCTCTGACTGATCTCCCGTCAGTTCAGACTTCAAAATTAATAAATTTCTTTGACACAGGCTGCTATGACCTTGAGCCCTCCAGTACAATGCTCAGATCTGCGCAGCAAGCCACATCTCAGTACAAGGACAGTTTGTAAATGAACTGGCAATGACAGAGAGTCTGGTGTCATGAGAAGAAGACAGTTGAAAGAAAATAAACTGTATGCATGCTGTATGCATAAACTGTAAAAGTTTAATTACCATTTGAGACAGAAAGTACTAAAGTAATGAATGTGTATATGTGGGTACTGTAAATAATAATAAATAAATAATAACTAAAATATGTGCTAAAAATGTTTTATTAAATTTTGTATACTAAATCAAAATTGTCGGACCCTTTGGGGGGGTTGTTGGGCAGTTACCTGAAATGAGTTTTTGGATTTTTAATGAGTTAAAGGATACCTGGTACTAATAACAGTTGTTTACACTTTCTGGCAATTTTCTCATGTTGTTCGTTCTTCTTAGTATTTTATCATTCATGCTATTGCCAGAACTGTGTAGCACAAAACATGAATATTTAGCAGCAATTTAATAGTTAGATTTTCCTGTTGTTAGCTAATCATAGGCCCTGAAACTCTGTCACCTAAATATCTTACAAAAAAAAGAAGACACGCCGTTAAGCAACAGGAATAATGATGCATTATTCATTTTGGTGATCTCTAGTTTGGGTGCACATGGGCTTGTGTGTGTTTGCGTAGCTAAAACCTGAACTTGTTTGCCATCAGTTCCAAACTGAAAATTTATTTTTGATTACTGTCATCTTTTTGTTTATTGATTGTTGAACACAGAAGATGTAGCAAATACATCACCACAATAACAGAACATGAGCCTGTCCCAAGAGACTAGAATGAGTACAGAAAAGCTCTCTCAGCTGAATACAGTATTCAGCCTTACAGAGTCAACACGTAGTTAATGCTGTTTTAAACATTTTACGTCTCCTTTCCATCTTTGCCGTTAGTCATGCAAAATCTCTCGCTCCAAAATGATGCCCTACAAATCTTTCCTCTCTTTTTTTATATACATTGATTCCCATATGAAAATGATTTGCAGCAAACTTAAGCTAAGAATACAGATGCTGTAACTCGCCGAATGTTTTATGTAGCATGATTATTGCAGTTGTTCGTATCCGCTCATTTATTGGCAGTGCTTGTATTGCGGCTTGAGATAAATATTAGCTTTATGTCACAGTTTTATGTCAGCTGCTACATCAAAGTCTAATTCAGTTATGAGAATATTTAATGTTACTCTTGTATTGATACCGTAACTGTGCTGCAATGCATGCAGACAGATAAAATATAGATGCAGTTAATATTATAGTTGTGGGGCACAAATGTCTGATCCTTGTAAGAGTGGAGTAAGGTCTGCATGTGTGACTGCTACGTCCCCAGATCAGCAATTCAGCTGATAAACCACACACACACTTGTATATTAATACTGTGAAATATAGTGATGACACATAGCAGCATATGTATAAACCTATGTTTGCTTGCATGTAACTACACTACCGGTCAAAAGTTTAGGATCACTTACTAATTCTTTATTTATATTTTTTCCACATTTTAGAATAAATGTAAACCCATAAAACTATGGAATAACACAGTTGTAACTGGGAATTGTGTTGTGATTAAAGGATCCAAAATAAATGAACTCTGATATATTTCAGCATCTTGAGTGTAGTCACCCTTTGCCTAGAATTTGCAAAATGCACTTGGCATTTTATCATCCAGCTCCTTAAGATCACAACCTGGCTGCTTTTTACTCATTATTTTGTCCAAGTAGTTATTTGACCAAGTAAAAATAAAAATCCAGTTTTCTAATGAAATATTAATATGTTGGCCCAATTCTATTTTTGTCTATTTCAAGCATTCTTTTCAAACACACCTTCAGATGAAAAGATTTTAAGATCATAAGACATTTTTGTCCAGTGGTCCTTTGAACGTTTGACCTGTAGTGTAATGTGCTTATATTTTCTTTATAATACAACAGCTGTTGAATTTCATCTTGTGTGCATGTGTTTATGGTCTGGTTTGTGGATTCTGGAGAGATGATGTTATCATGTTCACTATATGCCTTAAGACATCAGCAACATCAGCAACAAAAGCATGCTTGCCCATAGAAACCTGTAAACAAGAATTTCTTAGGTGCTGCCTTTTAAAATGTTGATTAGTTTTTCACTTTGGTTTATTAATGCATCTAAACATGGTGCATTGATAAACTTCTGTGTGTTGATGTGCGCGAGATGGATGAGGAAGAGTCACACAATGCTAAATGCGCTAAACGTAAATTAAATCCACAGGAGGGCACAACGAATAAATACAAACTAAAAAGCACCATGTTATATAATTAATGTAAACAGAATGTCTGGCTGTTAACAAATATGCATTCTGGTTTAAACTAAAGGTCTGTCATAATCGTGACTCGGTATGAGTCTGTGCTGCACACATAAAATGTTTTTAATTCAAATGCACATTCATTGCAAACAAACATTTGATTTGAAAATCCTAGTGCTATACAGTATAATAGGTATATCACTTTACAGTTATAAATGCACTAAAGTGGTTTATTTTGTTATTCGTAACCTGTACCCTCTGGGCACTATTTATTGTGGTGTTGAATAAAATGTATTCCTCATAGCTTCTACTCTGAATTACTTTAGCTTTTCCAATGAGCCATTAGTCCTAATAACACTTCAGTGTGTATTGCCAAGCAACCTTTAAACCTTTAAACCTCATACAAACACACAAAATGAGCCAAATCATTTCAGAGTAAAAACAATATTACCAGAAAGTACAGAGCCTCAAGTGTTTTCATGGCAGAAAGTTCCTGGTGGCAAGGGGTGAGAGCTTTAATTCTGCAGTATAAGCTTCTGTCTAGGAAATGAAGAGTCTGTTAGTTGGGCACATTGTTATCCTGAGAAAAAGGGGCGAATCGCTGAACTTAGAAGAACAGAACCATTTTTATTTTCTGTTTTGAAAATTAAAATTCTCACTGACCTTACTGGAAAATACGGCTGTAAACTAGTGAAAAATAAGCTCAGTTTTGGATGTAACCAATACAGACGCATTGACACACACAGATATGGATGTATCTGCCCTTCTTACACACACACACATAGACTGACAATGTGTTATCCATTAGCAGGGTATCATATAGCAGATCTTCAGAGTTTAGACGTCTAAAACAAGAGCACTTTAGCGATCTCTGGAGCGCGCCATGAGAACATTATTCAGTTTGCCATGACACACATAAACAACTTACTCCTAATACTTCATCTGCACCTCACTCCTAACACACACACACACAGTCAATGAATTATCATGTGATTTTTATTTATGTATTTACTTATCTAACTATGATTTATTTGTGTTCTAAAGTGGCTTTCAGAATGATTTTTTGGTTGGTATAAACACACGCTCAGACATCCACAAATCATTCACTTCATTTAGCAAAACCTCCTTTTGGGCATTCCTCTTTTGTAAAAACACTGTAAAAATATAGTAAAGTTTTACAATTGTAAAAATGCAGAATTTTTTCTGTATTTTTCTGAATTTTATTCTGGGCTAGAGGGTGGGTTAGGGTTAAGAGTATATTGTTTATAACAATCAGTGTGTAAAACAATAAAAGAATATAGAACGTTTCCATTTAGATAGATAAGTAAATGTGTGTGTGTGTGTGTGTGTGTGTGTGTGTGTGTGTGTGTGTGTGCGTGTTGCTGCATCACATTTATCTTTGTCTCAATTGTTCATAGTCAGTTTTCCACCTTTGGTCACACAGTTGTGGCAGCTGTGCTTGTATGTGTGAGAAAGAGAGGAAAACAACAAAGCAAAGAAGAACTTAGAGAAACACTTAAAACAACAAAAGCATCACCTTATGCAACAAAAGCATGAAGAGATATTTGTGCAATTTTAAGAACTAAAAATCTATTTTAATATGAAGCAGTGCACACCTCTCGCACGACTTTAAATATCATAGCTCAAGTGAAAGGAAAACTTTGTGAAAAGCGGGTAAGATTTCGGTGAATTGTAATTATCAAACAAAACGTCATTTTGTGCAATCTTGGTAACTTTATTCCAGTCATGACAACTATAAAATATAAGAATTAGAAATAGGATTTAGGCCTGGCAGACTAGACCTGTTTACACTGCTACTGCAGAGCAACTGAGAACACAAATGTAAAGACATACAGAGAGACACCACAGTGATATAAGACATGCTGCTGCTCCCACACAAACAGACACACATAAGCAGATGTAGACCGAACCGCTGCTGGGGAGGAAGGAGGGTGTCGGAGAGGAAACGCTTTTATAGAGCACCGCAGTGAGACAGCCAACTGAGGTTAAATGTTAAAGGTAGAAGGAGTATGCAAGCTGATTGGCCGACAAATTATTTGTCAGGGACCTGTCAGCTTGTACCATGTAAAGTTTCATGTAAAGTATGAAGTTATTGTTACTTGTATACCTTGAACAATCCTAAAAAATTTATAAAGCATTTAGCATACAACTAATGGACATGTATTGTTGAGTGTGAGACCTCAGTCACTGTAACAGCCCTGCACACACACACATTAAGAAAGCTGCAGCAATTATTGATATTGATGCCACAAGCCATTTAAGAATATGAATCATTTAGTCTCTATCAGAGCTACAGTGAGTCAGTTGTTCTTAGCCTGATTAATGCAGTAATTGTTATTCGTTTAGCTACTCATGGAGTTTTAACTTGTGATGTAACAGGGAATGTTCTAAGAACGCTTGGCTAACGTTCTCTAAAAGTTCTTCTAAAGTGCTCAAAAATCTTGGAGTAAGATTAGTGGAATGTTTTTTAAATTGCATATCATATATCAAAAACGCTCTTCTGAAGTTGTTAGTGGACCATTTTAAAAACACCACAAAATAAAAGAAACGTTTGAATAATGTTCTTATAACCAGGCAATAACACGTTACGTTAAAGCATCTAGAATGGATGGGAAACATTCTTACAACCGAAAATGTTTAGCTGGGTTGGTGCATTTGAGGGTAAGCGCATCAAGAGGAAGTACCAAAGTGCATTTGGAGCGAGACGGTAAGTGCGTTTAGGCTAGAGATGAGAGCATAGGGCTGTAATAACATTTGCAGCATGGAGGTTAAGGCAGCTGAGAGAGTGTCTGTTGAGTGTGTGAGAGAATGTACAGCTACAGTACATTTACATTTATTCACTTACAAAAGACGAGAGCATTAAACATTTTGCCTTACGAACCAACAAGCCAAGTCTACAAAGCAACATTTACAAGTGGGTATTGTATTCTGTTACTAGAGACAAGATAAACAGAAAAAGGGTTTTTTATATGTAGGAAAGAATATCAGAGCATTAGGGATTAGTCAGGTGTCTGTGAAACAGGCTGTGGTTCATTACACGAAAGTTGTACTTTTAAAGGATGAAAATGACAATGGACAATCAGATGTTGATCGACTGAAGTAGCTGGGGAGGGCATTCCATCTAGAAAGGAACGAGATAGGTTCCGAATGTTTTATAGGCAGGATGATTTAAATGTGATGCGGGCAGCTACAGGTAGCCAGTGGAGTAAAGTCAGGAGGGGTGTGACATGGGCTGTTTTTGGTTAATATGTGAAATAAGTGCATGTATATGTGTACAATAATCATAATATTTTGTTTAAAGGACTATTATGATATTTTTTGTATTGTGACATTAACTTTATGATAATTAAGCCCCCCTTAATATTAATTTTTTTAGTGATGACTCTCATAACACAGTGCTTTTTTATTGTATTACAGTTAAACAATGCTGTTATCATTATGTATTAAAATAGGCAGAAATTTAAGGCAGTACAAAAATGCAACCACAATATATAAATATTTAAAAATTCCGTAGTATTATTTTTTAATGCCGTAAGTCAGGGACACACTAGTCACAATACAAAAAAACATTTATGGTCCTAAAAATAGACCATATTTACTGTAGAAATATACAATGCAACTATCTTGCATTTTGAATTGAAATCTGTCAGACATTTTTATAACTAACCTGTCTGTATAGTATTGAGGAAGAAAGGATGTTCACGTGGCCAGCGCCTCTATAACTTCAGTATGCTAATACAGCATTTGTTAATACAAACAGGCCATTATCTGAGCGTCTGAGTCCTGTGAAACATAAATCCTATAAACTGGATGCTTTCTGTGTGTCTGAATAGTTAAGATGCTTCATGCCGTCATGGACCTGAATGAAAAAGTGTCAAAGCATATTTTACATAAATAACTGAATAAATATATACACTAGAAATGTTTTCAGGAATTTAGAATTTCTTACACACCAACAATGTTAGCTATAGATCTGAATGCAGGAGAAGCCAGGTGTTGTTATAGCAGCAATGGGAGGACCCGCTTGCTATTAATGTCCATGTCCAACTGTTTAACAAGCATATACAGTATGAGAGTGTCTATATTTTGATCCCTGAAAAAATACAGTGTGTAATTTTACTATAGTGGTTTAAACATGCCTCTCTCTGCACAGTGTCATGTGAATTTGTCACAATGCTGATTCACATTTTGTTGAGAGGTATGTTTCTTTTAACACATTTTCTAGAGACAGATAATTAAAAATGAGACAGTCCTGTGGTAAGATCTGTAAAGTTTCAACATTTAAAGTTTACTCCAAAGGGAGAAATCACGTTTTAAGAACAACAATGAATTACCTGTTCCCCAGCACTGCAGGTAATTACACCACAGTGTGTGTGTGTGTGTGTGTGTGTGTGTGTGTGTGTGTGTGTGTTACTTACACACTCTAAATAAGCTCATCTCTTCAACCTGTTCCCTATCAGAGTGGAAACCATTAGAAACATTTAGCAGGATCATGTTAAACTAAATGGCTAATTAAGAAAATGTTCCCCTTTCCTCTTGTTCTCTCTCTGCTAAACTACTACAAGTTTCTTCAGTCAAAAGTGCGTGCTGTCAGATTTTCTGTTTATTTCTTGGTTTGTGTGTGTGTGTGTGTGTGTGTGTGTGTGTGTGTCTTTTTTAGTAGTTGTTGATTAAGTAGTTTGATGTTAAAGGTGCAATAGTGTTGGCTGATGGGCACACATACACAAAAATGTCCACAATGTATTTACTGTAAACATTAAGGCCTGCTGACACCAAGAATGATAAATACAGAGATAACTGTACCAGTACTAGCATACTCACTAACAAACAATAATATTATGTTTATTGTAAGAACGTTTACCTAATGTTTCCATTAAGTAAAAAAAATGGTAAAAATTCTATTAAAAGTTATAGGAATGTTTTAAACATCCAGCTTTTTAGGCATTGTTTTTACATTATTGCTAGGTTTTAGGAATGTTATTCAAGCATTTTTTCATTTTGTAACTTTTTAAAACATTCCAACTACTTAAGAATAATGTTTTTGATTTATATGATATAACATCAAAAAAAGTTCTACTATCATTACTACACGAAAGTGTTTGATAACTTTTAGAGAACTTCGATGTTAACCAACGTTCTGAGAACATTCCCTGTTAACTGAGGAGCTTGTGTGCTGCAGTAAATCCTTTAAGACCTTTAAATTAAAATGGATTTTGATTGCCTGTCAATCTTTTATTGTTCATCAGATGGAAAACTTGCACTGACAATAATCCCAATAACACTGTTTCTCTGTATCATTATAATTGTAGTATGGACCTCACAGCTGATTTTTAAAACTATCTTTATAGTTGTTGTTATAGCTTCCACTCTCGGTGTGAACAGGATTAAGAGTTTGTGATACAGCATTGGCAGGGAATTTCCTCTCTGTCTGGATGTACTCATAGATTAGACTGGGAAGGCCTAAATATACGATTCAGTGTATTGTTTGGAAATGGAAATGAACTACCATACGTTTCTCGGCAAAATCAATGTATATTATTTTCATTACGTCTCCTCTACTATATCAGTTTAAACCCTGCAGCACTGAGTGACAGGCCAGAGATGGATGGAGAGAGAGAGAGAGAGTTTGAGAGTAACAGAGAAAGAGAGAGTGATAAGAGAGCGAGAGAGAGAGAGAGAGGAGGGGCATGTCCTTTCCCCAGAATTTATTCTGCAATTTATTTTTGTCACAGCTTTGCAAAATAGTAATTCTTCAAGCAACTGGCAATTTTCCCCCTGGAAGCTTTGATGGTTTGTTAAGGTGGGTTTGACCGTGGTAATAATTGCTTGTTCGTAGTGGCGCAGTAGTGTGCCGCAGTGTAGAGGAAATTCGGGCCTCGCCGCTTGTCTTTAACCACACAACATATCAATAACATTCAATAACATTTCTGATTATGACACACACATTTTTACCTTGACCTCTTCTACAAGGCATAACTTTTCCACAGCCATAAAAAACAAGTTTAGCCTAATGATTTATCATTTATAATATTGTCAGCTTTGCCTGTGGAACACCAAAGGATAGTTTTAAAGGTCATTGATGATTGTTTTTCCCATGCAGTTGCAATTGACTGAGACTGAGGAATTTAAGCCCCAAAAACGGAATGAAATTTCACAACGCAAGTATCATAAAAGTGCTCCATTCCTGTGGTTGTGTTCCAAGTCTTCTGAAGTCATACGATATCTTTGTCTGAGGACCAGACTGAAATTTAAGTTGTTCTTTACAGATAATCGAACTCTCCAGAGGGCTGTTAACCGCTGTATGTATGCCTGCCCTTGAGGCTGGCTTTGTGTCCTTCAAAAGGAGAGTCTTTCTAACACTGTCAGGTATTGAGAAATAAATAATAAAAAATCAATAACATCTCAAATTTCTTGCAGGTGTTTGTAAAACTGCCTAAAATTGTTTATTTCTTTAGCCTTGGTTCATTTTCTCCACAGGTGTTCACAAATCTTTCTCTCTCTCTCTCTCTCTCTCTCTCTCTCTCTCTGTCTGTCTCTCTCTCTTAATGTCTCGTATGAAATGTTATGTTGTTTGGTGTCCCAAAGCCCCATCTCACAGCACTCAGCATATAAAACAGTCTGCGTGCATGTATCACCTTTCTTGCTTCCCGCATTTGTACTCACCTGTTAGAGAGACAGACAGAAAAGACATTAACAACGTCTCATGCTCATCACGTACACAAACACTAGGTTTCTATTCTTTGTGGGGACTTTCTATAGACATAATGACTTAATGACTTTAATACTATACAAACTATATGTTCTATCCCCTAACCCTCACCCTACCCCTAAACCTAACACTCACAAAAAACGTTTGGCATTTTTAATTAACAAAAAGTTTTTTTAAGCAATTTAGTTTATGAGGACACAGAGTGTGTCCGCATAAACCATGTTTACATTGTTATACACAGCATTATACACTTTTGTCTCCTCGTAAACCACACATTCAACACACACACACACTGGCACACATAGAGCTGGTGTTGCAGTGGGTAGATAGGGAGAGGCTGATGATATCGATCTGACCTGAAACTCTATACAGGAACTACAGTATTATTGCTTACACACTCATGTACATGACATGATACCTGAGAGAGACAGAGATAGAGTGAGACAGAGATGGTGACAGGGTCAGAGGGAGAGACAGAGACGGGTGAGAGAGATGCAGACAGAGATGGAGTGAGGGAGAGACACAGACATTTGTATACAGTTGTGGTAAGCAAAATAAAACCAGTGTTCTTGTGTGACAGTGACATATTTTAAAAACTGGAAATATTAAACTTTGTAGGAAAAGTATAACTGGAAAACATTGTTGACGAACAGAAGCACTGATGCTGCATGGAGGGCCGTAAAAGTTGGAATGATTTTAGGGGCCCGTGGGTGCAGACGGGCCTGCAACAATTAAAGCTGTATTGATATAAGGGGTCCAAAGCAATATAAAGTGGGGGATCTGTATTGCTGGACAGATTACATTTGTACCCTCTTAATAAAAATCAAAAACTCTAAAATAAAAATCTAGGAATAATCTAAATGACTCTAAATGTCATTAAATTACTTCTGATTAAATGCACAATCAAAACAATAACGCTGACATGTAGACATTGTGAATGAAATACATTTGAAAATTGCATTTTGTCTTTAATTTGAAATATTTAACCATGGAATTCAATTCAGTTCAATCTACATTTATTTGTATAGGGCTTTTCACAATACATAATCTTTTCAAAGCTGCATTACGTTGAAAATTAAAGTTACGTTGTCAGACCAGAAGTAGTAGAAGAACATTATTCAATAGGTCTTATAATACTTTTTGCCTTTGTGTATGTTGTAATTACTTTACAACAATTCTACAATGTTTTGTCTCTGTTTATACCCTGTTGTATGTTTTATCCGCATGACTATCACTGTTTATGCATCTACACTGCAAATAAACATCACATCTGAGTCTTTTCCAATTTTAACAGCATTTGAATCTCTCCTTCACAACTCACCCTCCACATTTCACTCTCAAAGCTGTTCTCAAATCAGTTGAGATCTGGGAGAAGCTGTTGCCACTCATGAGACTAAAATCTCCTATGTCAGGCTTTTGCATCTAGCACACATTGCAAATCTGTGGAGTTTATGCTTTAGCGACCCACATTGTGGCTGTGATGCACTGTACCTGTCATATCAAACCTCACGCTACTAATAAACTCTGGAACTTCTTTTTAAGTTAATGCTTTTCTTGCTTTCTCTCTCTCTCTCGCTCTCTCTCTCTCTCGCTCTGTTGTCTGTTGTGTGCATGTCTATCTGTGTCAGGAATACTGAGTGTTGGAATTTGTGAGCAGCCCTTGGCAATTTTGTGAAACTTGATCAAAGGAGACGGTCCAATCCAAAACATCAGTCAGACTCACACCTTTAGCATCTCGCCCCTCCCCACTTTAACCACACACACACACACACACACACACACACACACACACACACACACACACACACTCACACTCACACCTTATGAGGATAAGCATAAGTAATCCCAGCTAACAATTTTAATTTGTAAGAAACATTATTTTGAAAGTTTTGTGAATGTTGTATTAACGTTATTGTTTGGTTATAAGAATGTTATGCAGACGGTCTTCATTCTGTTTTCATTTTTGAATTCATTAACTAACAGTATAGTTTTTGATGCATATGATATATAGCATTAGAAAAAATGTTACTGCAAGTATGGTTTTTGATAACTTTGAGATATGTTTTAGAGAACGTTCTCAGAACATTTAGAGCCTGAGAATGTTCTGAGAATGTTCCCTGTTAGCAAAGGTGGTGGTGAGCATCTGTCTGGAGAAGAATGTTAAAGAGGGAACAAAAGAACTGGTTAATAAAGCACAAGAGAGAGGTTAGGTTTTGTTACTTCAGGCTACATCCACCTGAAACTGAATAAATTAAAAAAATGTTCAAATTTAAACACTCTCCATCCACTTGTTTGGAGTGTTTTCAACATTTTTTCAAAAGTTGTTCTTTCACCCTGAAATGTCTGTAAATGCTTTAAAACCTCTACTGTAAAATAATGTACAAAGCATTTAAGCATATTTTTCAGGTATTTAACAGCGATATCAAAGTGACATAAAAATGATGGGAAAACATGGAGCTATTCATATTCCATATTCATTGTTTGAAGTTGAATTGATCACACGACTGTATCACATTAATGAAGTAAAAACGTCATAACTTTCAAATACCTTATTAACTCAGAATTAAAACGTTCAACGGAAAGTCCACAACTTTTTATATGATAAAATATGAATTAACACCACAAGTTACTGTATATTCTTGAAGCAAATACATATTCATGCGAGATACAAAGACAAATAAACAAACAAATAAACAGAAAATCATAGCGCACATTTGTTGGCACTAAGCCTGTATATAGACACTTGCATTTACATATACACATACTGTAAATGCATCTGTTTGTAGAAGGGAGGGAATGTTCAGTGCTGAGCTAACACGCAAAGAGAACAGGAACAGCAACATTCCTAAAGGTTATAAAAGAGATATGAAAACGTGAAGCTTTATGTGTATGTGTTCTAGCTCAGTGAATAAGCAAGTAAGAATGTAACCTGACGTCAGCCAACAAACATTATGTGTGTGTGTGCACGTGAGTTTTGTGGGTTCACGGTGTGTGGTCACTACGGATACTTGATACATCCATCATAACATTCGGAATGAAAGACTCAAAACAAAGACTGACATCCGAGGACCCTTTGATTGAGACAACTAACTGATGGTGATTGATTACTTGCCACCTGAGATATGCAGCCTTCTGATTGACCATTTTCTACTGCCTCCCCTCAGTCACTCAGTGTCTTTGACAGAGCTTATGTAGCTGTCATGTGGCAAATGACCAAGTACGCATGTTCGACTTTATGCGACTTTACTGATGCACATGCGTTAGAAAATATTGCGATTTCAGGCATACACCATCAAAGTACTGATAGGAAAGTATCGCAAACTACAATGTTAACGTCATGTTTATTTTAAAACTGTCAGTTCCACGTAATTCTCACAAATCTGTGTTTTTAAACAGTAAAAATCTCTTATTGGGGAAAACTAATCATCTTTATTACTAATAATCTTTAATCTCAGACTCAAGAACTGCTTCTTCCATAATCTGTGACACTATTGAGCTCATAAATGTCATCAGTCTGACTGATGGGCTCATGCAGTGTTTATTTTTGTACATATTTACAATATTTATTTACTGCTTGGAGTAAGTGCAATATATTTTTTATCTTAACTGCTCCTATGTTGCTGATGCTTGCACCCATGTATTATGTACATATACATCCATATACATTTTATATGTATATTGCTTTACATCTCATCATTGTAAATATCTGCAGAGTTTAAATATAATAAAATGATGGAGGCTGACACCTTCAATTTTGTTGTGCTTGCACAATGACAACAAAGTTCTTCTAAGTTTTAGTTTTGTTTTCCCAAAACTATGTGGCTGTCACGTAACAGATAAATGAAAGTATCAAACACAATTCACAAATGTTGCATAAGGGTCACAACAATACATATTAACCACTCTCTGAGACTATTTCCCCAAAAGATTTGTTTACAATCACCTGAAATCTTGTCGCAGAAATGCAGCGTTATCCCATTTATCAAAGCTACCTAATTAGAAAGCTTCTATACATAAAGAAGTAAAGAAGCTTCTTTACATCAAGCAACAAACACTTCATGTATGTGCGCATTTGTGTACATTACATTTACACATTTGGCAGACGCTTTTATCCAAAGCAACTTACAGTACATTCAGGTTGTACATTTTATCAGTACTTGTGCTCCCCTGGGAATCGAACCCACAACCTTAGGACTGTTAACACAATGCTCTACCAACTAAGCTACAGGAACACAGCTGTTATGAAAGATTGGTAAAATGGTGAATTATCATTGGTAAAATTATCAGGTATTTAAAAAAATGTTCGAATTTTAACACTCTCCATCCACACTGGCTTTTTCAACATTTTTTTCAAAAGTTGTTCTTTCACCCTGAATGACTGTAAATGTTTTAATTCCTGTACTGTAGAAAAATGTACAATGTACAAAGCATTTCAGCATATTTATCAGGTATTTAACAGCAATATCAAAGTGACATAAAAATGATGGGAAAACATGGAGCTATTCATATTTCATATTCATTGTTTGAAGTTGAATTGATCACACGACTGTATCACATTAATAAGGTAAATACGTCATAACTTTCAAATACCTTATTAACTCAGAATTAAAACAGTATGGAAGTCAACGGAAAGTCCACAACTTTTTATATGATAAAATATGAATTAACACCACAAGTTACTGTATATTCTTGAAGCAAATACATATTCATGCGAGATACAAAGACAAATAAACAAACAAATAAACAGAAAATCATAGCGCACATTTGTTGGCACTAAGCCTGTATATAGACACTTGCATTTACATATACACATACTGTAAATGCATCTATTTGTAGAAGGGAGGGAATGTTCAGTGCTGAACTAACACGCAAAGAGAACAGGAACAGCAACATTCATAAAGGTTATTAAAGAAATATGAAAACGTGAGGCTTTATGCTTGTGTGTGCTAGCTCATTGAATAAGCAAGTAAGACAACAAACATTATACTTCAGGCAACAGACATTATGTGAGTGTACGCATGTGAGTTTCGTGGGTGATGAGTTTTGTGCGCATGTGAGTAGTTATGAAAGATTGGTAAAATGCAATTAAATAAACTAGCCCTTAGTCAATGTATTGCTGTTCATTTTGACAGGTTAAAATACTCTTTTAACCTGTCAAGAAAGGTTAAAACCAAGGAAAACCAAGATTTTATTATTAAAGTGGGCAGTGCCATGTTAGTCAAAGTATGTGTGTTTAAAAACAAGATACTCAAGATGAGCAACACTGTTCGCTGTCACACATACTTTCCATTTGCAAATTCTATTGTCTAAGGTTTGGGTCTAAAGTCTTATCAGACTTGCCAACTTTTTATTGATATTCAATCTCATTCACTGATTACGTTTCTCAAGAAAAACATCACTTCCCTGTCAGAAATATAAAGGAGGAACAGATTTGTATTCAGATTACGTCATACTTTCTGATGTATCTTTTTTGTTCTACCCTAAATACTCCCTCTGCTTTATTAACTTTTGGTGTATCATGATGTATATAAAAGGACTTTGGTCTTTAGAGTTTAGTGTCAACTGCTGTTTTATGTCGCTGTACTGTACTCTGTACTGCATTGTGGCTGTATTAATAAGAGAGGTACTACTCAATTTATACAGCACCTGGAGGGCTGCTGTTCTGTATACCTGTAATTACCCGTTTAGGAGTGGTCCAGCTGTCAAACAGCAGCCCTCCGGGACAGCCCTGTACTTAGCCATGGTAAGTTCTTTATTCATTTAAATTTGTGTTTTTGGTTTTTGTTTCATTTGTGATTTAAATTAAACTTATTTTAATGATAACTTCTAATATCTTTTTTATTATTTTAGGCTAAAATGATAAAGGAGAAAGGTTCGGATCCACTACAGTAAGTAAATACACTATACACTACTTTTCAAATAAAATTGTAAGTATAAGTTACTGAGTTATAACTTAGTTGCTGAGCTATTGAGTTACTATTTTTTTTAAAAAATAACAATCAATTTTTAAATGAAGTTTGTGTGTTGTTCATATAGACAAACAGTGTACTTTATATAGTAACTTATGGCTTTCAAATGCAGTCAGCAGTCATATAAATGATCTACAGTTAATGGTAATGCGTTCTATAAATGCTGGGTTATTTTTAACCCTCACTGCTCGGTTGTTGGGATAAAACTGTTGGGTCACTTGTTGGGTTGTTTCTGTAGTTTGACATTTGGCTCATGCCAAAGGTTCTGTTAATATTGGGGAGATTATATATATGGCAAAATATACCATTGAAGAAAGCATAATGGTCAACTTCGTAATGACAACGACAAAGATCAGTGGCGAGCATTCAGAGTTTTACAACAGTCAAGTTCAGTTTATTTCTATAGCGCTTTTCACAGTGGCACACTGTTACAAAGCAGCTGTACAAATGAAAAATCCAAAAATATTTAACAGTGAAAGCTGAAATTGAAAATGAAAGAGAAAGAAGGAAAATTAGGAAGAGAAAAGGAAGACAATTCAGAATTGATAAAATTAACAAACAATGATAATGACACAATGAGCAAAGCAAATGTTCAAAGCTAATGTCAGCAGTCTCCCAGTAAGCAAGCCAACAGGGTGATAGTGGCAAGGAACCAAAACTCCAGTGATATATATAAATGAAGAAGAAACCTTGTGAGAAACCAGGCTTAGCAGGAGGGGCCAGTTCTCCTCTGGCACACCAAAGCTGCAGTCTGTAACTAAAACTAAAATTTTAAAAAGATGTCCTGGGTTATTTACAGTTAATTACAGTTCACGTTGCACAGTTTCTTGTAAAACTCATTTTTAAAGGACAATGTCACTGGTTAAAGCAGTTTTAAGGCAGGGCTGCAAACTCTTACGCATTCAGCGCCACCAAGTGAAAAACATTGCGGAACAAAGAGGAAAGACACTGACAACACGCACCTAACACAAATTGAATTGTTTGATATCATTAAATTGTTCAGCGGCCTCGCTCCCTTTCATCTTATGCAAATGCAGGTAGATTCAATTCAATTTCAATTTTATTTATATAGTGCTTTTAACAATGTTACATTGCTTCAAAGCAGCTTTACATATAATGAGTTATGGTTATGCGCTCTGTGACTGTCCGATACGAGTTTAGTATAATATGCTACCACGTATTGGCATCAGTTAATTTTTTGCCGTATGCCCACCAAAGCGTTTTAACGTGGCTGAAAACAGCCCATCTGTCAACGCTTGAGAGCGCTGCTAGGCGAAGTGCTTTTCATTTAGTTGGGTTGGTAAAGTGGTGCTATTATTTTATTTGGGATGGTATTGGGCAGGTAATGAGCAGTGCCTGGTGTCCTACAGACATAACGTTTAGAACCGAGGCCAAACAGTTTATTCTTGGTCACTTCTCTTACTAAGGCCCTCCAACCCAATTGCTCAGTTTGGACAGGTGGCCAGCTCCTGAAAGAGTCCTGGTTGTGCCAAACTTCTTCCAAGAACTATGGAGGCCACTGTGTTCTTGGGAACCTTCAGCACAGCAGAATGTTTAGTAACCTTTCCCAGATCTGTGCCTTGCAACAATTCTGTCTCTGAGCTCTGCAGGCAGTTCCTTGACCTCATGGTCTGATTTTTGTTGATATGCATTGTCAGCTGTGAGGTCTTTTATAGAGATGTGTGCCTTTCCAAATCATGTCCAATCATATTACTTTATCACAGGTGGACTCCAATCAAGGTATAGAAACATTTTAGCAATGATCAAGAGAAATGGGAGGCACCTGAACTAAATTTCAAGTGTTGGTGCAAAGAGTTTGAATATTTACACCAATGTGATGTTTCAGTTTTTCTTTTTCATACATTTGCAAAAATCTGCAGAGCACCCAGCGCAAAGAAAGCGCTTAGCACGAAAAACACTCAGCACAAAAACGATCGGCCCCACACCAGCACACCGGCATTTTTAAAAAGGCAGTGCTCCCACTGCAAACCATTGAAAAAATACACTTGCCACAGGAATAAATGCTGTGGTGGACATGGACAAACAGTCATTGTTCCAGTCATTATGTTATCAGTTCATTTATTGGTTCATTTCATTAATTTCAGTTTTACCAGTGTCAGCTGGCAAGCATTAAAGATTATTTTTACAGTCTACACGTATTCTTCATTATTTTAATCATTCATGATTGTCATGAAAGAGAGAAATTATAAAAGTAACCCAGCCAGAATAACCCAATATTATAAACCTATTACTGGTTAAAATGACCATCACATAAAATGTGTAACCCTACATTTGTTCTGTCCAATACATACCCAGCCCTGGGTTGCTAGTTGGGTTGATTTTAATCCAGCCATTTATAGTGTACATTTTTCCTTATTTATTAGCTGTAAATATATAACAAATCTATTTCAAATGTATACTGAAATGTATATTACTAGTAACAATAAAATTCATAATTACAGACTTCTGAACCAGAATGAAACCATCGTGTGTCCTCCAAAAATGATACATCATACTGAGACACCTGAGGACCAGCAACAACATACTGTATATAAAGTTATTGTAAAAGATGGGTGAGTTCACTCTACACTTTTACAGTACACAGATTGCTGAACCTGATCTTGGTCTTTTATAGATTTAATAGTGATATACTCCTAATTTTGTGTAAATAATTGAAATGTTTTTAAAAAAGCATATTTCTGAAGGTACCATAAACAACACATACATTTTTAACATTATTTCTTTCCTTTTCTTTAGATCTCTTTCTAAAACACAGTCAAATATGAAGACGTGTAAAGCAAGTTTTTTACTATATCAGAATGAAAGCGTATATTACAAAGTAATATATAAAGATGCAGATGTAATCAATTATATATTACGTAATTCTCAAATGATCAACCAACCTAATACTGATATAATTAATCTGTATGAAAATTATTATCTTACTTACCATATAAATAAAGTATTTTTAGATCTTATAAAAATAGCAGAAAGTCATTCAGAAACAAGTTTAACTGAAAAACAATATGGGTGCATGTGGTTATTACGTACAGATGGAATTTATGAACAGTATGGACCATATCTGGGGAAAAGTGAAAAACATAGTGAAGATTATATTGTTGAAAAATTGCGTAATATAATTGACAGCAAAGAAATTACAAATTACACACAATTGTGGATTTATTCTACCAACAGCCCGTGTTTAGCCAAGAACAATAAGAATCTGAACCACTGTAACCCATGCATGATAAACCTGTTTTATATAAAAGAGACACTTAAAAAGCATTATAATATAAATACCTTTATTGGATTTTTTAAATTTTATGGTATATCCGGCTCTTTTGAAAAATTGTTTTCAGACTACCATAAAACTTTTAACCATAAAATCAAAAAAAATATCAAAAACATTACTTATTCTATTGATTCCCCTGAAAATGTAGAAAATGAGTTATTAAATAAATGTGACATATTTTCAGAACAAAAAATAGAGAATAATAAAATAACTTTTGTTGATAATACTTTTTCCCCAAGAAATAGAGAAGGAAAAAATCTTGGGTTAGATAATTGTTTAATTGAGAATGTGTACGATCAACTCATTCTGGAGCTAAAAAATACAACATTTGAAAAAAATATGAAAAAAATGTAAAAGAATACCAAAACAAAAAATTTATAAATGTCTAAACAGTCTTATTGATAATCCATATGATATTAAAATAAAATATATTCAATAAAACAATTAAATTATTTGAGCATGAACATTTAAAAAAAACATTTGATGGATATGTGCTTTATGCTTCAGAAAATATTAACAATTTCAAGGAAAAGCTGATGGCTGCATCTGGTACTAATTTAAGTCGAGATGATCAAGAAGTTTATTATAAAGATGTTAAAACTGTTTTTTTAAATTGGTGGCATGAAAACGTGCAGGAAGATTTCATCAGATATGTGAATAAAAACCTAGACACATATTTACAAATACTTACTTTTCAGCTCTTTCTGAATGACATTCCAAACACCGTAAATAAAAACTTTATTGGCCGTCTAAATTTTTCAACTGAGCATTCACAACCTGAAATTCTATGTGAAAATGTCATTTTTAAGACTGATTAATATATTTTACATATATGGTTATGATTTTATTGTTAACTTGGTTTGTATTTTAATAAACAATCCCCTGTTACCAATCCTCTGCTTTTTTGTGACTCCTCTCCCCACCTGTGCTTTATGGCTGCTTTGTGTGTGTGTTTGTGGATGCTTTTCCTTGCATGTTTTATGGTTCCTTTGAATATCAAAGAAACAACTGAATTGATTTTTCTACATCAGTTGTCAATATAGTTCCTCCATCCATCCTCAGTCTCTCTCTCTCTCTCTCTCTCTTTCTCTTTCTCTGTAACTCTTTATGGTGTGTAACAGGCTCTCCCTCCTGACTGAGTAAGGGGGAAATACTGTTATATGAATGTCTGTGACATGTTTTAATTAGATGCCCAGGAAAGTTGTGAATGTGAACTGAGTGCAGACAGTCACCGTGACCTAAATGACCAGACGAACACGACATGTACCGCTGAACAAGACGCTTTCATGTGTCTGTTATTGTATTTACTGTAAAAGATTCTTTCCTTTAAGCCATGATTTGCCAAATCAGGGGCACAGTTAGTAAATCCTGACAGATGCACTAGTCGAATATCTGAATTTGACACTAAATTGTATCTATTCATAATTAAACTGTAGTTGTGAATGTTCACTGTACTTTCTTGTACTTTTATCATCATTTATAATATCATAATTTCGTACTTTCTTTAAAAAAATTCTTTCTTTCTTTCTTTCTTTCTTTCTTTCTTTCTTTCTTTCTTTCTTTCTTTCTTTCTTTCTTTCTTTCTTTCTTTCTTTCTTTCAAGTCTGACAATAAAGAACCAACTATAATCAATTACTAACCAGTTCTAAATAGAACTGCATGTAACAGGCTGTGTGATACACCAACAGTTACATTGTCTGTCATTCGGCCCTGAGTTAAAGTGTTAATATAATTAATATCACAAGCATGTCTCATCATTAGCTTCATTAGATTCTGAGGAGATATAGTATTAATGGTGCAGCGTCTGTGCTGCGTCCATGCGTGAACTGTTACATGCTTGTTAGTGAGCGGCTGTCACGGTTAACTACTGTGTTTTGACAGTTTTAGCGCCAGCTTTATGAGCATGTGAATAAACACCAGTATGTTACCGCGACTATAAATAAGTAAATTATTGAGTGAAAATGTGGAGCTAAACAGAACAAAATGTAGGAGCTGACATAGTTACAGTTGTGAGACGAAAAGGAAGACAAAAGTCCTGGTTTGAATGCTAAACTTGATAAACTTCACGAATACCAACAGAATCAAAGTATGAATGAGAGTGACTGCAGTATAATTGCTGTTGTTTTATTTGGGGGGGTTCACTATAATGCATTTTAATGATTAGCAGTCAAGAGTAATGCTTTTATAGGCTCATTAACACTAGGAATTACACACACATAGAGAGACAAACCAAGCTAATGATATCTGTCCTCTAACCCTGCACACAACCCTAACACAAACCTACTGACATTATTGGATTTAAAGAAAAGCATACCCTCACCGGCCACTTTTGCTTATCCTGTGTACCTAATAAAGTGGCCAATGAGGGTATTTGGCTGATTTATGAGATGTTTACTAGTGAGAGCCACTTAAAATTGTTTTTTGATCAGTGAAATATAGTTTCAGTCTGTTTGTGAGAAGGTTTATAAATATTTGGCTGTCACAAACACAGTTTAGTCAATTTTGTAAGCACACACACACTTTTTAAGTGGTATGCATTATAAATCAGGGAGAGAGTCGCCTGCGATAGATACACTAGACTAATTTGTGTAGAATTGTGTAAAAGTGTAAAATTAGCCTGTAAAATTTGTCTCCCCATTCTGAAAGATAAATTCTCAAGGCGCGTCTGTGTTAGCTAATTTGTGTCAATATACGTGTGTATTTGGACGTGTTTTTGTATATTTAACATACATACTGTCTGTATTTAGAAAAACGCATATTGTTCAGACTTATTTCTTTTTATCAAAGAAATTATTCTGTGGCATAATGATGATTGCCACAAAAAATTCTTGTGGCTATTACTTTGAAATTGTGTATGTTAAAGTTTATAGACTGGCCATATTTAAATAAATTGCACTGTGACTGCCTGTACTTACGTGTAACCATGATTTTTAAATAAACAAGAATGAGTAAAAATTACTTTAAGTACTCATTATGCCATTAATGATGTCAATTGAGCTTAACTTGTACTAAACCCTTTACAAAGCTGTAAATCTCATCCCACTTTGTAGATTTTTCAGCGTTTACTTTGTTTCAAAGATGGCAAACAAGATGGCCACTCCCCTTTAAGATGAAGAGGTGTTTTGATTGGCTGAATAACAGGAGGTCCATATGCACAAACTCACCTGTCTATTACAAACACAAGCGACGGGCCTCCACACAGATTCCTACAGCAGGTTACATCCGTCACACGCACCCATGCGCATAGAACCCTGGCAGTCCTGACATTCGCCGAAGCCCATTAAAGTCATTAGTTTGCTGTTTGTCTCCGTGCATTACACACAACGGTGACGTGCCATTTATTGAATGACTTTTGCTGCTGGGTAAAAAACTGCACCAGGGAAAGAGCCATTACAAACAAGCGCGTGATTTATGAAATCAATCTGCTGCGCAGTCAGCGCCCTTCATTGTGTATGCGCGCTGCGAGACCGTATGCGCAAGAGAAACAGCCCTAGAGTTAAACAAAGGCAGAGAGAGATGGAAAATACCGGCATGCAATCAGCTCCTGAAATTAATATATTATATATATGAATATATTGTGTGTGGCAAAGCGGGTTGTCTGCAATTAGGTGACTTGTGCATCTGTCACAGCGCGGGGAAGAGGAACAGGGTGTTAATGAAATGGCAGGAGCTATTAAGACATTTTAAAATGCAACCCCGACCTGACGCTTTAAAACATGCAGAATTAATAAGCAGGTCGGCGTTAACGAGAACTGCGGTAATTCGTCCCCTGTGACTTCATTCACCAGTGAGCCATATTGAGGGGTTTTAAAGAGGTCGCTGTTTATGTTTGTTGCCCTTACGGAAGCATTTGTTAAAGGAAGAGGGACATGGAGAGAGAGGGATGGGGACAATGCAACAGGAAGAGAAAAGGTATCAATATGCTAAACTGACAGACAGGAGAGATTAAAAGTGAATAAAGATAAACATAAGAATGCATGCCAGCCTCGCAGGCCCATAGAGACATCTCAGCTAACAATTTTAGGTTGTGAGAATATTTCCATTAAGTTACAACAACAGTGTTATTTTAAACGTTCTAGTAATGTTCAAAACGTCCATTTTTTACATGTTGTGGTAATGTTATTGCTTGGTTTTAAGAATGTTATTTTCTGTAAACATTTGTTTCTATAAACATATTCTGTAACACTATTAATAAAACTTTTCATGTATGATATATAGCATTTAAAAATGTTCTAGTAACGTTACAGTATGAACTTTTTGACAACTCTGAGAGAACATTCTGAGAATGTTCCCTGTTAGCTGGGATGACATGAGCATGTGACGAGAGACAAAGTAGAGAAACAAACACACCAACCAGCTGTCCCCATGAGGGAAAATTGAGAGACAGAGTAAGGGAGAGATGCTGGCCCTTCGTTTTGGCCTGCAGGTCATACTGGCACTGTAATTTAGTGTGATGGACCTCAGCTTGGGTGATAAAGTGTGACACTCAGCGTGCGTGTGTGTGCTCTGTATTGCAGACGCTGCATAATTGTGAAGCAGTGTGGATAATGAATTAGGCAGTGCTGCGAGTGATACATGCTGTATGTTATAGAGATGGACTCGTCTCTATCTGTAATGTCTCCTCTCTCTGGCAAACTGCCTTTCTCACCTTCTTCAGCCTCTCTTTTCTCCTGTTCTTGTTTCCTCAGAAAACTCTATGAAATTCAGTCCGAAACATAATCTAAAAGGACTTCAGTTTCCTTTGAACCATTAATTTATCGTCACAAAAGAATACCGCCGCCATTGTTCTTATATTTATAGGCACAGCTCTCCGCAAATCACACTTCAAGATTTTCTTGATTTATTATCACGTTCCTGAACAAAATTTTACATGCCCTTTAAAGTCTTCTGTTGGATTTCCGTATCGCCACATCTTTTCTGCATTTGCATTCGAGTTATTGCCGAGTCTGTACTCCTCTTCATTTCCTGCGACGTCGCTCGCGTGTCTTCCATGTGGCTCCAGCAAAAAGTGGGTGGCACTCAAGAAGACGAGAGGAGGTTAAAATAGAGTGCTATGCAGTCTGCAGGGTTCGATGCTCTGTCAAAATGAAAATAAGACTAATGAAATTTTGTATTTGCTACTTTTTAGAAATGGAAACAGTCACGTTTTTCCAAACTTGATTTGAACCAATTCAGCGAGTCAAGTCTGAATGAAATGGATACAAACATAGAGTAAAAATCCAAGTCTTTTATAAAAATGACAAAAAAGCTCATTTTCATTTGATCATTTGAAAAATGAAAGACAAAAGAAGGATTGTTCAGTTGTTTCATTCGTTAATAAATAAAAGTAAATAATTGTTTGTTTGCATTAACAAGTAAAATCATGTATGGAGACAATATGCGGCTGTATATTTACATTTTGCTCAATGTGATATGCTGATAAAATTTTTATGTAGCAATGTATTTTTATGTCATTTTTATAAGCTCTGAAGATATTTTTAACATTTCCAGAGAGCTACATTTCAGCACTGAATGCAGCAGGTCGCACTCAAAATCACAGCAAACTATCTTGTGCTGTGAGCAGAGTATAACACAAAAATGCAAATTCAGCTTTAAGTCACACCATGTACAGTAAATTGAGCTTACTGATTTATTGAAAGTGAGACTCTGGACTTTCTCAGGTTGAATTCCCAGCTAACAATTTTAGGTTGTAAGAATATTTCCATAATGTTTCCATTAAGTAACAAAAACATTAAAAAAGTTATTCTGAAAGTTCTATGAGCACTCAAAACATCCACTGTTTTAGATGTTATATTAACATTATTGTTTAATTATAAGAACGTTATTTAAAAGTTCTGTAAACTTTTTAAACCCTCCACTAACTATTTAAGAATAATGTTTTTGATATATATGATATATAATGTTAAAATATGTTTTACTAATGTTATGGCAAGAACTTTGAGAGAACCTTGAGAACGTTAGCCGGCATTCTAAGAATGTTTCCTGTTAGTGGGATCAGCCTTCATTTCATTTAATTTCCATCATCTGCTTCTGCTTTTGTGCTTTGTTTTTGTTTGACAAAAGGACAAACAGACAGATCTCACACAAAATTAGCAGCCAGCAGTTTGAAATTTTGTTTCTTTCAAAACTGGAACTACTGTAAAACGTGCATACATGCATTCACACACACACTCACACACACATCAGGTCATGTTAACACAAACACCAGTAAGCATTAACAATGTGTTTCATAAACTCTGATGTTTTGTAGTGCATTCTTGATTCTCCCCCAATCCTACCCCTGCAACAAAACCTTTGACCTAATTGGTTTTCAAGTGGAAGTTGTTTCGGGCCCAATTAAGCAGACACTGAAATCTCTCTACAGCAGTTATAAATTAAAATCCCTGCCATCCAAACACCTCTGTGAGGAATGAGGTGAAACTGGTGAAAATAAGGGTCTAGAGAATGAGGATTGTTGAGGAAATGCAGAATAAGAGTGGGCCAATTTAAAGGAGAAAGACAGAGCTCTCAGGAGGAAGTGTATGATCAGCTTGTTGAAGAAATGCAAAATGAAAAGTAAAAAATGGAAGTGTGACAGAGTGTGACTGCCCGTGTGTGTGTGATACAGATATGATGTACTTCTCCCAAACCAACCACCAGCAAAACCAATCAACCATGGCTCATAGCTCTACTTAAGTCATTTAAGGAGTTCTGCAGTCAGTGTGTATGTGTGTGTAGTGCAGTGCAGTAAATAACGTGTGTACATTCATCTGCTTTGCTATAGCAGCAGGTGCTATGGGAAAGTTTTGGCCCCTGAGGAAATAAAAACTCTGCAGGGATCCTGGTGAAAGCAGGATGTGTGTGTGTGTGTGTGTGTGTGTATATGTGAGTGTGAAGGAGGCTATTGTCTATTAATTTTCAGTGGAGTAAATCTAATCTATGTAGCTGATCAGACACACTCCTGCAGTCACACAGCATGGGACAGGAGAGTAAACAACACATGCATGCTGATGTGTGAAGTCAGAAATGTGTGGGTATCTTCCTGTGTGCGAGGGAAACGTGCATGGATGTGTATGAGAGTGTGTCGCCTGTTTTCCTGCAGGGTTTTGCCAGCGTCTGAGTTGAATGTTAACTGCTTTGCCTGGGGCACAACAGGCTACTATGACCTCCACACATAGACACACACTTGCAGGGTTAAGCACCGGTGAAGCTCTTGAGCCCCACATTCATATATTTTGCAAGAGAGGTTAGTTTAGGTTAGTTTATGATACCCTTTGTGCGTGTGTGTGTGTGTGTGTGTGTGTGTTTTTTTTTTTTGTTTTTTTGGGGGGGATAACCATATATACAAATTTGTACCCAAAAGTCAGCAAAACCTGACAAATCTGAGCAAAGCCTTCCTTTTGGGGTCAACCTCATTTGTAAAAAAACATTACATATAAATATAGATAAAGATATATATTAATATAGGTATATAAATATAACATTATATATAAATATAGTATAAATATAGTATAATACCGTTTACTGACTAGCTGATTGTATAAAAACAATAGGTCTATGGATTTAGATAAGTAAACGCGTGTAATAGTGTGACTGTACTTGTTAGGGCAAAATTAAAACTGAAATTTGCAATTTTTCTCACAAATGTGGTGAAGCCTGTTGAAACTGAATTGTAAGGACATTTTATGTAGCCATTAAAAAAAAGTTTATAACTTTAAATATACTGATGTCCCCAGGTGTGAGGGTAAGGTTTAGGGGTACAGTAAAGCGACAAGCCATATTGGACACCGGACACTGTTGTTTCCATGTCTTTAAACTGTTTAAAACACACCATGTCACACAAAACAGCAAATAAGATTGGCGAGCTATAGCAGAGGGTGAGAACTCCCTACAAAGTGTATAGCTTCTGATGACTGGGAATATTCTGCAACAACATTGTCTTCTGGAATATTTTTTATTTTTCACCTCCTTTTTTGGAGCCTCTGATGCCCATATGTTTTGTTGTATGGAAAAGAGCGGGCCAAAAATTCTGCAACATTTCTTCTTTACGTATCACAGAAGTCTGAAAGTCACATGGGATTAAAATATGACAGAATTGACTTCTTTTTATAGCTGCAGTTTATGGCGCAACAGTTGAGAAAGAAAATGAAAGCTGGAGAGATGCTGAAGAAGAGAAGTCATCAAGACTTCAAAGAAAAAGCTGCGAATTGTGTGTGTCGAACAGGTCATGTGTGTCTGCAGTTATACGCCTACGTCCTCCTCACAAACATGGGGGAGGAGTAGAGAAGGATGTGGTTCACCACTACAGCAACCGAGGAGACGATCTAGCTTAAAACAAACACACACACAAACAAACACACGCACACTAATATCAAGTCAAACTCCCACGCACCTCCACAAACACCCACATCTCACGTGCTTTCTTCAACATGTTTACAGTTTAAACCACAAGAACACACATGACTGATGCACACACACACCTTAACCCAGCCAGCTAATAACACAATAACCCCACAGAAACAGTTACACAATATAAAGGCAATTATTATTCCTCAGAGTCTAAAAGCAGAAGTTTGTGATTTGGAAAATCTGATTCTGTGTCAGCCTTTGTGTCTTTCGACTCGTCTTTTGATGTTATTAATTTTGTGATTTCTAAAACAAGGACATTTTTCAATAGATAAAACTCATCAAAGTGTCATATAACCAGTCATACAACCATACAATCTTTCCCAAAACAATATGAGGACAATATTATGTTCCCTGTCTCAACTGATCAATACATTTTGAATGTAAATGTCTAAGTATCTTTTATTAAAAAACATTTCGATAAAGCACATGACAGTGTTGGAACTCGCTGTTTGTATATTACATGTGTTATGCGCATCATTGTGAGTGATTGTTTCTGATATGAAAAAGCTGTGGATTTATGAAAAGGTTGTTACCTCGGAGACAAGGCGCTTTGGCGCATCGCTGGTGACAACCAAACTCACTCTGACAAACGTAACCATCAAACAACGGCTGCAACACACAACTTTTGAAAAAATGACAAAAAATGCTGGATCGATGGCAATTTAACAGCTACGGGTCTGTGAGATGAAACGTTCACTTTATGATGAGAAATCATCTTGCTGTCCCGGGCATTTAATGAATCACTTATCAGTTTTCAAATATGCGATTACTGCCTGAGCTCTGCGTGTCATCATATTCATATTACTGCACTCAGCAAAAGAGCAGTTGCCAAAAGTAAAGTGATTTGTGATGGAGGGCGAGAAAGTGGGAGAGGAAAATAGAAAAATAAAAACAGAGGTAAAACAGCAGAGACAAAGTGAGGTGGGAGGGAGAGAGAGAGAAAGAAAGATGACTTGTATTGGCAGTGAAAAACGTGTCCAGAATGATCATATCTCAGTGAGAGGAAAAATACTCAGAAATGTGTGTGTGTGTGTGTGTGTGTGTGTGTGTGTGTGTGTGTGTGTGTGTGTGTGTGTGTGTAAATGATCTAGCCTGGTCATATGCATATACAGACACACACAGACATACAGACTGACCTTGCTCATTCATGGAGCAAATAAACTTGAGTTACAGTGTGAAATTAAAGGCAATCTACTGCACCTCTCCATCATAAATCACCATGTAATTACTAGACATCGATTCCTATCTCTCTCTCACACTCTCTCTCTTTCTGACTCCTTTCTTTTTTGCGTTCATTTGTCTCATTGTTTAACCTTTTGTTGGCTTACCCATCTCTATCTCTGGATGTGTTTATCAGTGGGGCAGAAGTGTGGAGGTGGGTGTAGGCTGAGGAGAGATGAGTACTCCTCCTGGAGCGGGTGAAGCTTAGCTTTGGTTGTAAAATAATGTGAAAGGCCCAGAAGTTTCCAGGGGTAACAACACAGTTACTGTTAACATTCTGGCTAGTGCCTTAAATAACTTAAATAATAAATTAGAGAAAACACAGTAGACATACACAACACCTCAAACACAAAATCATCTAATACTAAAATATCACATTTTATGAAGAGTTGTTTAAAACTTGGATGCAAGGATGTTGTGGATAGTTACCAGTTCATATTTAAGTGGTTGTTAGGGTAATTTTAGGGTGTTGCTAGGAGGTTGCTAGGGTAATGTCAATTTGTTGCTACAGTACGTGGTTGCTAGGGTAATTTCAGTGTGCTGCTTGGGTAATTTCAGCGCATTGTTAGGTGGTTTTGGGCCCAAAAACATTTGATTGACTTTAACCAGAAAATTAACACACAAATTAACACAACCATACCAAGCTCCATGAAGCTGCTTGTTCAGCACCACTAAAAATTCACAAGACCTTTACTGGTGATTAGATGTCATTAAGAAAGCTAATTAATGTTGTGAATGCATATTTCTGTCACACAACGATGGCAGCATTTATCATTTATAATTGTCCCAATCACTAAGAAGGTAAAACAAGATGCGTGAGTCCTTCAGTGGGTTGTTAATGCACGCTGTTTGTTAAGAATGAAGTCTTTTAAGCATTTTAAAAGGATCAGTTTTTCAGTTTTCTACCTTTTCTTTAAAGTGGCATTTGGCTTTGGCATCCAAGACTGAAAATTCGGACATCATTTACTCACCCTCTTATTTTTCCAAACCTGTATGACTTTCTGTAATCAAACACGCTGCGCAGAATGACGAATGACTTGCAACCTCAGTCCCCATTTACTTTCATTGTACATATTTGGAAAATAAAAAAATCAACTTATTAAGACATTTTGTCCTCTTGTGTTCCAGGCATGAGAGTGAGTAAATAAATAACAAGACCATTTTTCAATTTTGGGTAAACTATGTCTTTAAGTAAAAGCTTGTCTAAGATAAAGTAATTTCCTTTTAGGTGACACTAGGTCTGTGCACATTTAGCCGTTACTATGTGCATGGAAATGCGCATTTGTGGTTTTGCTTTCAGTTAGTCTGAAACTAATCAATGAAGAAAGTCATTTCGGGAGTGATTTAGACATTGATCAACTGAAAATATGCTTGTGTGCCTGTTTGCAGTGGTCAGATAAATTTAGACCAGGTTTAATGCTAAACCATAAAATATATCAGACCAAGTTTAGCATTAATTCAGGTTTATAAAATAAGCGGTTTAAAAAGATGGATTATTAAGTCTATAACAAAGCTGTTTTTATTGCAGTTTTTAGTGTTATTTGGAGAATGTTTTAGTATGGGTTAATATTGGTTTCCTACAGTTTAAATAAATATTGGATTGTTTTCCCTCCCCTGATTTATTTCCTCTCTGTGTGTTCTGTGATATTAATATGTTCTTAGATGATAATAAGGCTGAAAACAATAATGAACATGATTATTTTTATTTTAGTCAACACTAAACTTTATTAAAATCCTACAGAAATGGGTGCATCATAATTTAATATGGATGCAATACCCAACAAAGCAGAGCAAGTACATCTGCGTACAACTTCCTGAGTTACTTATAAATCAATGAAAAGTGTTAGATGTGCCTTGTTTGTTGTTGAAATGGAAATGCAATTGTTCATGAAAATTGTTTAAAATTTAACTAGTTTTCCCCCAAATTCCAAAAAACATTTATTCTGGTAACTTTGCAAGCAGTGCTTTTGTTTTCCACGAGATTCTGACTGAAAAAATGATGCATGAATAAAATCTTTCAGTGCTTCACAGTGTCTTTACATCTTAAAAAGTTCTGTTTTCACGCTGCAGACTAGCACTACATGTCAAGCTTTAATGTAAAGCTCTCTTCCAATTAAACCAGGGCTGCAATATAGAAACCTTACCAACCCGTTAACAGCTAATCAGTTCAGACATGCAACATACATCATTCTCGCCATTTCGTTCCCCTCAGCTTGACGTACTTAATGATAGTAATGTCAGGGAGAGCCATGGTCTGTTGAATCTCTAGCGTAACCAGTTAAAGCTCTACATCCATAACTTTCAAATGTGTCTAAGTGTATTAGCAATGAAACCTAAATGAAATTCCAATAATAACGGCTGTTACCAAATAGGACTCCCATTCACTTTCCTTGTCTGCGGATGGTGGTTTGTTTCAATATGCTTGAGAAAAGCCAAGTTAGCGTTCACATTTATCTCAGTCGTAGTTAGTCGACTGGCACACCTAGTCACAAAAATGTGTGATTAAATGCTATCAGGCACTTTTTAAGACAATCACCCGAGCTGCACATGCCATGTACCCAGCAACAGGGCAACGTTTTATAAAGGTCCTCTCAACGTTATCAAAACGTGCTTGCAGTAAGATTAGTAGAACTTTTTAAATGTTATATATCATTTTTTCAAAACGTTACCCCTAAGTAGTTATGGAACATTTTAAAAACAGTAAAAAACTTTTTAGTGAAAAATGACTGAGTGCACCTTTTAATTTTTCACCCACAAGACAACCATCCGAGGAAGATGATTTGTATTTTAAGTTAGGTTCATCTACATCTTTCAAAGACCTTAAAGTGCATGTTAAGGATTGCTGAAGAACACTTGAAAACGTTACAAGAGCGTTTTCTGATGGAAAATGATGTGTGCTGACAGCCTGCTTGAAGTATAGTTTTTGCTGTCGTGGGGATGCTATCTCTTCATCAATCAAAGCACAGGTAGAGGAATGATAGGGAATTTATCTCTGTGTTACAGAGCTCTATATCTCACGTAACACAACACAGTGTTACGCCTTCATTCAGAGCTGTGTACATACATGTATGTGTGTGTTTCCTGCTGTAGAAGAGGAAAGACATGAATGAACAGCAATACTCTGACAGAGTGCAGAGGGTTTAAAACCGTGATAGCACGATCACACAGTAGCGACATGCAAGAGTGTGTGTGTGGTCAGATAGAGACTGAATGAGAATGTGTCGTTGTTGTCATAAATTTTGTAGGTATGGTTAAAAATGAAGAATGATTTAATCTGTATCTTGTGGACATGGAGGTCCACACACACGTGCTGGGCCTTTGACGCCCTTATTTCTCAAATTCCAGCCCAATTCTTATCTGACCTCAGAAACAGTGTGATGGCAAGTTAGTTAGGATGGAGGTCTTACCTGAGTGTTCAGAAACGTATGCCTGTTGAATGGACCAGATTACTTCAGCATGAATTTCCACACTGGTTTATACTGTTTAATGCTGGCTTGGTGTAGGTCCTCTTGGAAAAGTTGGTTAATTATCATTTTTTAATCTTTTAATCTTTTTACTTAATGGAAACGTTACGGAAACATTCTTACAACCCAAAATGGTTCCAAAATTGTTTTGCTACAAGCTACTACAGAGAAGTATTTGTAACAAATCAACAGTCTGTGTCTTTGGGGGCGCTCGGCTGCTCAGGCGGAGTTTGGAAGTTGATAATTTCGTATCATTTACTTTCTCTCTGTGTGGACTGGTATTTGATAAGTTAAAGAGATGGTCCTATCGAGTTTAAATCTGAACGGTTGACTTGAGTGCAACACAATGAATCCATAGACAGCTGAGGAGCCTCAATTAGAATAACAAAGACGAGCAGGGCTTCCCCTGTCACACACACCCACAATACACACTCATCACGCACACACAATTACTCTGAAGCACACACATAGACATTCAAAGTGCTCTCCATCTCTCTTTCTCATACACACACACACACACAATTTTCACACACATATTTTCCTCTCTCTCTCTGGGTGTCTTGCTCTCACACAGATACACCTCTTTCTCTCTTTTTCACTTTCTCCAGACTCTATGGGAAGAAAACAATAGGTAGTAAATAATCAAATTAAACGCATGTTTTAGCAGAGAACTGCTGAAGTCTTTCAGCCCCATTAGCTCCAGAAAGGAAGGAGTGTGATGGGAGAAATAGACCGGGAGGAGAAACAGGGATGGTGAGAAGTGGTGGATCAACTACGGGAAGAAAAGCTGAATACTTGCCAGACCGTCACATTTGCCCTAAATGAGGCATGCACTAATGCTGCCCCTTCAGAGTATCTTAGAACTGTGTGTGTGTGTGTTTGAAAGAGAGAGAAAGAGAGAGAGAGAGAGAGAGAGAGAGAGAAAGAGAAAGAGAAAGATTCAGCTCCTATCTGTATCAGCTCATCAGACTCACTGCCACCCCCAACAGAAGCTATTTTCCTGTACAGCTGTTTATCCTACAGCGTGTCTATGTTTGTGTGTCTGTACTTGCATGCTCACAGTAGTGCTCTAATCAAGTCTGTAGCTCTTTTAAAACGTTGTGAGCTGCCTCGCTGTCTACATAGACAGCTGCCTTGTAGGGCAGGATCCTAAATGGAACCAGAACTTTATAGGTCACTAATTTGGAACATTCTACATATGCACAAAATGAATTATGTATATTATAAATACTTCTCTGGATTTATGAGCTAACTTTCCTTGTTGCAATCTAAATGTACCAAAAGAAAGCAACTTAGAAGGCAACATAATAAAGATGTCTACCTTTCTAAACAGCCCCATTAAATTGACGCCTATAGGGACAGCTCATTAGCGTTTAAGAACAGAGCATGCTTTAAAAGTGCACTCATGTGTACTGTAAAAATATTTCTGAGGGAACTATTAGATTGTTTAAAATAATGTTCACCAAAAGAAGCAAAATGCACATCCAAATGATCTTTAACTGGTACAGGACCAAATTATCAAAGTATGAAAGCAAAAGAAATGTGCTCAATGTTTATCTGTACCCTTTGCATATAAAAGACAATGTAAAATACAAGGTATTGTTCTGATCAGTAAAGATCTTCATTAGGTGAAGGTAAAGATCTTTACTGATCAAAACAACAATGTTTATCAGGTGAAAATCTTTACTGATCGGAACAACAATGTTTATCAGGTGAAGATCTTTACTGATCGAAACAACAATGTTTATCAGGTGAAGATCTTTACTGATCGAAACAACAATGTTTATCAGGTGAAGATCTTTACTGATCGGAACAACAATGTTTATCAGGTGAAGATCTTTACTGATCGGAACAACAATGTTTATCAGGTGAAGATCTTTACTGATCAAAACAACAATGTTTATCAGGTGAAGATCTTTACTGATCGAAACAACAATGTTTATCAGGTGAAGATCTTTACTGATCGAAACAACAATGTTTATCAGGTGAAGATCTTTACTGATCGGAACAACAATTTTTATCAGGTGAAGATCTTTACTGATTGAAACGTTGTTTTATTTTAGAAATAAAGCAAACAGATAAACAGTGCACAGATTTCTATTGTTTATTTTTATACAATAATGTTCACATCTTCTTTTTGTTCAGCCCCCTAATCAATACCCAAAACTACATCTCCCATAATTCCCCTCATCCTGTGTAAAATCAAATCAATCTCTGTATTACCCAGCTGCAGTTAATTCTGCAGAACAGTTTGGTCCACACTGCAGTGAGAATTTCCACTGCAGTCAGCACTGGCCTGTTTCATTTTGAGTTAAACCTCAAACCAGTTAGTTGAGATAAGCAGAAAGACAGTCCAGCTCAATGAGATTCAGCTAAGGCACCTGGTATTAACATCTGTCTCAGGTGATCTGATCAGAAGTGCTGAATAAATGTGGTCTAAAACGCTTTGTGATCCGATCGGTGATCTGATTTGGAAAAACATCTTCAGTGTGCCCAAAGCAGTGATAACTGTTTTTTTTATTAATGTCTGCTCATTGAATAAATGATAATGTCAATGCCTACAGGCATTAATACTCACACAAGTACATAACAAAGTAACATTGACTATTTCTCTTAAAACATCAGGTATATTTCAAGAGCAGAACAGTGTGCCAGCCTTTCTGAGTTTTTTGTTACATACATGTAGCTGGTTAAGCATTGCGTTAGCAGCGCAAAGGTGGTGGGTTCGATTCCCAGAGAACACACATACTGACCAACCGTATAGCCTGAATGCACTGTAAGTTGCTTTGGATAAATGTGTCTGACAAATGCATAAATGTAATGTCTTTTCTGTGAAATCTGATCATAGGTGACTCTTGTACTGTAAATATCAGGTGTAAACTATAATGTGTCTCGGCTGACAGCTTCCATGTTGATTCATTCCCCAGAAATGAAATTCACAGAACTGAATTCAATTCTAAAAGAATATTATTTTATATCTTACATAGTTATAAACCTCACAGACTTTTACAAAAGATGCAAGGTAAAAAGATTTGTAAAAGAAAAATGTATATGTGAGAAAAGTCATTTTTAATTGACGTTATACATAACAAATTGAATATGGAATTTAAGGAGAGTGTCAGAGTCTACTATGATATTACATAAACCAATGGTATTAATCTAAATTAAGAGAACAACTCGTGAACTGATATATTTGCTTTAATACTAAATATTTTTTGTTTTTGTATGATACAAATTCTTTAGTAGTAAGTTAAATGCTTCTAGAATATTTAGCTGATGAATCAAAAACGGTCTTCAGATATTTTTATGTTTTTATGATGCCCATGTTTTTTTTTTTTACTTCAGAAAGGTAAAGAATAAAATGTAATACAAAAGTCAATTGTATAGCCTAAATCAGTTTGTTATTCAAAAATTCTCACCCAGTGAGAAATAATCACACTTTTTTCCAGACGGAGAAAGATCTCAACTGAGCATACGGTGAAAATGTGCTATCACTGTCACTTGATTATTGTTTATGAAAAGCTATCCTGAGTGGTACAATTGCCTGTTACAACTGCCCTCAGTATGAGGTATCTAGAACACGAGTTCCTCCAACACAGGTGACAAACATCACAAATGAAGTCAAGTATGTTTAGAGTCGAGTATGCAATTTTTGCTACTCCAAATTTACTAACAAACTGGTGTAGCACAACTTACTGTATGTTTGTTGCATTTATGAATATTTTAATTATGTTCATTTAAAATATTGTGTGATTTAACTAACATAGTCACTGTACTCTCTCTCTCTCTTTCTCTCTCACTCTCTCTTTCTCTCATTCTCTCTCTCTCTCTCTCTCTTCTCTCTTTCTCTCTCTCTCTCTCTCTGTCTCTCTCTCTCTCTCATTCTCTCACTCTCTCTTTCTCTCTCTCACTCTCTCTTTCTCGCGCTCTCTTTCTTTATCTCTCACTCACTCACTCTCTTTCTCTTTCTCTCTCTCTCTCACACACACACACACACACTCTGTCTCTCTCTCTCTCACTCATTCTCTCTCTCTCTCTCACTCATTCTCTCTCTCTCACACACTCATCTCTCTCTCACTCATTCTCTCTCTCTCTCTCTCTCTCACTCATTCTCTCTCTCTCTCTCTCTCACTCATTCTCTCTCTCACTCTCTCTCTCTCACTCATTCTCTCTCTCTCTCTCTCACTCATTCTCTCTCTCTCTCTCTCTCACTCATTCTCTCTCTCTCTCTCTCTCTTCTCTCTCTCTCTCACTCATTCTCTCTCTCTCTCTCTCTCTCTCTCTCTCTCTCTCACTCATTCTCTCTCTCTCTCTCTCTCTCTCTCTCTCTCTCTCTCTCTCTCTCTCTCTCACTCATTCTCTCTCTCTCTCTCTCTCTCACTCATTCTCTCTCTCTCTCTCTCTCACTCTCTCTCTCTCTCTCTCACTCATTCTCTCTCTCTCTCTCTCTCTCTCTTACTCATTCTCTCTCTCTCACTCACTCATTCTCTCTCTCTCTCTCTCTCTCACTCATTCTCTCTCTCTCTCTCTCTCACTCATTCTCTCTCTCTCTCTCTCTCTCTCTCTCTCTCTCATTCTCTCTCTCTCACACACACACACACTCATTCTCTCTCTCTCTCACTCTCTCTCTCTCTCTCACTCATTCTCTCTCTCTCTCTCTCTCTCTCTCTCTCTCTCACACACACACTCATTCTATCTCTCTCACACTCATTCTCTCTCTCTCACTCATTCTCTCTCTCTCTCTCACTCATTCTCTCTCTCTCTCTCTCTCTCTCTCTCTCAGTTGCTCAGTTCAGTCAGCGCAGGTACCGGCGCTCATGTCTGTTTTGTGTTGAGCGCTCCTCCCGTCTCTCCTCCTCTCCGTCATCCGTGTCGCAGAACAGGAGAGCGGGGAGAGAACAGCGAGCCGCTCCCCGAATCCTCCGGACGGGCTCTGAGTCTCTGGATGAGGCTCTCGGTTCAGATCTGCGACGGCTCCCCGGGCAGCAGCGCTCAGGTTTGGCTGTAGGTAAGAGAAAGTGTGACGGTGATGATTTCGGTGCGGTAACTTTGCTTTTCTTTGGTTGAATGAGAGATTTTGAGAATGTGACGCTGTCGGACCCGGAGCCGAGCTGCATAGCTGTCGGTAGGCGCGTTAACAACGCGAAGGTCGTGGGTTCGAGTCCCGGAGGAGCACAAGTACTGATCAATGTATAACTTGAACGTGCTGTCAGCCAAATGCATACGTGTAATGTAATGCTCATTTTGTCATTCATTTGTCATCTCCGTTATAGTGTGACGGAGGAGCTTCTGCTACACACACGCGAGTCTCCATTACATCAAGCCCGTTTAAAAGTTTCGCCAAAAACATCATCGCAGGCCGAGCAGTCCCGCCACATTTTCACATACAGCAGTACGTAGAAAAGTTTCTTTATTGTGTTGAGATCTGAGGTACGAGTCTAAAACATTCAATTCAATTCATATTCAATTCATATTCATATTCATATTCATGTAATTCTTTATATTGTATTATTGTTGTTCATGTACATTCATATAGGGATCAAATCGCGCCACCTCGCGGGTACTTACACACACACAAACTCACACACACACAAACTCACACACACACACACACACACACACACAACTCACACACACACAAACTCACACACACACACACACACACACACAAACACACACACTCACACACAAACTCACACGCATACACACACACACACTCACACACAAACTCACACACAAACTCACACACACACAAACTCACACACAAACTTACACACACACAAACTCACACACACACAAACTCACACACACACAAACTCACACACTCACACACACACACACACTCACACACAAACTTACACACACACAAACTCACACACACACAAACTCACACACTCACACACACACACAAACACACACACTCACACACAAACTCACACGCATACACACACACAAACACACACACACACACACACACACATTGACTTGCACAAAGACAAACAGCGAGATTTTTGCAGTTCGCTGATTAAGTTTTCAGCAAACACAGCAGAACAGTAAAATATTAAAAAATTACACTGAGCGACTACACACGTTTTAGACTATGCACAAAAATGTGGCTATAGAAAGTGTATGTATGAGCATCTAATAATCCTGTAATTATTATGATGCTGTTTGATGATGCTGAATTAATTGTTTGTAATAACTCGTTTGTAATTTTTGCACATTAGCCTATGTAATTCTCTTATGTAAATAGCCTATGTATCTTACATACATGTGATGTTCCCTCACTGCTGTAATCTGTTATTTCAATTGCATGTTATTAATGTTCCTTTAATTATGTTCCCTGATATCACACAGACGTGACATGCACATAGACACACAAACATCACAAGAGCGCTAACAAGTGTACATCTTTAATGTGAACGTGCTGTAGAGGTGTAAAATGAATTGGTCCAGATTACAAGACAATATTTGTTCATTTTCTTTCTGTGTTTGTATTTGGACAGGAAAAGTAAGCTCTCATGCTTTTTTCTGCAGAAAAAAAAGCATAATGCGGTTGTGGAGATTGTATGGCATGTACATGTAGTTTATGTAGTTTTGACTGTTTGACTGTTTATTCCTATTAGAAAAATGATGGCTTTCTGTCTCAGATCCACCTGTAGGCTCCTATTGGCTCAACCTCTAACTTTCTATTTCTATTATGTATCAGGGAAGCTGTGGTGTTGATTGAAAACAACCTAAAGGCTGACAGCTGAATTGCCCCTCAAGAGCATCCATACTCACCCCACAACACACACACTTCTGAAATGATAAAGTTCTGCTAATACAGAATTTGCTTGTTTTTTGTCATCTGTTTTACAGGTTTGCTGGAAGTCAGGAGAAAACTCAGGACATGGAGGCTTGTTAGTTTGACGAAAGACACACAGAGTTGTTCTGTTGTTCACAGCTGCCGACTTTGTGTCAGATTTTCAATAAAAAATACTTAAGTGGTCTGCCTTTAAAGCAAAATTGCCAGTTTTGTGAGATGGTCACATGACTGCAGCGATTACCCAAAAAGACAGTTTGCAGCTTTAGCCCAGCTCCAAGAACAATCAGAGACTCCGACCCACACACACTCCCACACATGTGCGGCTTTTGCCATGAATTTGGCCACCAAGTTGAGGAGGAATCTGAGGAGGCTTATCATCCTCCTCACCACCTCCTGTATGGTCAGTGTTTTAGTCTCCGCCTACTACCTTTACGCAGGCTCCACCCAAGAGCTGGACCTCGCAGACCGTGCTATAGGTTTGGACTGCGCCAATCTCCGTGTGCTCCCTTTCCGTCAGTCGGAGCCTCGGACGCCTAAACCAATTGATCCATCTCGAAAGGACCCAGTGGTACTGGTATTGGTAGAAAGCCAGTATTCTCAACTTGGACAGGACATCATTGCCATTCTAGAATCCAACCAATTCCATTACCACGCTGAAATCGCTCCCGGGAAGGGTGACCTTCCGCCTCTAACGCACAAAGGCCGTGGACGCTATGCACTGGTTATCTACGAAAACCTTCTCAAATATGCCGGTATGGACACATGGAATCGTGATTTGCTGGATAAATACTGTGCCGAATACAGCGTTGGTGTCATCGCGTTTCACCGTGCAGGTGAAAATTCCCAGCCTGCTTTGCAACTGAAGGGTTTCCCTGTGACATTACGAACAAACGTTGCACTTCAAGACTGTTGTGTGAACCCACGCTCACCTCTGCTTTATGTGACGCGGGCAGAGGTTGACCAAGGGTCATTACCGGGAGAGGATTGGACTGTGTTTCAGTTCAATCACTCCACTTATGAACCAGTGCTATTGGCCAAAACACGGCCAAGTGAGAATGGGGCAGAACAGGTGATACCAGGTCCCCATGGGCTCCATGCTACAGTCATACAGGATTTGGGGCTGTACGATGGGGTGCAGCGTGTGCTGTTTGGTCATGGGCTGAGCTACTGGTTACACAGACTTATAGTGGTGGATGCCATCGCCTATCTCACAGGCAGGAAGCTGTCACGATCTTTGGAACGCTACATCCTGGTTGACATCGATGATATTTTCGTGGGGAAGAAAGGGACGAGAATGAATGTCAATGATGTGAAGGTAAGTGAGGGTGTGTTTTATTTGAGAAAATGAAAAATGCAAGTCTTCATGACTAGAAGATAATTTCATGACAGGAAGAAAAGATAAATTATTATATGGTTTTTCATGTATTTATTGGGTCATGTGCGACAAATTGATTGGGTGCCTCACCAGAGACATAAAACACACAGATTTGTTTCAATATATTAGTGTAGACATCTCATAGACCTCAATTATTTTCATAACATTATTAGATTTAAAGTAAAACATGATTCGGCTAATTTTTGCTTTCACTGACTTTTTACTAGTGAGGACCAGCTAAAATGTGAGATGTGTGCACACGCACACACAAAATAATTTCCAGCTTATCACAAAAGAAAAATGAAGTCCATTATCAAGCTAACAGGGAACATTCTCAGAATGCTGGCTAACAGAAAAGTAGAACTTTAATATTTTTATAATATAAAATTTTTTATTTAATGTTATATATCACATATCAAAAACATTTTTCCTAAGTAGTTAGTGAAACGTTTTAAAAACTTTACAAAACAAAAAAGTTTGAATAACGTTCTTATAATCAATAATGTTAATACGACGTCTAAAAACTGGATGTTTTGGACATTCTTAGAACTTTCAAAATAACATTTTTATGTTTTTGTTACTTAATAGAAACGTTTTTACAACCTAAAATTGGTAACTGAGCTCAGAGTATTTTGTCTTGAGTGCCTTTTTGCACGTGCTCATGTCTGATTTGTGTGATTGTTCATGTGTGGACTGGAAGATGGATGTGCGTGTCAGTGAATTGGAGCGGGTGTTGTGAATTGGTCTTAGACAGAATAAAGATGTTGTTTAGGAGGACAGGAACAGTAAAATGGTGTTCATTCTGTCTTTCACACACTCATTCTTTCGTTCTTACGTTTGGTCCCCTCTGAGCAGGGGACCAGTCTGTAAGCAGACTGCAGGGCTGCTTACACTCTCTTGTGAGATGAATTCATGACTTACAGAGCTTTCAAATGTATCCATGCCAAAGTGTGTGAATTAAAAACAATTAGGAATAAATGCACCTATCGGAGAGAGTTGAATATTTGAAGGGACAGGCCATCCAAAAATGAAAATTGTGAATTTTGAGAATTCGCACCCTCACATCATTTCATATCTGTATATGTTGTTTTTTCTTTGGAACATTAGAAATTGGACATTTTTGAAGATCTAATATGCACCTCTTCCCTTACATGGTCAAATGTCAAGCTACAAAAACTCTGTAAAAGTAGGTCATTAACTTGGCCATCCTGAATATCATATCTAGCCCACGTTTGCAAACAGAATTCAAAACTTTGAATGTATTGAGATGATTATTTATTGACTTTTTAACTTCAAGTCATTAAATAATTTTAACAGACGATTTAGTCTCCGGTAATGTTTTCTTACCTTGTTCTGCGCTGGTTAAGAGTAGTGTTGGTGATTTAAAAAGATACACGCATATAGCAGTACATTCTGCTAGTGTTTCACATCCTCTAGTAGTAATTCCAGCATAATAATTTAGCCTCTACTAGTAATTCAAAACACTTTTTTGTCACTATGAACTGAAAAAATGTACATATGCAAATATGCTTTTTTCTGTGCTTTTCACATTAATATATTTAACAAGAGCGATTACAAATGGGGTCCCTACCAGTCACACGAACTTGTCACGACTGGCTGCCATTATCTTACACCATCAACCCTGTCAGGCACAGGGAGTGATGGCACATTCTTTCTGATTGGCCCTCACAGGTTATTTTCTTGTTAGCTGTTCCACAGTTTCAAATAAACAGATTTCATTAGCAGTGTGATGTCGCTATACATAGCGCGGGTACGCATGTAATTTCCGAATGTAATGTTCTGACAGAAAGGTTAGTGGCCAAACGTGACGCCTCCCCAGATGCTGGCTAAGAATGTGCGCTGTCAAATTCTTCCTGATTGCTCTGAGCTCATTTAGACCCGGCAAATGAGGCAGCAGTAAGTGAGAGGTTCTGGGTGCTCAGGGAGAGAATTGAGGCTGGTTCTTCTGGAGCATGGCTGGAAATGTCTCGGAGGATCCTGGGCATAAAAACAAGGCTTGCGATGATGGGGAGAGAAAAGAGAGTTTTAGAGTTTTATAGAAAAGACTCTGATTGTTTATGGCAGGTTGGCAGAATCCAGAACCAGTAGATAGAGATAGATAGATAGAACACTAGTAGTTAGTGTGTGTGTGTGCGTGTGTGTGTGTGAAACTGAAATTAACCCAGCTAACAGGGAATGTTATCAGAACATTGGCTAACGTTCTCTAAAAGTTCCCTCCAAGTTATCATAAACATTTCTGCAGTAATGTTAGTGGACCTTTTTAACATTATATAGCATATATATTTTTGATATATTTTTGACATTAGTAGTGAGTAGTGGGTAAAACAATTTAAAAACGTTTATATATTTAAGAATTTAAGTAGGTTAAAGAATTAAAGAAAGAATTAAAAAATTAAAAAAAGGTTTAAATAACAATCTTATAACCAAGCAATAAAGTTAATACAATGTCTAAAAACTGGGCGTTTTGAACATTTCTAGAGCTTTCAAAACAACATTTTTGGTACTTAATGAAAAAATCAGGGAAACGTTCTTCCAACCTAAAATTGTTAGCCTGGAAGCCAGCTGAACAAATATTTTAAATTTTCATAATTGTTCATAAGAAATATGAAAATATCCTTGTTTTCCAATTGGATGCCACAACAGTCATACAACACTTTTACTTTTTCAGATTGTAACAGAATTTTAAAACACCCCTTTGTCGTGAAGAGTTGAGAGTTTAGGATAATAGCTGATTCTCACAATAGCGACAAAAGGAGAGCCAATGTCGTTTCCATTGAAGAAAGAGGAAAATCTGTGTGTAGGTGTTGTAGATTACAATGTCACTCATAGTGACTGGTTGCCATCTCCATATCAGCCCATGGGGCAGGCTGAAAACCAGGGCAGACCTGTAATAAATGACTCAGTGTGCACTAACACACACTCACAAACATAAGTGGGATTTTCCCTCTATATGTGTGTGTGGATTCCCCAAGCAGAGATTCTGCTGAAATTGCATTTAAAGTGACCTTGTGTTGGTGGCTGTGTATCTGGTACTGTGTCATTTAAACCTGTATGGTTGTGTGTTCACGGCAGTTGTGTAATTGACAGCATGGTTTTGATACTTATACTATAGTATGCAACAGTAAAAGCACTTATAAATATATACTTGTATGGCTAAGTGATCTAAAATATATTCACCAGGATTTTGCTGGAGATATACAGCAAAAACAAACACGATTATTTTGTGCTAATATACCTTGTCCTTTTCCCTGAGTTTTGAGGCGGGGCTTTCAGTTTGTGCAACCAATAGCAGATTAGAAAGTGGAATTTGTTTGCCATGTGGTTTAGTGATTCTAGTGACACATTAATAATGCGCTTCACCTTTAAACTACAGCGTGATTCTCAATGCTTTTAATACACTTTTTATTCAGCCATTAAGTTTGCTAAAGACTGTGTAATTAGACTTGATTCGTCATTACTTGTAAATGTGTGTGTGTGTGTGTGTGTGTGGTGAATTGTCTTGCTGGCTTTCAAGCAGCATATAGATGAGGATTAAAGACAAAGCTGCTACGTTTTCTGCTTCACACTGACTGAAGATAGCACAGTATCACAGTATCAAAGCAAGACCTGAAGAACACGCACACAAAGAGCAGAATCAAAGGTACTCCAGAAGCCTCCTGCTCACACGTACCAATACACACACATACACAAATGTGGGTTAGAAAAGCCGCTCACTTCCGTTGCTGCCACTTCTGAAGAGATGCAATGTGAATTAAAGAGAGCAACATGAATTCAAACAACATGTTGATGGATGGATTTGTGTCAAGAGGGACATCAAGGAAAGAAAAAAATGAAATATTTTAGACAAATTTTGATTTTTTTTACAGGAGCTTCTGGGAGCTACTGTAGACCATTATTTTTGAAATATTCCTTTTGAATTTTCCTTTATTGTTGCTAATTGTAATTTTAGAAAAGTTGATGTAGAACTGTTCGATTTTGGTTATGCTACATTTATTGCATATGTAAGTTTGTCCATTCATATTGTTTATAGTATTATGTATTATGGAGCTTGCTTTTTTGACATGAAAGATTAGTGCCAGATTGGTACTTCCTTCTAATACGCATAAGCAGTACTGTAAATACTAAAAAATATTGGTATTTGTGTATGATATTAATATTTTGGTGTTGTTGTGGTGATGTTATCAGCACATAATCATCGTAAGAATGATGACAGAGCAAGTAAGAATAATTTTTGCTTTTAGTCTCAGACTGTACTGAAGACAGATGTATTTATTTTGGTTAAACAAACCTGCTTTTATTTAGATGACAACTGCAAAGCATGTTTAAAACTACAATTATTGTCACATTATTGTCTTTGGCCCAGAGGAATAACTACGAGTTATTTACCTCACACTTTGAGAGCAGATTGAAACTAAAGCATCAGTCCAAGCTTAAATCCGAGCTTCAGCAGGTCAAACACAAAGCAAGCAGAGAAAAACTCACACACCAGACCTATTTTCAGAAAGTATCGATCCAATGATATTTGTGCCCTGAGTTAGATGGAGCTGGTGTATGTGTGTTAGAGAAATGGGCTACACAGGTTGCCAAGCAGCTGTGGCTTTACAGCCACTCACTCACACACACAACATGCGCATGTGTGTCCTCTCACACATCATAGTCTTCCTCCACAAAAGTCTGAAAAGATCGCATGGACATCTGATAAAATGCTTGATAAAATGTTTCCCTAAAGTTCTAGGAACGTTCAAAACGTTTAGTTTTTCTAGATGTTGTATCAATGTTATTGCTGGGTTATATGAACGTTATTCAAACCTTAAATTCTGTAAATTTAAGTTTTTAAAACATTCCCCTAACTACTTGATATATGATATATAAAGTTCGACTAGCGTTACTACAGAGACGTTTTTTAATAACGTTGAAAGATCTTTAAGAGAACGTTTAAAGAACGTTAGCCAATGTTGAGAGAACATTCCATGTTAGCTGGGTACACATGTAAAGAGCCATGTTTATCTTAGGTACCAATCCTTGAAATTTGTTGATTTAAATAATATATTTATTGTTTAAATATATTTTTGTTTTATATTAATATAGTAAAACGATCATAGCTCAGTGGAAGATTAGGCTTTCGGAACCTCACTTGAGAATTTTTGTCCAATAGGCAGCGATTATTAGTCTGTCCATTTGTTGTCCAATAACACACACACACATGCATCATCCAGATGGCTTCTATGCACTCACTGTAATATTTTGCTTCTTATGTAACCCAGGATTTAACGTGTGTGTGTGCGCATGTTTTTATGATTGACAGGCTTTTTAAAAACAAAGGAGCTGCACATACACACGCATGCATTCATCATAAAGTGAGGAATATTTCATTTCTTCAATACACTCAAAAGGAGGCTTCATTGAGGTTAATGGGCATATACATAAGCATACTCTCTTTCCATCATGGCTCCGGGAATAAGCAATGATTTCATGTCCAATAAATATTACACGTGGAGCCTTTCCTGCTTCCCCGGTGCATGCAGACACACACACGACTCTCATGTAGACAGTCCGTCTTTGATAAGCAGATTTGATCCACAAGAGACTGGGTAGAGTTTTATGGATTTTTACTGTCATTACTAAACACAGATGAATTAAAGCAGATGGATAGATTGACAGATAGTTTTGGGGACACTTGATTACACACAACTGTAGCTACTGTGTTAGATCATCTTGAGGGGAACTGACCTGTGGGATGGCACTTGGTTTGATGTTTTGGAGTGCAGTATATAATAAAATATAATGCAGTGACATTTATATATATTTTAAGGTCTTTTTGAGCCCCTGGTAGGTAGATTTACATTTGGCTTCCACTTTTATCAAAAGTGACTTGCAGGGACATTTTTTAATTTGTGTGTTTATTGGAAATCAGACCCATGATTTTGGCATTGCTAGCATCACACTCTATCAGGTGAGTGACAGACAGACAGACAGACATGATATTGTTGCTTTGTCTGTTTAGTATTTAAGAAACATGCTGCAATGAAACTCGCATGCTGCAAGACCCCCCCCCACCCCACCCCCTCTCTCTCTCTCTCTCTCTCTCTCTCTCTCTCTCTGGGGAGACATTTGTTGTCTTGCCTGCCTAGATGTCTTCAGCTATTTGTCAGCATTTCAACAGGGCCCCTCCTCTTTTCCTCTACCACTCTCTCTCTCTCTCTCTCTCTCTCTCTCTCTCTCTCTCTCTCTTCTCTCTGAGGGATTGATCTGCACTTTCAGGTCATTAACATGCATCTCTGTCACTCTATCTTCTCCCCGATCGGCCCTCAGTGTCAGCAGAGACACACAAGGAGCGCAGGGAGAAAAGAGATCATTCAGATGAAAAGCGAAAGATGGCTTTTACAGCAGGATAAGAACAATAATGTAAGAGCCAAGAAGGGGACAGAGAGCTGGAAGGGAAAATGGTATCAAGCGAAAGAAATAAAGAATGAGTGATAAACATACGCTTATATTCTCATGGATTTGTGTGTCTTATCCCTCACCAGAGGCTTGCGTGCATAATGAAGTGAAGCACAGCTGTGACTGTAATGTTTAACTATAATTTTCTCTCTCTGCAGTCTAATAAAAAACAGTCGGTCTGATTAACTCTGGATATCAATCCCTCTCTCTCTTCATCCTTTTATGAGAATCTCAAACACTGCGAACTTACTGTTAGGTTTATATTTGAACATCTGAAGTTATGAGGAAGTGAATAGAATGATTATTTATCATGCTGGTTTTACCCCCTGTTGCAAATTGTTGCTTTTAGGTCACACACGTTTCTTCACTTTGCAAACACATTATGCATATTAGACGGCTATTAATTGGTTAATAATGGAGGGGTGCTTTAGAATGGACCGATGAAAAGCTTATTTTGGTTACATTTGATAGTACATAAACTTAGTTTAAGACATTAACATTCATATAAAATATTTTTATGTTATGAGGAATTGTTTATGTGAGTTTGTTGTGTTAAAGCAAACTTTAAGCATTTATGTAGCTAAATTTCTAACATTACAATAAAAACTTAAACTAGGAGCCAGTTCTGTTAAATTTGTTTTTTTGACATCACAAAACATTTACTTTCTATTGTCATTGCCTTCAGGCAACACACCTACAAATATTCTTTATATTACAATTAGTTAATAATAAGGTTTTGTGAATGCAAGAGTTAATTTCTAAATGTTGCTTTTATAATGCATTCAACAGATTGTTAAAGACAGTTCTGAAAGGTCATTTGTAATTGTCCATTCAAACTGTATACCTCAACTGAGGTAATTCATTATACATCTCTCCGTTACGTCTTAAGTGCACTGATTAAGCCTCTCTGGAAGAATGCATTTTCCTTGAAGAAACTCTGTCATGCTACGCTCTGATTGCTTTGGCAAATAACTAGGTTGGTGGATTGGAGCGTGTGTGGTTTGTTGTTAACCAGGAACTGATGAATGAATTCAGATGAGTGGTTCATTACTTGAATTCATTAAAGGCATTTTAGGTTAACCAATGACAATGAGTGTAAAAAAATCAGAACATGAAGTTATCATAGTCTGCCTGTGGGAGAACCACTGAAGAGTTTTGTAGTGTGTGTCTGTGTGTTTGGTGTGTGTGTGTGTGTGTGTGTGGTTTGTTTTGTGAAAGCGACTAATTTCACAGCATCAAAATGTTCAGGCCCCAGAAGTGATGCCAGTCATACCCTTGCCAGAAACACACACACACAGTGAGCTGTTTTAATCTTAATTACACACTTTTAACACTATATGTAGACATTGAAGTAATGCATTAAAGTAACAATTTACTGTTGTGATGTACACAACCTCGGGTTGTTCCAAACCTTTATGACTTTGTTCTCATGGAACATAAAAGATGAATTTTGCATAAGGTTGATGCTGCTTTATACACCATATAATGGATGTTAATGATGACTGAATGAAGGCTTTTGGTCTCTAACTATGTTTGCCATCTCTTTTCGTGTTTCATGTGTAAATGTTGAGACTTTTTTTGAGGGATGGGGACACCAAGTGAAATTATGCAGAAAAATATTTTGAAAGGATAGAAAATAGATGAGGGAAAAATTTACTTTGCTAATAGGAGCTTCTGTATATTAACATACAGCATAACATGCAGCCTCTGTCTGACCTGTCTGAAACTAGACCACTCCATCATTTTAGCATTAACTATCTTGACCCAGGACCATGTCCTGTTTGAGCAATTCACATGAAGCTAAATGAATAAACTATTTTTGGTCTTATGACAGCACACACTGAATCTCAAAGCTGATGGGATACATCAGAACTACAAAGCAGCTACTTTGGCTTATTAATGCATTCATGATTCAGGCGCAGTCTTTTGAAGTGTGCTCAGTAAACGTAAGGAGTCGATTTAAGACTCTCAATTTAAGAGCTGTTATCTACCTAATCTTTAATTTAAGATGTACTGGTCAGTGTCACAAAAATGTGATGTTTTTGCCATTAAGTTGCAGTTTAAGTTTCAGTAAATATTGGACTCTACCTTTACGTGTCTCATGAGTATGAAAGTGTTTTAACAGATTTGTTTATGTATCTGGTTTAATATGATTCAGTGATTTAATTATGCACATTTATTGATCATGATCAGTAAAAACTCAATGTCAATCAATACATTTAAAAATCTAGTAAAACTAGTTAAGAAATGTAGTAAAAATATTGCAGGTTGTTATGTTAAAAAATATCAAGATATATATTTTTGGCTATATCATCCAGGCCTGGTTTGTGCTGCTATTTTGGATGTGTGTTTCAGAAGAGTTTTACTTTTTCTGTGTGTGTGTGTGTGTCACAGCTTGCTGATGGAATGAGAAACTTTGTGTCTCTCTTCATCCTGTCATTCATTTCACACTCACTCTCTTCTTTCATTCCCTTCCCATCTCTCCTGTGCTTCAGTTTGGCATTATCTCATGATGTCAGTTTCCAAAAATCTCAGATTTCCATATCAGTATCAACTGTCTTCTTTAGAGTCTCCTCTCTTCTAAAACAAAATATATCCCATTTATATTATACTGCTAGAAAAACAGATATTTTAATATTAGACTTTAAATTTAAAAACTAGAGTTGATCTGTTTGCTGTGCCAAAGAGTTAAAAGTACAGATTGTCACATTTTTGGACAATTTTCACCGCTTTTCCCTCAAAGTCAGCTCCCTCATCTTCATCTTGATCTACAGATCATCTTGTACTGTTCTCCAGCCAGGAACAGTGCTTGACTTATATTTATGTGGAACATTTGTATAGTTTGTATTTAAATAGTTTATGTATAGGCAACTTTATATATATTTATATATAGTATATTTATAATCCAATTCTGTTAGCATTTGTGTTTAGATTTATACTGTTTCACGTCATTGTTGTATGTCTGTATTTATGTAGCACCGTGGTCCTGTGAGGCACGACATTTCGTTCCACTGTATGTCCCCACATATAGCGGAATGACAATAAAGCTCAACTTGAACTTGAACTTGAACTTGATCTTGGCTTATGTGTGTTCCCACCAAACGTAAGACGCAGAAGCACTGGACAGAACTGATACTACACATTCCCTGCTTGTAATGCATTGTGATCAATTAAATGAACAGCACACAGCTGATCACTTAGAAACACAGATGTGAGACATGAGTGACCAAACATTGGCCTGTACCTCCCACAAAATCCACAGAACATGAAACTCTGATGAAGTTCTCTCAGTATTCAGAAGAGCACCTCATCAAGAGCTTCAGTTTAAGGAATATCACATTATATCACAAACATTGAATTAGTCGTAATTAACTTCAGGCCAGATCATTTTAAATGAATGAGTCCTCAATCAAAACACCACTCTATTAGGTTAGGATGTAAAACACATACACTGGTGCCCCCTCACACAGTGGGGCTGATTTGATTACAAGGATGTGAGTACCTGTTTTGATTATGTTGGTGTTGTTTAGTTTATTAAGTAGAATTAATTATGAAAATGAGGATAAAATTAAATATATTACAGAGGATAAAATCAAATATATTACACCTGTCTTCTGGCTCTCCTTCATATGTGTGTTTACACGTGTTTATGTGTGTGTGCGTGAGTGTGTCAGCATATCTTTACGAGTTCTGTGAGTAATGACTCGATGACACAGTTTAAGTCAGCCAACACACCCCTTCCAGCCTTCGTTGATATTTCCATATATCCTACAAAACAGTGACACACACACATACACACTCGCTGTCAGACTGATATTGATTGTATTTGCATGGTGTCTTAGGTTAGAAATATATGAGACTGTTTTATTGGAAGTACTGCAATGAGGCACCTGCCAAACCCAAATGTCATTACTTATCCAGCTAAGATCGATCACATCCTTACACACATACACAAGTTGGTGTTATTGGCGAGGACATCTCATAGATGCATTGTTTTCAATGCAGAGATGATGATATTTGTTAAAGCCCAACCCTAAATTTAACTTAAACCTAACTCAAACCTAACTTAAGTGTGCAAACTTGTGTATAGGAATAGATTTAAAACAAAACAATTTGGTGGATTATGGGCCTTTCCAATAGTGAAGACAACTTCTAACTGGTCACAAGTCAGCGGTTTCTCTATATTAGTGAAGAGTTTCAGAAAGTATAGCCAAACTTTTAAATTGACCATGCACATACATACCACAACACAATATGAATTCAAAGTAGTTTAATGTTGTTTAATGTTAAACAATAGTACATTTATTCATTGAGGGTCTACATTTTGTCAGTACACATGTCTGCTGGGAATTAAACTCACAACCTAATGCAATGCTCTACCAGCTGAGCTACAGAAACACTAGAATGCTACAGGACTAGTACGTATATATACAGTATATAGCAGCAGTCAAGATCTAAGTCTGAAATAACGTGAAATTTGTACAGCATGTCTATATTGTGTTTAAAAATGTTTCTCTTGCAGGCTCTTCTGGAAACACAGAGTGTGTTAAGGTCATACATCTCCAACTTCACCTTCAACTTGGGCTTTTCTGGAAAATTCTTCCATACAGGTAACTGTGCACGAGAAAGATAAAGAGAAAAACGTAACATGTTGTAATAAAATTAAACACACTTTCATAAAAATGCCTGCCAACAGACATTCTGTAACATTCTGACTGGCATGGAAACCGAACTCTTCCATAGCAACGCTGAAGTTTCTTGGTTCATCGAGTTTATTTTCTATTTTTGAATGACGTATGTCGATGTGTGGATTCACTAAATTAAGTTCATATTAGTTTCGCATATTGCAGCTTATTCTGGCCAAGATCCGCCCACTTAAACAGGAAGGGACTTTGCAAAGCAGCGCGCCACAATTCGTTAACCAAAGGCGTGTAAATCGGACATAGCCCTGAGAACAAAGCAGAGTAATCAGACTTTACATGTTACTAAATGAACAACTGATGGAAGTGCTGTCTGATGTGAAGAAGTTTATAATGGATGCTTGAACTTTGGGCACTTATATAATCTACACTCTTTAAAGTACTAAAAAGGTTCTTCACAGCGATGCCATTGAAAAACCATATTGGTTCCCTAAAGAACGGTTTCTGTCTTGCCCTTGTAAAATCTTTAGAACCTTTTTCTACTATAAAATCTTTTTGTGTTACAGAAGGGTTCTGTCGATGTTAAAGGTTCTTTATGTAACCTTGTAGGACCCTTTATTTTTAAGAGTGCAACTTTATTTCTATTTCTAAAATAGTTTCTGCATTTCTGCATGATTTGTTGCTATTGTTGACTTACTTATGTATAGCTTTTATTGTTTCAACCATATCTCAAACCTCAACTTTTATTCTTTAAATAAGAGAAACCACATATAAATGTAAATAAATATTAATTACATACTATAATAACAACCTAAACCACAAAGTGTTTTTAAAAGTATACTTGGTTACCAAAGAGATAAATGTATCAGTGTAGAGCATGCTTAAGGTGAAATATGAGACTTTTTTATAAAAAAAAAATAGAAACAAAGAAATTAAAGTAAATAAAACTTGTGAAAAGAATGTTTAATAGTGCGCAATTTCCAAGCATATTAGGCTGTAATTTTGTCAAATAATGCAACATCTGTAAAAAGAAATGTTATTCGGCTCAGGAAACAGATTGCCAGCTATGAAATTAGAGAGTCTAACATTTCCCCCCAAATTTTTTAAATGTCAAATGCATCACAGAACGTTGTCAAACACAATCTACACCGACTGAAATGCGGTGGAAATGACGTGTTGGTTAAGAAAAATGACTGGTCAGAAAAAATAACAATAATGTCAGATTTGAAAGTGACATAATTCTCTTGTGATGCGGGATTATTAAGTGTAAAAGTCAAATGATCCAATATGCAAATTATTTGTGTGTGTATAGGTACGCGGGAGGAAGATGATGGAGATGACCTGTTGTTGAAATATGTGGATGAGTTCTGGTGGTTTCCACACATGTGGAGTCATATGCAGCCTCATCTTTTCCACAACGAGTCCTCTCTGATGGAGCAAATGATTCTAAACAAAGACTTCGCTTTGGTGAGAAAAACTACACCCCTCGCCCAATCACACACAAGCACTAAGCAAAACCATCATCCAATCAAATGCTCATTCACTTAATGAATCATTACCGCAACATTTATCCATGTGTTATTTACTGTGATTAAATGAATGCCACTTATGCATGTTTTACAGAGGCATAAAATACTTCAAACAGAGAAATACCTCATAATGCTGACAGGACGGAGTGTGTGTGTGTTCTCATTTAGTTATCTCAGTATAACACTCCTTACACGGCCTGCAACTCTTGTGTCACACTTAAAGACAGTCTTCCAGCAGACAGTTGATGATTTTACTCAGTTTTTTCTTATAGTTTCCTACTTGATTCTCCCTGTCTGTAACATTCCAAAGAAGTGAGATCCAAATGTTTGGGACCACAGATCAAATCTAAAATTCATAATCTGATGTAAACAAGAAGGTTTTGGGAATATAAGCAGTTATTCTTAATGGATAAAAAAATGTCCATTTCTGCACCCAGGCCATTTCTTGGTCACTTGTTAATTAGCAAAACTGTGCAACTGACTATGTTAAGTTTTAGATCACACACTATAGAAACACTGAGGAATGCCTGACTAATATCTCTAATAAATAATAACATGAAGTTTTTCAAAAATATACAGAATTTACAGCAGCTGTATGCACAAACTGCAGCACTGAGCTTTCAGTCCAGGACAGTGTGAATTCCCCAGCATTTTAAAGCAAGTTATCATGAATGCGCACTTGATGCTGTACACAGCACGGTGGACCATTGTGTAATTGGTAGCTATCAGGATTCACCAAAACCATTAGGCCGCGCATCAGCATCGCTGGCACTTGGCGGTTTGGATATTAGAAAAGCTGCCAGTATTCGGCCATGTGACTTGATCAGCAAAGTGAGTGAGACACTAGAGACAGTAAATTCTCCCTGCTGGAAAACAAACAAACATTCTCTCTGGAAATGAACTAATTGGGCTGGCGGCACGGCTGGAGCAGTTTAGCTAACCGTTTTTTATGCAAATGCGGTTTGCATTAAAATGCGACTAATATTTAATTCAACAAAACCCTTTTGAAAACAATAGCCTGTTTCAAAGTGTTACTTATTTATCCATTTAATCATTATATCAGTTTTTACCCATTATTTTTAATATCTTTAAATTACTGAAAGACATTTTTTTAAGCAATGTATTTTAAATGCATCAGAAATATATATGTTTTTTATTAAACATGTACAGTACAATATTATTCTATTTTTAATTTGCAGTGATGGCTGAAAATACAGATACGGTATATTTTAATTCCGTGACAGCTGTAAATGTATATATTTTTTCTTAAAAGTCATGTCATGGCATGGCATGGCGTGATTTGTTTTTCTGGATTGTCACCCCAGTCATTACAAACTCTCTTTCCGCCTCCCCAGATTCATATTTTAAATGTGAATCATTGGTCAAAAAAGAGAACACACTAAACAAACAAAAATAACAAAAATGAACTGATAGCATTATTGTTTTTTATTTCAATAGATACCGCAATAATACCACTACCATGAATTTTTTTTGCAATCAAAACTGTGTCTGGAAAATCTAATAAGTGACATCCCTACCCAGGACCCATCATACCCAGGACTGCAGCGTTGCTATCATCATGTGCTACCAGGACCACAGCAGCACATTAGCACAAACTAATGTTTAAGTTTGCCAAGCATGAAAACAGGTTTCTGATCAACAAATATAAGACATTTTTAGGCCCTTGAGGGAACACAACAATTCCATCAGCTAGAGCCCAAAGTTCTGTCCTTGGTTATTGTTGAACCCTGGTGTGCCTTTAAATGTCTTTAAGGGAATCCTCTCTTTTTCTGTGTGAATGTTGCGTTTATGTGTATGTTTGTTCTCCTTTATTAAATGTTCCTCACTCAAAGCCACCGTTAACGATGACAGTCAACAAAATGCACACTTACAAAGTTTCCCACAGAAATCTTCTATGCGAGTAACTGAGGTCAAGCAGACTCGTGTCTGTCAGCACAAATCTGAGAAAGAGTCGAGCTGACAGAGAATTTTATTGGGCTGCGAGCAGAAATTTGATAATGTAGAGAAAGACAGCTTTGATTTGCCTTTATCGGTTTGGGGGCTTGATTAAATCAGAGAGTTGTGTCACTAAGCTAACACATCAGTGCACATAATATGGGAGAATATGGGAGTTTGTGCGTGTGTGTTGTTACATATGCACGAATTTCTTGAGGGAAATTCTACGGATTACTGGACCCTCATGATATGGAAGTTATATTTGAGAATTCACCTTGAAATACAGTTATCGACTCTTCTTTAGATGGGTATTATCTCACCTATCTGATTTTAATTAGGTAGCCCAGAGAATTGTAAAATGAATATGGATTTCTCATAAAAATCATAAAGTCTTGAATCAATACCTCTGAGTAGCTCTGAATTACTCTGAAGATTAGGGTGAATGTGTGTGACAGAGAGAGCTAGATAGAAAATGATGTGTATAATAATAGTACTTCATTACTGCTTGGGGCATAAGAGAAGATTGTCCCGAAACATGCCTTTAAACTTTTGGTCGTATTGGGGCTAGCACTTATAGTGATGACTCTGACGACAGCCAATCAATACACTGTAGAGTAAATCATTTTTAAAATCAGACTATTAAATAAAACAAAATCACAGTTTTTGTGTTTTCAGGGTCAGTCATTTCTTGCACTTTGCTGACGCTTATCTGTCATCTGTGTGTGGGGTGGTTACTTAACCATGTTTTGGGGACAAATGTGTACCCAAAAGTCAGCAAAACCTGACAAAAAATGCAAAGGTTAGAATGTGGATTAGGGTTATGTTATATTGTCTATAGATTGAACCCATTAAGATAAGTAAACGTGTATGTGTGTGTGTGTGTGTGTGTGTGTGTGTGTGTGTGTGTGTGTGTGTTTCATCAAAGATTCGTACAGTGTATGCTTGTTCATGTCTGCATATGACATTCTAATATACATGTGTGTATTTCTTATTACAGGAGCATGGTATTCCAGTAGATCTGGGATATGCAGTGGCCCCTCATCATTCCGGTGTGTATCCGGTCCATATTCAACTGTATGACGCTTGGAAAAAAGCCTGGGGAATACGAGTGACCAGTACAGAGGAATACCCACACCTTAAACCCGCACGGCACCGCAAGGGATTCATCCATAACAACATCATGGTGTGGCTCTTAACACAAACACAATCACAAGACTTTGGTACACAATGATCACATCACTTAACATAATCATATCACTTCTGTAAACAATGATCACATCACTACAGTACACAATGATCACATCACTACAGCGCACAATGATCACATCACTTAACATAATCATATCACTAGAGCACACAATGATCACATCACTTAACATAATCATATCACTAGAGCACACAATGATCACATCACTTAACATAATCATATCACTTCTGTACACAATAATCACATCACTTAACATGATCACATCACTACAGTACACAATGATCACATCACTACAGCGCACAATGATCACATCACTTAACATAATCATATCACTAGAGCACACAATGATCACATCACTTTATATGATCACATCACTTCTGTACACAATAATCACATCACTTAACATGATCACATCACTACAGTGCACAATGATCACATCACTTAACATAATCATATCACTAGAGCACACAATGATCACATCACTTTATATGATCACATCACTTCTGTACACAATAATCACATCACTTAACATGATCACATCACTACAGTACACAATGATCACATCACTTTACATGATCACATCACTACAGTATTCAATGATCACATCACTTTACATGATCACATCACTTTATATGATCACATGACTACAGTATACAATGATCACATCACTTCACATGATCACATCACTTCAGTACACAATGATCACATCACTTTACATGATCACATGACTACAGTATACAATGATCACATCACTTCACATGATCACATCACTTTACATGATCACATGACTGCGATACACAATAGTTTTTTGACTCTGAACACATAAATGCAGTGCTTTAAACATAAAGTAACTGATAAAGAGAGTTACAGAAACAACCAATGAGCAAAATTATGGTTAGATTGTCTGCCTAGAAGAGGCCATCATGACTCCTCAAGTCATTTTGCATTGACAACTCTGAGAAAACATTTCAGCAGAGCACAAAAGAAAATACAGAGAAAGCTAACAAAGCTACAGAGTTTTTCCATCCTTACTTAATGCATCATTTAATTGCTCATTGGTGGGGCGCTGTTGTGCCGTTTACAGAGGGGCTCACATATATCCAGTACTTCACTGATAACTTATCTGGCAGGGTTATTAAAATGCACTCAGACTTACCTGCAAGTTCAAATAGTTAAAACACAGTTTAAACCAACTTTTTTTTCAAGCTTAAATCAGCTAAGACCAGCCAACCAGCTTAGGCTTGTTTTAGCTGTTTTTTCAGCATGGTTAACTACACACACTTTTTGCTAGCACAAGCATTACGTCTTTTTCCGTGTAACGCTGATGAAACAGCAGGTATGTAAAACACCAGCTCACTCCAATGTGTGACTTTCTTTGTTCTCCTAGTGAATTAAAAATGAGTCACTTTCTTTCATTCCCAAAAGAATAAAATCATAAGGCCCGCCACAAATCAGTGACAATGTGCCTGTAATTTAACTGTCCTTATCATTCACAGTATTTCAAAACACATATTTAAACAGAGTGGTGGCTTTGTGGTCTGTGTGGGTGTGAGAGGCCCAGGTTCAAGTCCAGCATGGGTCATGTTCCAGCCCTTCTCTCTACTACCGTATCTGTTAATAAAGCTGTCAGAATTTCTGAAATAAAATTTTAGCTTTTGAACCTCGCTTAGGACAGAAGTTTTACAGTAGACAAAATCTTTTTCAGCATATTTAGTGGAAACAGGTTTTGGGTCAGTTATTCAAATACCTGTGTCCTAATTACCAGATCTGCTCAGTGTAACTGTAGCAGGTCTCAGATAAAATATCCAGAGCTCTGAATTTTAATGAGCGTGGATCTACTGAGCTTTTAGTAGAACTTTTAAAGAAAACATATCAGACTGTTCTGGTCTGATTCAGCTCTGCAATAAGGTGACATGACAATGCAACAAAGCGCTAGCAAGGAGAGGGAGCACGAACAGAGCCTCATAAATTCTCCTGCCATGCTGGTGGGATGCACAGTTTAGTGTGCTTGCACTGAAATTAAATTTTAGGAGATGAAGTAGATTAAAATATTAAATAAAGGCCACATGCGTGAAATACAATTGCTCTGCAGCTGTCAACTGTGTGTGTGCGTGCATGCGTGTATATGCGTGCATGCATGTGTGAAGTTGAAGAAACGTGCCCAAGCAATACTTGGTGAGGAATCAGAGGGAGAGAACAAGAGAGAAAGGCAGAGAGAGATGTTTAAGCTGGAAAAGCAATTATGGTAGGTGGAAAGATGGACACAGTCTCAAATATCTGTTCCAGCTCAATCAAACAGTCAGAAAACAAGCATATGGTGATAAAAGCTCTTATCAGCACATTAGAGCACAGTGTGTTAATGTAATAGATTTTGCTGTTTTAGCAGTTTGCTGATGGAGACTATCGGCCTCTCCGATATTTACACACTGTTACAGTCTTGAGAAATTGACTGTGCTGCACCTTATAAATGTATCAGTCTCTCTGTCTCTCTCTCTCACTCTCTGCGCCTATCTCTCTTTCGATCTGCCACACACAGCAAATATGTCAAGCAGAAATACTCACGTAATTAAACAAATAATCTTTCACTCACACATTCAGGTGACTTCTGTGTATTATTTTGGTAGCTTTGTAGATGCTTCCTTCGAAAAAAATATAATCACTGATATACAGTGAAAGTTCAGGCTATAAAATTAATGTAAAGAGTTATTATAATTACTATAAAAGTATAAGTTCTATAAGTAAAAGTTCTATAAATATAGTATACAATACTGTAAAATTAATTGTTACTGTACTGTATAGTGTTACAGAAGTACCCACAACAACTACAGTTAAAGTACAGTATAACTAACTATAATCTGTTAAAAAAAGTTAGAAAAGTTTACATGATAAGGGCTTTTTTAAAAAAAGTATGTTTATTGCTAAACAATTATATTCTCCATTTAGTGAGATCCAAATTAATGACATTAGAGAATCTACTGTATGTCCATTCAATTTTAATCAAGTTTATTCATAGACAGACTGGAGTCCAAGCAACTGAAAGAACATTACTGGCCATTTTTATCTATTCAGACCTGCAAAACAAACACAAGAATCAATTCAGATTTTGTTCACATGTTATTAAAATAAATTAATAATTAAACCAGTTCTCACTTTTAAGCAGTTGCCTGTTAGCATTTACAAGGCACATGTTTTATTCTGTATGACCATATTGTTCATCACTTAATCCTGCCCCATACCTACACTTAAATACAACAACTACCTTACCTTAAGTATTAATAAGCAGTAAATTAGGAGTTTTTAAGCAACATTTGTAGTTAATAGTGAATATGTGTTCCCCATACTAAAGTGTTATCTAATTAAATTAAATTAATATTTACATGTGTTCCATATATCTAATTTGCCTGTTGCTATGCACGTAGGTCATAGTACTGTCAGAGTTTAGCATTCGTCTGGTATAATTGTCAACAGGAGGTCACTGCTGTCTGTCAAAATACGTGAGTGTTGAGAAAACCTGCAGTTTGTTTTCTGCTAAATTATGTATCTTAAGATTTGAGATTGTCTTGGCTCTGTCAAAATCTGGCAGTTACATATTTGGCAGAAGCTTTTATCCAGAGCTCCTTACAGTAGATTCAAGCTATGCAATTCATCAGTGCATGTGCTCCCTGGGAATCGAACCCACAACCTTTGCACTGTTAACACAGTGCTCTACCAGTTAAGCTACAGAAGCACTGTGGTAAATGATGTCTTTCAAAGTGGAAAAGCAAATAAATATTTTCTGTGGTGGGCATTTCCATTAAAATGTTGTTTATATTACTGTATTCACTTTAACAGTAAAATTACTGTAATTGTAAGTTTATTTTAATTTAAGTTCATATCGAAATCTTTGACTTTTGACTGCTGGCCTAGTGGTATCTCTACAAATCTGAGAGTTTGTGACAGTTTGTTGAAATCTCTTCTGAAACTCAAAATGAGACACACAAGGTCACTAGGAGCTTTTTTCTCTAAAAAGAGAGAGCGAGAGAGAGAAAGCAAGAGACCAAAGCAAAATTCAACATTCGCTCTCTGTTTAATCTCATTGTTATTTATGAGAAACAAACTGAGTCATCAAAGAGATCTTGTTTGTGAACCTTATGAACAAACTGGTTTTAGTCTGTGTGTTATTTCATTACTTTTCCATCATTCTTTATAGCAGCATGTTGAGAAATGAGCAGGAGGAGAGAGGGTCGTTTAGTGTCAGGTTGTTTAATGGTGTAATTCAATAATTGTGTCACATTTAGTCATATATTTCTCATCCTCTTCTCCACTCGTCTGTCTCTGTCTGTTTGCCTCATCTTTTATTGACGCATTTGGCTTTTTTCACAGAGAAAAGCTTTTGTTTTCTGTTTCAGACACATTTGGAAATTAATCATATAAAATGTCTTCACTCAGCACCTGAACACAGACACATTGACATGGGACCACACGCCTGATAAAAATTAATGTGCAGAACTGAAACTGTCAGCATCACATGATGGATGACAGAAAGGTTTATTGGTCTACCATGAAAAGATTCACGCCTGCTTTAAACTGTGTTGATTGCAAATCTGTATGTGTTTGGGGGTATTTAACCATATATTAGGGCCAAATTTGTACTCAGAAGTAAGCAAAACCTGACAAACCTGAGCAAAGCCTCATTTTGGGGACATCCTCATTTGGCATATTGAATGTCCCCACTTAGACAGATAAATGTGTGTGTGTGTGTGTGTGTGTGTGTAAACCTGAATTTGGCTACATTCTATGGACATCCTGCCAATTCATTCTGATTCAGTTTAAATGTCTTAATAAGTATACTGTGCTGAATGAAAACGTGTTTGTACTTGAAATGTAAAATGAAAATGTAAAATGTCAGAAGGCTTTTATATTGGTTACATATAGAGTTGGGGAATAAAAATGTAATCAGCTCTGTACAAATGATGTAAATGATATAAATACCAACGTGTGTGTGTGTGTGTGTGAACAGGTGCTGCCCCGTCAGACGTGTGGCTTATTCACACACACCATCTTCTATAAGGAGTATCCAGGAGGCCCTAAAGAACTTGACAGAAGTATAAGAGGAGGAGAACTGTTTTTGACTGTCCTGCTTAACCCTGTGAGTCTAATTCACACACACACACATACACACACACACACATACACACACATACACACACACACTGCTTCTCACCGTCCTTCTTAACTCTGTAACACACACACACACACACACACACATACACACTGCTTCTCACCGTCCTTCTTAACTCTGTAACACACACACACACACACACACACACACACATACACACACACTGCTTCTCACCGTCCTTCTTAACTCTGTAACACACACACACACACACACACACACACTCACTCTGCTGGCCCCTGTTGTCTCTTTTCACTTCACCTTATCAGGATCTTGGATTGTTTTCTCTTACCTTATTTTGTCCTTGTGCACCCCCACCTTCTCTCTCTGGGTTATAGATTTGTTTTCCCAGGATGCATCAGAGTTCTTACATTGAAACTCTGCTCTGCTTGAATCAGGAGTGACGTGAAAAACAACAGTGTGTGTGTACGCGTTTGTGTGTACATTAACAGATGATAGATGGACTGATGAGTAGATGCGTACTGCAAAGTGGTTCCACTAGAATCCTGTACATTTCTCATGTGTATAAAGTATAAAACTGTAATGTTTAAAGAGTCCTAATGTGTATGTGTGTGTGGGGGGAGGTTTGGGGGGGTTGGGGTGTCTTAACCACATATTGGGGACAATTTTGTACCCAAAACTGAGCAAAACCTGACAAATCTGAGCAAACCTGAAACCTCCTTTTGGGGACGTCCTCCTCTGTTAAAACGATTTAAGAATATAGTAAATAAAGTTGTATTAAAATTGCAAAAATGCAGAAAGTTTTATATTAGGTTAGGGTTAGAGTGTGAGTTAGGTTGTATTGTTCAGAACTACCTTTGTATAGAAGAATGTAAGTCTATGGAATGTCTCCACTTTAAAAGATAAGTAAATGTGTGTGTGTGTGTGTGCATATAAAAGCATCAGTAAAAGCAAGAGTGTCTTCTCCTGTAGCCAAAGGCCATTACTAAGAGTTAACTCATTCTTGTGGTCTCATTCTTTACTTAACACTTTACCTTGCCATAGTCTTGATTCTAGCCCAAGTGAATTAAAAATGTGATCCTTTTGTGGCTTGTGTTTAATCATTTGGCTACAATTGCAGCATAGAAACGACTTCAGAGATTCAGAAGTGCCATTCAGAAGCAAATTAACAATAACGTGAGCACATATCAGCCTTACAACATGACACTCAAACGCATCACATACATACATTTATCAGACATGTAGGCTCTTTGATTTATTAATCACAGTCACATTCTTCTGTGTTCAAATTGTTAATATACTGTCGCTCTGAAAACTCAGCACTACATATTAATGGCATGCATCCCGTCACGTTTCTTCTTATCTAGTCTCTACTCTACTCATCTTGTCTCATCTCATTTGAGCTTTTCATTTTTCTCTACAAATCTGTTCTGTTCTCTACATCTGGTTTGGTCCTCTCTTCTCCTCTCCTCTTTTCCCCTAATTTCTCTTCTTGTTTTGTCAAATTTCTTCTCATCTAGTCTCATCTGGTTATGTTTGTTCTCTTTTGTTCTCTTTACTTGTATCATTGCTTCTGGTCTGGTTTGGTCAGGTTTGGTCTGGACTGGTCTTCTCGCTTCACCTCTCTTCTTTTTCAGCATTGATTAACATTTTATTGCAGTGATAAAAATGTTATTACAATTAAAACATTATTACAACATTGATTAAAAAAGAAAAAGATGCTGCAGATGCTCTCCGCCTCTCTCTCTCTCTCTCTCTCTCTCTCTCTCTCTCTCTCGCTCTCTCTCTTGCTCTCTCTCTCGCTCATTCTCTCTCGCTCATTCTCTCTCGCTCTCTCTCTTGCTCTCTCTCTCGCTCATTCTCTCCTGCTCATTCTCTCTCTCTCTCTCTCTCTCTCTCTCTTCTCTCTCTTGCTCATTCTGTCTCGCTCATTCTCTCTCTCTCTCTCTCTCTCTCTCTCTCTTTCTCTCTGTCCAGAGGGCTTTATGGAAAACTAATTTTTCTACCCATTCATTATTAAGGTCCATTCCCTGAAACAGTGTATGTGTGTGTGTGTGTGTATAAGAGCATGAGGTTAACAGAGCAGAAGATCAGTTACAAAGAAGAGAACAGTGTGTTTTTGACACTTACCTTTACTCCTGTGTATGCCTCTCCTGAAAAACAGGAAGTAGAAGAGTGAGCATGGGCATCCATTAATGAAATAGTCCCCCAAAATGAGATGTATTTTGCTATTTACTTACTATCATCAACCCTTTTTCTGTTTTTTCTTCTGTGTGTTTCTCCATGGAACACAAAATGTTTGAAGAATCTTCTCACAGTTCACAATGGCTATGTCTGTCAGGTTTGAAAAAGACAAAACACTTTAAAAACATCATAAAAGAACATTTGACGTGATATATAGATGATCTTCCCCTTCTATTGTGCTCTCAAGATGTGTTGTGTCAGTAACATTCTGTCTCATTGACATTTATCTGACATAATGTTGAACCGCAACATATGTGATCTGAGACAACAACAAGGAGTTACAATGAATATTGACTAATCACGCGAAAAATGTATGGCTACTTTTTTGGCATGACTACTGTATCTATGTAGGAGTCACATGGACTACATTTGATGTTTTTTGCTTTTGCCCTTTTCTAAGTTTGACAAATGTGATCCCTTGAACTCTTGTTGTATAGAAAAGAGCTGTGTGGTGATTCTTCTAAATAGTTTTGTTCTTTATTACACGACAATTTCATTTTTTAGGTAAACTGTCTCTTCAAGAGAGGTCAGTTATGTATATTGATGTCTGCTTTCAATTATAGTGAGATGAATAAATGGAGGACAAAGAACACATCACAGGAGGAGGAAAAGAGGTTGAAACTTTTCATGAAAAATGAAAATTTCAATCATTAACTATGAGCCGAACTAAGCTGTCATTAATGGAAATGGAAGGATGTCAAATCAGCAAGAAGTGTGTTTGTTTGTCAATGAGAAAGAGAGACACTATAAGAGACAGAAATAGAGACTCATGTTGAGGGACAGAATATGCCAGCTGGGCTCTCCAGTTAAATGAGCTGAGCCTTTGTGCATATGTATTTGTATGTACATGGGCGAGAGTTTGAGTCTTATTAAACTACGCTAGCTTAAAGGAAGTTAAGATATGATATATACACCAGGTGTATTTATTTATTTTTATTAAAAGTCATATTAACAGTAAAGCAATGACTGTAAAAATAGAGATATATAATATTTTAATAGATATATGAACAATTACAGCTCCCTCTGTATTTCCTGCCAGTTTAAACATTTATTCATTCATAACAATGTATAATGTGTTTATGTCTGAGTAAGTAATGTGTGTGTATCTAGTGTGTTACACTGTGTGTCTGTGTGAACAGATGTTCTGACAGATTTTAATATCTGTATATTTTTTGTGTGTGTGTGTGTGTGTGTGTGTGCCAAGTCTTTACAAGTACATGATAAACATGGTGCACCATCTGAACAAGTAGGTCAAGACATTGCAGTGGACAGAGAGAGACAGAGAAATATCTTGTTGGATTTTGCAGGTGTATATGAAAAGAACAGGATAGAAAACTTACAGTATGTTAATTAGACTTTATAGACATTGTCTGTGTCCAATATCTCAAAAATGCTGTTCTTACAGGCAGAGATACAGTGCTGTTTTTTTCTTATGAAAGGGATTGTTATGAAAGAAAACTGGAGGAAAAAACACAAGTTTACCTGCTCACAGTGTGTTTGGGTTTGTGTGTCACCTTGAGTTCTTGCTTTAATGCTCATAGCTACAGTGAAAGGTGAGTCTCTCATGTTTTGTGTGTGTGTGTCTGTGTGTGTGTGTGTGTGTGTGTGTGTTTTGTTGGTTAAATTTTCATGCCTTTTCCAGGTCAGTGATTTATAATTCTGCCAGGTCCCGAACCTCTTCCAGAGTGAACATCTGGTTGGAACCACTTAAATCTCTCTCCCTCTCCCTCTCTCTCTCCCCCTCTCTCTCTCTCTCTCTCTCTCTCTCTCTCTCTCTCTCTCTCTATATCTCTCTCTCTCTCTTTCTCTCTCACTCTCTCTCACTCTCTCTCTCTCTCTCTTACTCTCTCTCACTCTCTCTCTTCTCTCTCTCTCTGTGAGTATCAGCAATCATGTTGAATAGGTAATCCAAATTTAGCTGTTAAAAGGTGGCTTGTGTTGGCAATCTCTAGTGTATTGGACAAGCAAGATAGCTGTGATCTCTCTCTCACTGTGTGTTCTCTGTCTGTATTCCTTTCCCTGCCCTGCCTGTTAGCACTAGCTAAAATAAATCATTACACCCATGGCTCTGTGTGTGTGTGTGTAGAGATTGTTGCTTTCTGGGGTCTGTAGGTCTGTGTGTGTGTTTATTATTGATTGCTGTAAAAGCAAAACATAAATCATTTCTTGATCAGTCCGTTTGTGGTACAGCAGAACTTCTTCAGCGGTCAGATTGATATTGTACGTATGGGGAAAGCTTGTGTTCCTGTATTTGTGGAGTGAAGTACAACATACACCACAAATACTTTATAATACTTGACGTCTTTTTAATATCGAGGTCTCATTCGTTTTCTCTTGAGGGTTAAATTGAGTTCAGTGGCTGTGTGTGTGTGTGCTACGCCCGACCAGCGCAAAGAATGACATTGTGACAGAAGCTGCTAAACTTGTCTCATTTTCCCATAAATATTCGCCACCCTGCTCAGGGTCACCTAGCATCGCATCCATCAATGAAAGCCTACTGCCGCTGCCGTGCCAACGATATACCCACAGCAACCTTATGAGTGAGCGGCATCCAGGGCTGATTCAAAGTTCATTACATGCACGGGTCTGATCAGGACCTGACTGATCAGAAAACGCTTCCATTAGCTTGTTCTAATGGATCGTACAGTCTTTCCGATCAGTCTTTTCCGATCTTTCCGAATAAACAGATAAATAAAAACATGCTAATTTAAGAGCAATATGGCTAACTGGCATTTGTGCTACAATTCAGCCCCAAACGTATGAACGCTTGGTTGGCTTTAAAGTTTGTGCACCTGCTGCTGGACTATTTGCAGGTGTGTAAGTGTGTACCTTTTTGTGTGTCTTTATGTGGGATTAATGGCTTTATTGTAGAAGGGTGGGATGCTAGCATTAGTGCGACTGTCTGTGTTAAAGTAGGCCACATATTCCCTCTCCTCTTGAAACACAACCAGTCAAGTTTAGAGACCCCCTCCTCCTTTTTCTTCTTGCATCTCCCTGCTCGTCTCTCCTGTTCTGTCTGCAGACCCTTGTTAATTGTATTGATCGTAATCTCGGCGGACGCCGTCCGTGAGTGACCTTACTCTAGTGGATTACATGAGAATTACAGCTCTACTCCACGTGAAGTGGACACGTCCGCTGGGCTCACCGCCTATGAAAGGCCCCTGATCTCCCTGCGGTAATTAAATGTGCCCCAGGGGTGCACTGAGCCCTATTAAGGGCCCCACGTGGGAAATCAGCACACACTATATCTATATATCTATAATCAGCACAACCTATACCTACTGGGCAGTTTATGACATATGTTCAACAAATAATATCATATGCAAATGCAACTAAATATACATTAACTGATAAATTAAAACGGTTCTGTATGAGTAAAGATATTACTACAGTGGAAAGGCTCAGGTTTATGAGCTGAATGCTAATATACACACTACTGCCACCTACAGGAAGCATCGTGCTACTACACCTAAGGTCATCACATCTGTCACTCTGGCTTTTTTATATTAGCCGAAATGAAAGGCTGCTAAACTCTCTCATTTCTCTCTCCACAGATCAGTATATTTATGACTCATCTTTCCAATTACGGGAATGATCGCTTGGGATTATATACGTTCACCAACCTGGCTAACTTCCTGAAATGCTGGACCAACCTGAGGCTGCACACACTTCCTCCCCTGCAGCTCGCGCACAAGTACTTCACACTCTTTCCTGAGCAGAGAAACCCGCTCTGGCAGGTCAGTCATGGTGGAGAAATCTTAATGACATATTTCTTAATTATATATATATATATAGAAATCTTAATTATAGAAAGAAATCTTAAGAAATCTTAATTATATATATATATATATATATATATATATATATATATATATATATATATATATATATATTATATTAACGTGTTTAAGTAGGGATCAATTATTTTCAGTGACATAACAAAACAACATTGTTCCTGTTGTAATAAATGAAGCTGTCCACAGTTTTCCCAACATAAACTTAAGCAAAACAGAAGAACCTTTTTCACACTTTATTTACAAAAAAAGAAACGCACAACTGCAAAACAAGAGAAAACAGTATTTACAAAGAAAAATGGCACCCATCCCTACAGCTGTCAAGTGTTTCTAACACTTGAACAATTTACAAAATGTACAAGTAGAGAAGACAACACTGCATAACGCAGGCAGGTAAACAACACAGAATACCACAGGCTTAACAACAGCAGCACACAACATCTAACATCAATAACAATGTTTTTAATTTTAATTAATATAAAGGAACAATACAACAGTGTGCGGATCTGTCTCTTCACTTACATTTTGATGTTTTGATTCAGCACCAGCTCTTTTAACATCTGTCTTAAAAAAATAATGCACCCCAAATTGTGAATTCTGCCTAAAACATATCAGAGCGCTGAATTAAAATATGGCAGCATGTCGATAATGCTGAATCTCTTCGGTTTTCATGTGTCAAGTCATCATATGCATCATATGGTAATTTGTGCATTTAAAAAAAAAAGACTCCACAGACCCTGTGCAGTTGTATCATAAACAAATACGTGTACACAGACCACCAGAACATCATTTCTGGGTTAAGAAACACTTCTGTAACTATTTATCCAAAAGTATCACTGTTGTGTTTTAGAACCCATGCGACGACAAACGGCATAAAGACATCTGGTCCAAAGAGAAGACCTGCGACAGGCTGCCCAAGTTCATGGTGGTGGGCCCTCAGAAAACAGGTAATTCTGTTTTTCCATTACGCAGCCATCCCTCCTCTGTCTTTTCTCTTTGGCGTGGCTTTAAAGCACCGTGTGTGATCGCGAATGTCCTCGCTTCGCTGTTTTCCTTGATTCTGTTTCACATCTGTCCTTGTGTTGCTCAAACTGATGAGAGTGCAACCATGGGTGTTGGCTCTAGAGGAGAACAATGTAGACGTGTCCCCAGAGGGCTGATGGAGGGTTGGGATGGGTGTTGGGTGTAGAACAGAGAAAAGTCAGAGCATTGTTTTGGGCTGTAAGATTTTGATTGGTGTCAGGACACAGGCTTGTTAAACACTTCTCCACACACATCTTCTTCTCTGCTGTATCGCAAGTTTGCAACACACACAGAAAAGAAAATCTATAGGGTAAATGGGTGTATCGATCCTGGGTCTCTGTCTGTGGGCTGAATATTCAGGCTTAAAGTATTTCTCTTTAATGCTATCAGCTACACATATAATTTCAGCATTGGCAGGGGAAGGGCTTGTTGATTTACTTCTCTTTTTCTCCTCCTTCCTCCTTTCATCTCTCTCTCTCAGGCACGACAGCACTCTACCTCTTTCTCATCATGCATCCCTTCATCTCCAGCAACTTCCCCAGTGCGAAAACACTCGAGGAGGTTCAGTTTTTCAACACCAACAATTATCACAAAGGCATCGACTGGTGGGTGTGATGCACACAACAGATTGTTATTCTCCTGTGCGTGCGTTTGTCTTCACGCAAGCGTTTTTTAACCTAACGCTTCTTTCCTCTCTAAGGTATATGGAGTTTTTTCCCATCCCCTCTAATGTCAGCACAGACTTCCTGTTTGAGAAAAGTGCAAACTACTTCCCCTCCGAGGAGACACCTAAACGAGCCGCCATCCTCCTGCCCAAAGCCAAGATCCTCACCCTGCTGATCAACCCTTCAGACAGGGCCTACAGCTGGTACCAGGTACTACATTGACCATTTACATGTCAGACACTAGCAGAATTAACCAATCAGAGTAAGGGTGAGTGAATTGTGGGTGGGTAAATAAGGAGACTGATGTAGAATTTAAGAATATCTTGTTAAAAATGTCATTAACTTTACATGCACAGAAATATTCTGGTTCAGACTAAGTGGAATATGATCTTATTCTGATTTTATACAGTATTTGTCATGTTACATTTTAATGACTGCCCATTTTATTGTGGTCAGTGTGTTTGATGTTTACTTAATCTATACCCTTTGTCTGCGCTCAGAATGGGTTACTACTTACTAAACACTTTACAGTATATACATACTATATTACATACTATTTTTAGACAGTATGCGAAGTACAGTGCATTATGTACACATCATACAGTATACACACAAACGTTTGTATATTGCATTGTAGTGTGTGCCCTGTTGTATACAGTACATTTCCTTAAACATACTGCAAGAAGTCATCCGGGCGTACAGAACAATTGCATATAATTTCCATGCTGTATGCGGTAAAAATACTGATAGTATTGTAGTGTGCTATTTTAAACGTAGCCTTTCACAGAGTGCGCATATGGTTATCTTGATAATATAGACACACCTTTTTGTCTTTCCCTGTTCAGTGTTGGTGTGCTTGGGGGAAATCAAGCGTACACGTTCATGTGCGATATTGTGGAGAGATTGTATATGTGTAAGTGTAAGTGAGAACATGAGTGTAGACTGAGTGTAAACACAAGTGTAAAGAGAGAGAGTGTGTGTGTCTGTGTGCGTGTGAGTGACATCTCAACCACAGCATACACAGAAGAGCATAGCAGGAATCTGCAAGCACACACACAAAGAGAACATGCAAAAAGAAAGATATCACTCTCCTGTTAAAAAAGTGATTTTGTAGGATAAATTAGGGATAATATAGTTCACCTAAAAGTGAAAATACTCTCAAAATTTACTCACCTTCACGTCCAAACCAACAGGACGTTCTTTCTAGTGGGGCATAAAGAGCAGATTTGTATTCCATGCAGTGAAAGTGGATGGGGACTAGGAAATCATGGTCACCATTCTGCTATATAAGTTTGAAAAGTGTCTGTGGGGATGCAGGTTCGAGGCTGGCCTGCTTAGTGTCCTCTGGGAAATAAATACAGTTATTTAATGTAGAAGTACTTATGGAAGTTCTTGTGTAGTTTTCGTTTGGTTGGTTTTGTTTAGGACTTGTTTGTTTCTCATTGGCAGTATCAGAGAGCTCGTGAAGATCCAGCAGCACTGCAGTTCAGCTTCTATGAGGTCATTTCAGCGGATCAGCTCGCTCCTCCAGAACTGCGCTCTCTCCAGAGCCGCTGTCTCATACCTGGGCTCTACGCCACACACCTGGAGAGATGGCTGACTTACTACCCTCCAAACCAGGTAATGCACACCTGTCAGTGGTCTGCACCTGTCCTTGCTGAAGTGTGTTTGTGCTGAGTTCAGTACATCATCTAAATCCCCTACTTCCTCTCTCTCTCTCTCTCTCTCTCTCTCTCTCTACTCGCTCTCTCTGTCTCTCTCTGTCTCTCTCTGTCTCTCTTCCTGTAGCTGATGATTATAGATGGGCAGCAGTTGAGAAATGATCCAGCCAAAGTGATGGATGAGCTGCAGAAATTTCTGGGTGTCATTCCTTATTACAACTACTCCCAGGCACTCACGTAAGGGTCACACACACACACGTTTACTTCTCTGTCCAAACAGGAAAAATCCTTAGACATCTATTGTTTTTATACACAGCTAACCGTAACCCACACTCTAACCCTAACAGAAATGTTTTGCATTTTTACAGTTAAACAAACTTTAGTTACTATAATTTTTATTGCGTTTTAGAAATTAGGACATCCCCAAAAGGAGTCCTAAGGTTTTGCTGTCTTTTGGGTACAATTCCTGAATTCCTGCAACATCAAAACACACAGGGAATGCAAACAGAGAAATGCAAACCTGCAATAACTTAATAACTTAATAACAAGCACTTTCACACACTTTATGGGTGTAATCAGACATATAAAGGTGTTTTGGCCTGCAGTGGTCCATTTGTTTATGAATGACTGTGTTTTACTCTGGGGTTACTCTATTAGTTTCAGTGATAATTACATTTCAAAGAATGCAGCTGACTTTTGGTAATCGTTCCATCTGGGTTCGATTTGTAAATGAATTATCCAGAACGAATGGCTTTCCCCAGTTACTGAGCAGCATGTGTTCAGTTAGAGATTGTGTATATGTGTGTGTGTGTATGTGTCCTGGTAATCACCAAATGTATAGTACCCCACAAGTATAGTAATACCAGTAAATTCTAACCTTGTGGGGACATTTTAGGCCTCCATGAGGAAACAAGCCTATAAATCATACAGAATGATCTATTTTGAAAATCAGAATATACAGTTTGAACAGTACAAAAGCAATGTCCCTATAAAACATAAAAACAAGTGTGTCTGTGTGCATGTTAAAACACAGACACTTATGCTGTAGCTCAAATCAGGTCCAGTGAGCTCTGAATGTTCTGATCAGTTGTTAGACATCAGCCAGAGCAGAATTATTGAGTTTACCATCATTACATGTAATTAAATAATCACCAGCATAAGCACATATCTTTGACAGTTCTACAGTCCTCACAATGTAAGTTATTTTCGGGTTTACAATCATCACGGGAACATTTGGTGCGCACAAGAACAGTCAAACACGACCAGACACCAGCTCATGCAGAGATGCAACACAGATGCGAGCCCTCCATCCGTGCTGTCCCCAGTGCCATGTGTTTGAGTATTAGCACATAAAATGAGCTGACAGATCCATGTCCTCAGCAGTCAGTGCCTGTATAATCTGTACAGAGCCTCTATGTGATTAATTGTGATAATCTGGCTGTAGCCATTGAGGATTAACTTCATCAGGCATCTCCAACTAAATCCAGCTCATTAGGCAGTGCTCTCATCTGCGTGTGTTTAATTGTGCCATCCCAAATAACAGGGAACGTTCTCAGAACATTGGCTAATGTTCTAAAAAAATCTCTCAAAGTTATTAAATGTTACAGAATTTAATATTAACAGAAGTACAGAAGTTAATACAACATTCCTAGATTTTTCAAAACAACATTTTTAACAGTGAACAGTTTTAATTACTTTATTATTTAAATAATTATAGGGAAACGTTCTTACAACATAAAATTGTTGGCTGTGATAATTTAATAAAAATTGAATCTAATAATTTTGGAAAAAATAGAGGAGGAAGTTCAGAGAGGAGAAGGGAGTGTGGAGGCGGGGATGCAACTTCGGACAATTCAAATCATTTCTTTTTATTTAGCAACAAAGAGAGGAAGGCTTGATAAGTGCAGCAAAAGAAGATGAGAAGATGTGCATTAGGTGTGTAATTGATGCTTTATCTGTCTTTTTATCATGCCCATGCTTCCCCGTGGAATGATGGGAAATAAAGTTTGGTCATGCGTGCCTGTTGCCTCATAAACCAGCTAAACGTGCAGTATTTTCTGTCAACCTTTATAGCTTTTCCTCATTAATGGAACAAGGACTATAATATGCGGTCTTATACTATAGCCTGTACTCTTTGGTCCTAGAGAATGTGTCCTCCTAACAATTTTGTCATTCAATTTTAACATTCTTTAACTGAAACACCACCAACTTGGAAAACTGTTTGTGATAACATGGCTTCAAATAAAGACAGTGTTGATCGGCAAAGCCACAAACTACCTGTCCTTTCTTATATAAATGCATGCAGAGAACCAATGCTTTCAATAGGCTGATCAGAGGATAAGACCACGCCTTCTCATAAATAATACAGTGTGGTACTCTGATATGGTGGTGTACAAATCATATTACACAGCATCATATTCAGTGCAGTGCTGTGTACTATTATAACCATGGAAGAGAAAAATAGGAAAGAGAAAAATAGTCCTTTAAAAGGACTCACATTACATGCTATAAGTAACCTGTGTGATACATAAAATGTTCAATAGTGTGTGTGCGTGTGTGTTTGTGTGTGTTTGTATGTGTGAGTGTGTGTGTGTTTGTGTGTGTGAGTGTTTGTGTGTGTGTGTGTGTGTGTGTTTGTGTGTGTGAGTGTGTGTGTGTTTGTATGTGTGTGTGTTTGTGTGTGTGAGTGTGTGTATGTGTGTGTGAGTGTGTGTTTGTGTGTGTGTGTGTGTGTGTGTGTGTTTGTGTGTGTGAGTGTGTGTTTGTGTGTGTTTGTATGTGTGTGTGTTTGTGTGTGTGTGTGTGTGTTTGTGTGTGAGTGTTTGTATGTGTGTGTGTAGTGTGTTTGTGTGTGTGAGTGTGTGTGTGTTTGTATGTGTGTGTGTTTGTGTGTGTGAGTGTGTGTATGTGTGTGTGAGTGTGTGTTTGTGTGTGTGTGTGTGTGTTTGTATGTGTGTGTGTTTGTGTGTGTGAGTGTGTGTGCGTGTGTGTTTGTGTGTGTTTGTATGTGTGTGTGTTTGTGTGTGTGTGTGTGTTTGTGTGTGTGTGTTTGTGTGTGTGTGTTTGTGAGTGTGTGTGTGTGTGAGTGTGTGTGTGTTTGTGTGTGTGTGTTTGTGTGTGTGTTTGATGTTCTGCGTGTGTTCTCTACCGCAGTGCAGAAAGCTCTATAAATCTTTGGCTTTTATTAATAACCTCCCTCTATTTGAGTCTCTCTCATTTCATCTATCGCTCTACACATCTCTCTCTCATTCTCTCTCTTTGTTTCTCTCTCTGTTTTTCTACTTTTTTCTTGTATTCTGTCAGTTTCATTGTTTTCTTGCTGTTATATTGTGCTTTCGTCTCTGTCTTTCAACAATCATCTTTTGCAGTTCTTGCCTCACATTTCATTTTCACGACCTCTACCACTGTCACATTCACAATTTGACAAAATTACAGCTTGATTGCAAAAGATGCACATTATTATTCTGTTCACAAGTAATATTTATCTTTTCTTCACGTCTCGTACTTTATCTGAAGTGTGCTGTTCGTTGGCATTTTTGTCTCCTTGGAAACAAAGTTCACTAAATTTAGATAAAACCGTATTCGTGGCAAAATTGTTCATTGTGGTGGAAATGATGGGACAGTTAAATAAGAGTAAAAATTTGTTTTAATTATAATCAACCCTTGGGATATTAATCTGCCTGTAGCTAAAAAAATATATATATATATATAAGCAAGAGAGTATACATGTTCATACCATCATTGAGGTCTCTGAGGTCCAGACCTCTGTATTTTTTTCAAGTCATGAAAAAATTATAAGACTTTTTTGGTCAAATTTTGTAAACGTCTAGATATTTTATCTGATCTGCTTTAGCTGTCTAACGGCACTTGTCGATGACGAAATGATTGAGGTGGCTAATCAAATCAAACAAGGCAGGAGTTACTGCCCAATCAAATTAAAGAAGGCAGGAGTTACCGACCAATCAAATTAAAGAAGGCAGGAGTTACCGACCAATCAAATTAAAGAAGGCAGGAGTTACCGACCAATCAAATTATAGAAGGCATGAGTTACCGACCAATCAAATTAAAGAAGGCAGGAGTTACTGACCAATCAAATTAAAGGAGTTGGGAGATGCTGTTTAGAGAAGTGGAGCATGAATTTCAGTGTGATACTTCAGCTTTAACGGTGAAAGAGTGAAACAGACGATCTAAGTAGCTGAAGTTTCAGTCTGATGAGACAAGAAACAAGAACTGTAGCTCACGTTCTAAAGTAACCTCAGCCTACCACCTTGTCAAAGAACCAATTAACACACACAAACACGCGTGCGCACGTACGTGATATTTCGCATTTTCTGAGAGCTGTTGGAGATTGTTGATTTGTTGGTGACTGCTTATCAAACCAAGCCATGTTTCTGTGGAGGCTGGATTTGTTCCATCACTGAGTGTCAAGATGAAATGAAAGGATTGTCTCGCTGTCTCATGCACAGGTTTGATCCTCAAAAGGGCTTCTGGTGTCAGCTGTTGGAAGGGGGCCGGACTAAGTGTTTGGGGAAAAACAAGGGACGTAAATACCCTCCCATGGACTCCGAGGTACCACCTTACAACAGTAAACTCAAAATGGAGCCTTTCATTTTTAATAAACTAAATATTAAAATGACAAATGACATTGCCGTATGTCATTCCAAAGGCATCTGCTGTTGTTTTTCCTCAATTTTTTTATTTTAAAAGCATTTTACATATGGTACATCAGTGTCTACCCAGCTAACAGGGAACGTTATCGGAACGTCAGCTAACTTTCTTTAAAAGTTCTTTTAACGTTATCAAAAATGTTCTTGTAGTAACGTATGTTATATGTCATGTATCATCTATCCAAAACTTTATTCTTAAGTAGTTAGTGGAACATTTTAAAAACATTTAAAAAATGTTTTAAAATGTTTGAATAATGTTCTTATAACCAAGCAATAACGTTAATACAACGTCTTAAAAATAATGTTTTGAACATTCAAAATAACATTGTTAATTGTTACTTAATGGAAACGTTCTTACAACCTAAAAATGTTAGCTGGGTATACCTGTTGCCTTCACTACAGCCTTCTGTTCAACCTTTGCTTTCTGTCTTTCTTTTCTAGTCACGAGCCTTCCTCTCCAGGTTCTACAGGGATCAAAACATTGAATTATCGAAGCTGCTACACAGATTGGGTCAACCTCTACCAGCCTGGCTCAGAGAGGAACTACAGAAGGTCAGGTAGCCCAGACCCAACCACCACTGCTCTGGGTCAAAGGTCCAGGTTCACACCTCAAAGGAAGCCAGACATTTGAACAGTACTGAAAGCCACCTACCTGCAAGCATGCGGAGCAAAGATCAAAAATTCAACTCTCCCGTCATTGCTGCCTGTGGAAATCTAAACAAAGCGGTGTGATGTGTCTATGGCAACATGAAATATTTGCTGTGAAAGGTCAAATTTTTGGCTGTGAACGTTGAACTTCGCTCGCAGCCAAAGAATGACTGCGTAACAAAATCTTCAGTTCATACACTTCAGTTTCAGTTCATTTATATTCACTGTCATTTAACTTATCAGACACAGAACACGAGTACTGCTTTAGGTTTCAAACTTGTCATGAGAGATTCAGAACTGAGTTGTCAATATTTGGCACGAGCTCTGTTCATAACCTCACTCCATCAATCAGCCAATCACAGTGAAGATGCTAAATTGTCAAGAGCGCAGTCAAGCTGTGGCCAGTGGAGTGATGTCATTGTGATGTCATGTCTCAATCCCTGTCTCGGCATGTTTTGGCCTGAAGAGTGCAAATCATTTGAGTTTAGGTTTGTGTGTGTGTGTGTGTTTGTGTGCAAGGGTAAACACACACACATTCTTGTGTAGTTGTGTTTAGGCATATGTCTGTAGCCAGTTAGCCTTAGCCCCGCCCACTGAACTGCAACTGGTCGGCTGATGAATATGAAGCGTGACTTTTATTTTTGAAAACAATTTGCCTCAATACGGTGAGAAAGTGCTTTGAAAACGATGTAAATAATGATATATATTCAATAAACACTGGAGAGATTCATGTTTCCTTTGTAATGTTCTGTCTCTGTTTATGTATTTGTGGATGTTGAAAAGTTATGCATTAGTATTCCCATTTATCTTCATTATTCAACTGGTGCAGGTCAGATGAGTTCCCCTACCCTAATGTAATCCTGCATTAAGAAATGATGTGAGCATTAGAGTACGTGACATACATAGTGTTGAAGCTTAGCTAGCAGGCCGACAATATTTTTGGTCTGTATTCCCAGGGAGAGACGGTAAATTTTATATTTTAAATGAAATTTGTCAATGTACAGAAGCATATATAGTAGATGGCCTTAAAGCCAATAGATATGGGCTAAATGGGCTTTTATTGGGTCCTTATAAAGCACTTATCAAGCTCTTTTCCCTCGTTTTGTTTGCTTTGGTGGTGTCTCCTTGCTTTTCTATGGTCCTGAAATTCCTTACAGCCTAAAATGACTTTCATTTGGTTGGTGTCCACCTGTCAATGGCTCTTATAAATACTAAATATCTAAATACTAAATAAATACTAAATATCAAGTGTTCCAAGAATAATGTTTTCAGGAAAAGTGAAGTACGTAAACCTTAACCATAGATTTCTGCATGAACTGGTCATTAAATTCAATCTGAGCTTTAATTGTTACAACAACAGACAAACACAGTCTGCTTAAATATCACACAAACAATGCTGCATTTTCTTATCTGTTTTAGACGTATTGCCTAAACATTCACAGTGCAAGATGGAAAAGTATGTGAACACTTGGATTTCATAACTGGTTGACCCTCTTTTGACAGCAATAACCTTTACAATTGTTTTCTGTAATTGTGAATCTCCAGCTAACAGTTTTAGGTTGTAAGAACGCTTCCCTTATGTTTACAGTAAGTAACAAAAACATACAAAAATTTATTTTGAAAGTTCTAGAAAAACTAACATTACTGCAAGAATTTTTTGATAACTTTGGAAGAACGTTGAGAGAACTTTTAGAGAACATTAGTCAACGTTCTGAGAACATTCCCTGTTAGCTGGGTCAGATCTTTGCAGGTCAGGTGGAATTTAGCCCCATTCCTCTGTATTTTGTACAGTTTCAGTTCAGCAATATTCTTGTTATGTCTGGTGTGAGGCGCTTTCTTGACATCATGCCAGAGTATCTCAGTGAGGTTGCGGTCAGGACTCTGACTGGGCCACTTCAGAAGGTCCATCTTCTGCTGAATCCCTTCTGTTGTTAATTTACAACAGTGCTTTGGGTCCTTGTCTTGATGCATCACCCAGCTTCTGCTGAGCTTCGGTTGGCAGACAGATGGTCTTACACTGTCCAGAAAAATGTACTGATCAAATAAGGGAATTTATTTTTCCATTAACAAATGCAAGCTCTCTAGGCCCTGAGGCACCACAGCAACCTCAAGCTATGATGACCCATCATCCAATACCTTACAGCTGGGATGAGCTTTTGATGTTTGTGTTTTAGGTATGCCAGATAACTCAACTTTGGTTTTTATTTGCAGACTGAGTGACTGAGTTTCAGACATGCAGAATTTTATTAATTATTATTGCTGGACAGTAAAGGCCTGCTCGTGTCCTCTTGTGAACATGACAGACTAGGGCTGGGCAATATATCAAATACTAGATATCATCAAGATAAATTGCTGAAAACAAAAAAATACAGAATATTGTGAATATTGTTAATTAAAAATATTGTTAATTATTATGAACATTAATTATTGTTGAATATTATAATTAAGATTAATGTGCCAAAGACAGCACCAATGAGTAATTTCATGCTCTCTTTATGCCTCACGAGTAGCGCAAAATGTAACACAACATTATCAAAATGATGACAGGTGTAGAATGAGAAAAGGGAGTGGATGATGAATTAGTCCCCTAAAATAATGTAATATGGGGATTTTTCATAAAACAGGTACAACAACTGTTTTCATAAACCAGATACAAAACAAATAACCATTATTTGCAAGGTGTGCAAGACAACCACAACACATACATATTGATTATAGTAAAAATCTGAAAAATCTGTGGTTTCAAAATGAAGGTATATCCCCAGCTAACAATTTTATGTTGTAAGAATGTTTCCTTAACATTTGTAGATGTTGTATTAATGTTGCTTGGTTATAAGAATGTTATTCAAACTTTAAGTCTGATGTTTTTAAAATGTTCCACAAACAACTTAAGAATAACGTTTTCGATATATGATACCATATATAATGTTTAAAAAAGTTCTACTAATGTTACAGCAAGAATGTTTTTGATAACTTTGAGAAAACTTTTACAGAACGTTCTGAGAATGTTCCCTGTTAGCTGGATAGATATGTCTACACAGATGATAGCATGTTCTGTAAATGTTTATACAGTGTTTTCAGTAATAACACATGTATGTTCTATCTAAGCAGAAATGTTAAATCCGCATATTCCTGCAGCTATAGATCTCAGATCCAAACTCAGGGAGTCTTATAAAACCTGCACAGGTGTTTGAAGAATTGAATTAGCATAGTTACAAGATGTGCCATATGTCATCTTTTTTTGTATATATAAGTGAAGCGTGAAGATCGGAGTCCAGGTCATTCAAGGTGAGCGCAAGGGTTGGCAAATATAACAACTAAAGACAATGAAGGTGCAGAACCCATTGTGTTTATTCTGCCTCAGCACTAGTCTTCTAAAGTCTTGTATTACATAAAACTTTAATGTGTTTCAGAGAAACCCTACAGTTTTGAAGCTAATAGCAGGTTATATCTTTTTTATTACACATGTCCCTCATGTAGTGGTCATTAGTATTAAGTATTAAGGTCCTTACACATGAGTCTTGTCAAACAAATAGGATTTAGGTCTGGCCCTCTCAGGCCTGAGGGCCCCAAAAGTTTCAAGAACAAATACAACAATACAATTGGAAGTAAATGGTCCCCTGGTTAAAGTTCGGTGTGTTACTGGACAAAAATAAGAAAGAACCACGATACAGAGATTGAGTCTGAAACTGCAGGACGTAATGAAAGTTTAGATACTGGATTACAGCGTGTATTGAACCACCTAAATTAAACTGCAGCCTACAGGTTTGTAAGATGTACAATGTTTACTAATGCTTTACCTCACACCATCACATCTGTATTTTATCATGTAAAGAAACAATACTACAATACTAATACTTTCTCTCACTGGTCTAAACTGTTAAACAGGTTATTGTACTTATCATCCACAAGGGGGCGCTGTAATACTGATAAAGCTTGGCCACCTTATCAGACTACACCCAGAACAACTCCCATCACTACTGCTTATTTAACAATATCTTATGGTTACATTTTCACAACTACTCTTTCTGCTTCTGAACTGTGAATACATCAAGATATTCAAAAATAACCCAGTAAAAAATGAATTTTTTCTGCTTTAGTATGCAGTGAAACTGATGATTATCAATCATAGCAATCAGCATTATATTCTATTCACTGTTAAAATTTTGTTTTTCCCATCATAAACTTTCCAGTTAACAACTTTAGTTGTAAGAACGTTCCTAATAAGTAACTAAAATGTTAAAAATGTTTATTTGAAAGTTCAAAAGTCCAGCTTTTTAGACTTTAGATCTTATTTACAGTAACGTTAGTACAACTTTTTTAATGTTATATATTATATATATCAAAAATGTTATTGTTAAGCTGTTTGTAGAACATTTGTAAAACGTTACAGAATGAAAAAATGTTTATAACAAATAACATTGTTTAAAATGAATAACGTTCTTATAACCAAGCAATAACAGTAAAACAATGTCTAAAAAACTGGACGGTCAGTCACGGTTTTGTTACTTTAACAGAAATGTTAGGGAAATGTTCTTCCAACCTAAAATTGTTAGCCATGTTATGATATTTCCTTCAGATCTAGTTGATCTATAATGACAGGACAGAAATGTCTGCTTGTGTGTTTCTAACAGTGGGTGAGAATGATGGAGTGTGATGGAGTGATTTCTTTAGACAGTGTCTTGGTGAGATCCAGTTACACTGTGTGATCTTCTTTTGCTGCTGTCACTTCTGCTTTTACACATCACATCATTTGTCTACACTAGTGTACACTATTCAACAGAGCTGAAAGCACCTCCATCTCACACACACAAACATCTTTAATTCAGGACTGACAACATAAGGGTTCATACTGATAATTATGTTGTGCAATCTGTTATTATAGTCAAAAGTTTTAAGGTGACATTGCATTGGCTGACTTGAAACAACTTGATTTTGACTGGCCGTTTTTGTTGAAATCTCACCCTCTCCTCTCTGCTGGATGATTTATGCCGGTTAGCACTAGTCAACTTGGTGGACCAGCGATACCTTGATAGTAAAGCTGCTCAGGGATGATTATTTCCACAACATACTCCTCCTCACTCTCTTCAGGAATCAGAGAGTGATATTCACCCGCACACACAAGTCCAGTGCTGTTACCATACCTATAAACAACACATAACAGACTCATAACTTAAGACTAGAGATCTTCAGACAGTCTTGACAACTGCTGGTCAGGATAGTTAAGAAGATAGGAAGTTTGTGACTGGCATCATTTTTTTAAGATGCATTTTAAATAACTATCTTTAACTATTTGTAATTTTTAACTCTTTCACTTTTTTAATAAACTTTACATTTTGGCATTACATGAAACGTTTTAATAGATATTATACATACACTGTAAGAAAACTTTGCTGCCTTAAATTTCTGTGTTTAATCAACTTGGCTATACGTCATATATAGTCACTGGTATAACTTTGTGCAAGCAAAGTGATTAAACTTAAAAATTTAAGGCAGCAAAGTTTGTTTTACAGTGTAGTCTTTTTAGAAGTCAATTTAGTGTTTGTTTTATTTCTATGTTTCTACATTTGTCACAGTTTATCACTGGACTACAGGCCACAACAATTTATTTTTCAATCATAAATTCATTCATCAACAATGTGTTCTTTGTCTGCACTACAAATACTGTATATTGATGGTTTATGTACACATGCAGATGAAAAAAAATCTCTTCAAAAAAAGAGATTACGTCCCTTCCTCAGGAAGTTCATGTCAGCCGATCCATGTGCACAAACACACACTTTACACTTACAGTCAGTTGGTGAAAACAGAGATTTCACTGTATATATGTTTCCTTCATCATATTCATACTAACAGATTTCAACTTTATTCTGTTTGTTATATGATGGTCATATATTTTTATATGCTGGACAAATATAAATATTTAATATGCCCTTTCTACTTTTCAAATGCCTTTAATAACTAGACTTCTTTTTTTGCAACCCTTGTGATCCCAAAACGTTAAATTAAATTAAATGTATTTCAATATTTATTATGTGAGAGTTATTTTATACAGTACTTTGCAAAAGTCCCACAGTATGCACCTTGGATGCTACCATCCTATCAAAAAAAAGATTTTTAAGTTTATTTATATATTTTGCTTTAATGTCAGTACAAAATATTAATACAGATTTCCAAACATTCTTTGCCATTATCTGTAATAAGTTTCTGTATTCACATGAATAATTCACTGTCACTGGTAAAAATTGTTGGAGAGGCATAAAAAAAAATTTAAATAACAGCTCCACCAACATTTACAAGCACTGCAGAAGCTACACATGAATAATTCACTGTCACCAACATTACTTGGTCTATTGTAGTTCAACTGAAGTCATTTTCAAGGATAATTTCCTCATATAAATTTGCGTTTTCATCATCTCCACTCAACGATGAGCATTTACGTGCTCTAACTGTCTTATTAGATCACCTTTATGGAACAATTGAACTCTGTTTGTTTTGTAGCTAGCCTCACTAAAAGTGTTTACTCGCAAGTCACAGATATGGGCACAGTGTGGAAGAAGGTGCACTGTTTAAAATGGACAAATATTGTGTTTAGTTCACAGTGGAAAATTAAAACAAGAATCAGCCAGGAGTGTGTACATGTTGGATTTTATTTATGCCTGGCAGAAGTGCTACACAATGAAGATACACTGTTTATCTGTCCAAAGTGGATTTAATGACGCTTGTTTACGAATAAAAATGTAATACAGCATGTAATAAATAATAAATGTAAACATTATGGAGAGATTTTAGCCCCTTTTCCAAGTTTCCTTTGCAGGGTTTTAGTTATTCTAGACAAATTTTAGTTCAAGAATGAAATATCTTACACTAGACCTCTGCGGTTTATGTCATATATTGCATATGTCATATATTATGTCAAATATTTATGATGTTGTATGTAAAGTGTTCAGAAAATATTACTTGATAAAAAACTTCATTCATAATGTCATTGTTACTACATAGAAGTAGGCTACTGCTTATGTGACAACTTGCCCCGGTCTCCCCCACAATATAAACCCTCGAACTTAAGTTCTCCCAACTACAGTCTCATACAATTTATAACAATTTATCCTTTAAAGTTGTGGCAACACATTTGCGAATAAAACTAAACAAATCTGGAACGACTGGAGGTGCATGAAGGTTTTTGAACTTTTGTCTAAGAAAATAAAACACGTCTATGAATCCCTCAGTAAAATACAGTCAGTGAACGGAGAGCCATCACAGCAAATGATGAGCAGCAGATAAACCCAGATCATCCGTCATTATGAACCTGTGTCTGTCACTATAACCTTCATCATCATCATCATCATCATCATAATAATAATAATAATAATAATAAAGCTTCTCCAGTTTATCTGCAGACATTGTCCTGGAGTTGTCTCAATAAAGGAGAAACCCCAGACTAAATAATATCTAAATAATATTCTCTCGTTACCTCAGTGTATGTATTTGTATATGTAAATAAAAATACAATTTCCTTACAGTAATTACCTAAAACATAATTACCTAAACTTAATTACCTAAAATGTTTTATTCAGTATAATTTTTTTTGGTTAAACATCTTTATTATATAGCTGAGACTAAATCACACAATAACAGAAGAAATAAAGGTGGATGTTAAAACAACATATAATAAAATAACAACGCGAACGTTTTCAGCCACGTGACGTCATAATCATACGTCTAGCAGTGTTATGCTGACGTCAAATACGTGCGACGGCTTCCCATGACTTTTTTCCGCGGTGTTTTTTCCTCGAATAATTGGCATGATAATTCAATAAAAACATGGCGGTAGGATTCATATATGGTGCTGAAACAAACTGTACGTGAAGCTGCACGATCACTTATCTGTGTTATGGTACTTTAGGGCATCATTTGACACAACAGCTCCCTGTGCCAAAAGAAAGTGCCAGAATGAGGGTGAGGATCCAGAGGAGGATGTGGAAGAGCAAAGGGTGAGTGAACACTGATCCAGAATCAGCTGTAAGTATGAATTCTGTTTAGTGTAGTTTAGTAACTGTTCTTGGATCTGCTCTATGGTGTTACAGGAAGAAGTTGAGCCTCAACAGCAGGAGGAGACTGGGCCTTATGAAGAGGTGTACAAAGATTCAAGCACTTTCCTGAAGGTACAACTGAGCACAATCATATATCGCATCAGACGCTTGCATGTCAGTAAGACCTTCATAATGATAGTCTGTTAAAACTCACAAGAATTTATTTTCACGGTGAGAATGGTGCTGATAAATTCATGCCTCATTGTTTGACCGTGTCCATTTGAAGTTAAAATGTACTTTTAATGCACAATCCTGGTTTTGTTTTGCATGATATGTTGGCACACATTCTTCCAAATAAGAAAAAAACGGATATTGTAATATTTTATCAAGATGTAATAACTTACTTTACCTCCGAGTTTATCGTTTGCATTTATCATTACCCAATTAATTTGAGTCAGTTCTATACATTTGAATCTATAAAATATCTGTAAAGATATTAATTTATTAAGGATATTGATATTCCATTACATATGATATCACATTATAATCACTTTTTTTGTCATACAGGGCACTCAGAGTCTAAATCCTCACAATGATTACTGCCAACACTTTGTGGACACAGGTCATAGACCTCAGAACTTCATCCAAGATGGAGGTAAATGCTCCAGTCTATTTCTGTTTGCTTTTGTTTGTTTGTTTTTGCCTTCTCTGCTTATCTCACTTCACCCAGCCCCAGCTCTGAGACCATTTATAAACCTGTGTGCTTTGCTGTGCTATAGGTCTGGCTGACAGGTTTGAGGAGTACCCCAAACAAAGAGAGCTAATCCGGCTAAAAGATGAGCTCATCACCACCAACACCCCGCCCATGTGAGAGAACCTGCTGTCATCCACAGAATATTAAACACACTTTCTCAGATGCTGTAACCTGAAGGTTTTTATTTTTATTTTCCTATATTCCATTTCATTTTTTTTTTGTGTGTAGGATGGGATTTAAAGGTCTGACGCAGCATTTAAATTCTGGCATTCAAAATCTAAATATGGAAATGCTGTAGCGTAAAATTAATGACATATTAGTAAGCAAACTTGTGACATTAACCTTGTTAACTTCTTTGTATAAAATGATCTCTTAGCTTCCATTGAAGTACACAACAAGCATTTGTGTAAAAATGAAGCATTTACCCTATTGGTCTCAGACTGTTGTGAGACCCTACATTGTCTTATTTGCTTTGTTTGTAATTCGAACTTTGGGCAGTATCTGAGACAGACTAGGACTAGAACGGGTATAAATAGAGTCAAGAGAAGATAGATATGCAGGATAGAGATGGAGTTACTGCAATTGTCTCTTCTTCAGTTCTAAAATTTGAAAGCATTCAATAATTCATTATTAATAATAGGAGATGATTTTGTGATTAATATTTTTTATTTAAGTGGAAGATCATGAGTGATATAAGAATTAAAGAGGAGGAAAAAGAAAAAAAGGTGTTGGTTGCTCATATCACCTCTTTATATAATCTGATTAAATGATGTATCTAAGAGTATGTTTTTAGTTATTATGTAATTAGATGATCATGTTCAGATAGAGCTATAGGATAAATGATGCACAGTGGGGCTTCTGTGTAAAACACTGATGTACAGTAGTGTAATAAAGCCCAGCAATAGACTGCGTCTCTGATCTTTAGGTCTGTCTCATTTACTTCTGTGTGTGTTTCTCTCTGTGTCTAAGAAAGTGTGGCTTCAGGCGATGCGAAGACATCTGTTGGATCAAGACCAACAAAAACAACCCTGGCAAGACCAAAACGCTGGACCCTAAAGCTGTGTTCCAGAGGGCCAAAGTAAGAGACACTGTCAAGCCATATCTTTATTGGTCGAGGCGGTAGGCAAGCCACAACAAGAAGCATGTTGCCAGTGGTAATTGCTTCTGCTTGTTTTTATGTCCATCTATTTGTGTGTACACTCAGGAGCACTGTCTGATGGGCATCAAAGGCACAGTTAGACGCAGCACAGATGGTGACTTCATTCATGCTAATGTGGATATAGACCTGATCATTACAGAGGAGCCAGAGATGGGAAATATCGAGATTCCAGTGGAGATTTTCCACATCATTGAACACTTCTGCCAGGGCCGTCGACGCCTGCACCTGTTTGGCAAGGACAGCACCATCAGGCCAGGTTAAACACCATCCCAACCGCATAAGTGTGAAATGACAACGCATTGTGACTGTCACTCTTAAAAACCAAACTGTGTGTACAGAACGGGTTTACACAAAGAACAAGTAACAAGTATGTAAATGCCTATATAGCATAAATAAAAATAACAATACAGTTTATTCAAGGAATCTAATGTCTTTCCCAGGTTGGCTGACTGTGGGCCCCACCCTGACAAGTAGTAACTTCAAACCGGCCAAACTTCCGTGGCGACCAAGGTGGATTCAGAGGACGTGGCGGCCCACATCGTGGATTACCTCCCCGATAATTTGATGAGACTGAACACAGAAATGTAACTTGATTTGAGGTATTTTTGTACCTGAAATTTCAAAATGAGTTTCTGTATGTTTCTTTTGTTTGTTTTTTCTTAGTGTATCATAAGTAGGAAAATGTTTTAATACTTTTATACAGACTCACTCCTGAATGATTAAATTAAAGCACATAATTACAGAGCTAAGTAAGAGCTGTTCAGGGATCAGACTTGTAATCACAGGTTTTAGCCTATGGTTTTAACCTCAAGGCTGTCATTAAACCCACATTTTATAATGAACATATTTGATTTTTTTTATTAATTGTTTTTATATTGACACACTAATTAAATCAAATGGTCTGTCTTGGCCCTGTCTCTAATCAGAAAGCTGCATTTTGCTTTCAGCATACTTCATGTGTGTCCATGTTTGTTTATGATCACTGTTTTTAAAGGGGTTTCTTGCTTCTGTACTACAAGGTGACTTTTTTTTTATGGAAACCAGGACATTTCAGCTCCATTATATCAATATATCATTGACAATTCTGGCATTGTGCAATTTGACTTACATATGCTATGATGCTATGTAATGCTATGATAAACAATGGAGGTAGTTTATTCTGGTCTAATTTTCAGTGGAAGACAAACTGACGAAGGATACAGCGACTTGGATCGAAACAAGAACATTATTTTCAGCTCACAGTTCGTGGTGTTGCTCGTCAGTTATAAAGTTAAATACATAGCAGATGTTATGAATATAATGCTGGCCTTCGAGTGCGTCAAACTCAGTTGTGTTATAAATTTAATTGGCATATGTAATATAACTGGCATAGTGCTAATATGTTGTGGATTTTTAAAAGAACATTTTCAAAACATTTTCTAAATAAATGACCAAAATGTGTTTAAATCGTCCCTGCTTTTCCCCACTGTTCAGTCATTAAAAGGTAAAAATAATTTCTTATCAAACACCTGCGGTCAGTCTGAATATAATGTGCACAATGAACAACATTCATTTAGACTTCTTAATAACCGTTTAGCTGCAGGCCTGCTGGCATTGTTTCACACCAGCAAATACATTAGCCTCACATATGCCAGTTAGTCTGCTGTTTCATCCCAACACTGAGATCAGCAGAATGGCTTGCAGAGCTTGTTTAAGCATTTAGCAGAGTGAATGATGGTACATTGAGCTAAAATAGTAAGAAAGATGAGTGACGTGTTGACTGGATCTCATCACTAATTAAATGCCAAATGAAGGTTGCATAGACCAATGAGGAACTACCTGGGTGGGGATTAATTAGACACAGCAGCTGATTGGCTATTAACTTCATAGATGTTGGGAGTTAATGGGAACTAGAAGATTAGTTTGTGTCTGTGTTAATGTGGGGGTAACTGAGGGAGACTGGGCTCAGATCAGTTTTGTACCCAAAGCAATGAATCATTCAGCATGATAAATGCAAGCATCAGACTAATTGTGTCTCATTGGAGCTCGATGTGTGTCAGGGAGGAGAGTTTCGGATGTGGAGAAATGAAGCGTTACTCGGGAGTCTGCTTACCCTTAATGCCAGCAGCCGGTTCCTTAACTAAACTCCACTCACACGCAGCAAAAGAGTAAAAGAGTTGAGACATACAGCCAACTCAACTTGTATGACGCTACCTTTTTTTTTCCTAAAAAGAAATAATTTTACAGATTTGCCTTGTCTCAAACCTCCACACACACTGGAGTGAAGGAACTCTTTCACGTGTGTATGGGTTTAAATTTAATGAATAATAATGACGTGTATAACATTTATAACAATGCAAACATAGTTTATGGGGATACTTCCTGTGTCCTCATCAACTAAATAGCTTAAAAACATACGAAATGGTGATTTCTTTTGTTAATTAAAATGCCAAAAGTTTGGGGGTAGGGTTAGGAGATAGAGTATACAGTTTGTACAGTATAAAAACTATTATGGTTATGAAGAGTCTTCATAAACCACATATGCCAACGTGTGTGTGAGCGTTAATGAGAAGCCGCTGATAGCTGAGTGACTATCTGCTGAGAGATTCATACTCTGTTGACAAGCGCAAGTGTGTCTGTTGTCAGTCACACATGATCTCTGTGCTACAGTGAGAGACAGAGAGATCTCATCCTCACATACAGTACTCATCTTCAGACTTGTTGCCATCTAACTGCACTTCAATTTTGACAAATTACAATGTGAGCCCCATTCATTAGGAGCACCTGTAATTTCTTGAAATCTTGAAAACCGAATCTTAAAACTTGAATACACGCTAAAATAAAGATCTATTGATCTTGGCTATCCTTAGATGGATTTAGGTGTAGTGTATGGTGTGTAGTTATAATTTTGTGTGAAGATACTCTCAGAAAATGAAATCTTTTAACCGTCATTCATCTGAGATCTGCTCTCATCTCACTTCTCATTTCCAGAAAAATACTTTTTCGTTTGTACACATAAATACCAAAAATATGATTATCTTCATGAACGTATAACAAAATGCAATATAGAACGTCCCTGATTTTCTCTTTCAACATTTTTTAAGGACACATTACTTCCAGTTTTGAATACTATTTAGGATGAATAAACAGTATTCAATGCAAATTAAAAACCTATCCTTTGACAACAGAATGCCTAGGTACAGGAAAAATCCTTTTATTAAAGAACATAAGAATCATAGATAATATATGATATCCAAAAATACAGTTTGTTTTTTACATTGGAGTCCATTGGAACGATCAGACAGATTTTCAGCTCCAGACTGGACTCAAATCTGCCTGACATAACATCACTAAATTTACTGGACCAAGAACCAGTTCCTAAAAATAACGTACATGCTCCATCTTCTCTTAAGGGCCCTACAAAAAAAAATATGTACTCAGTCCCTTCAAAAGCTGGCTACAGTGCCATTAGAAATGAACACAGTCAGGATGGAGAGAAAAGTCTTCTGGGATTCCCAGACTCTGTGTACTGTCAGACTGCAACTATTTTCCAGAAGACTCGTGGAGAAAGACCTCGCAGAACCTCAGGCTAAGCAGAATGAGCATGGGGTGCACGATATGGCATGATCTGGCAACACCTTAAATGTGAGTGACAAAATAAACATCGCTTTCATTGCTCTTATTTTGACCAGATTAAAACTACAGTAGGTCTCAGAACCTGTATGAGTATGATAACAGGACTTGAAACAGATGTTACATTCATATTTTCTTTAAAATTAAGTTTTCAACATAATTTTCCTCTCCAGCTTAGAGTGTTTTGTGTGCCTAAATGCATATATAGCTTTATAAAGGGTGGAGTTGTACGTAACAATGTAAATATCATAAAGATATATATCATAAAGAAATACTGTTTCTGTTTGTGTTCAGATGATCTTTGTTTCACAGTGTAGAGTAAATGCCCCTCTTGGTTACTGATGTCATGCTATTTGTGCCCCACAAATCTATAACATCAATTATTTAGTTCCTCTGTCACAGGACTCATGCTGTGGGGACGTGATGAAGAGTCATAAACTTCCATTACTGTTACCCAAATTCCACTTTTCCCTCTATCCTGTCTGCAGCTTTATTCATAATGTAGTAGTGTCACTTTCAAAACATGATGTTAGTAGATCATAATTAAAAATACAGATTACAGATATTAAATATCCAAATATAAGATCTTTAATTTTATAGCTTGTCTTGTTTTGTGTTTTGTTTCTTCACTGCCTGCAAACATTTTGTGAGCAGCACTGTTCTCCACTCCATCTTCTCTGTCACTTCTTCTCTGATCTCATCTTCCCCAGCCTCCCTTAATTTCATCCCTCTTTTCCATTACTGAGGTCCTGAATCAATCATTTTGGGATGTCTGGTCACATTCTGGTTGAGTTTGTGCTTGTACCTTATCTTCCCCACACACTTCTCTGAATCATTCCTCCTCTACATCTCTCTCTCTGTCTCCTTCCTCCTGCTGTTCTCTCACTTTCTCAAACTTTCTGCTTAAGGGAAGGTTTATTTTTAAGGACATCCATTTGCTTTTAGTCTAGTGCAGGCATGCCAGGTCAAACAGTTGTTGATTTACTCTAACACACTAATGGATTGAACTGGATCACGAGGTCAGTTTACCATGAGGGACACAACAGCAACAAATACATTTATATTTATAGCAAGTTTGAGTTTATATTGTAATTTGCATGAGACTTGACATGTAGTTGATAATTTTGCATTAAATATTACACAATGTGATAAAGGGGACAAAACTACAGCACAATCCCATGGTAAAATGGACAAAAAAACATACCCACCTAATAGTTTTAAAATCGGATTATTTTGAAAGACAGCATGAAAGCAGATTAGCATTATTTTATGCAAATTAAACTAGATTCATTTAAATTTTAAAGGCTTTGGACTTTTTGTTTCCAAAACGAGTTTATTTTTGGCTTTGAAAATGTTGTAAGCCAGTTTAAGTTGAAGCCAATATTAAAAAAAAAAATGTTATGCAGTTCTCTAACACACACATCTTTGCTGTTGGGTATCTGAGGCTCTCTGGAGTATATGGCTGGGTTTTTGGCTCCTCACTCTTCATTTTGTGCCGTTGCATAACAACCAGTGACTGCAGTATAGCAGAGATTATATATAATGCTTGAGTTTTGGTGCTATTATAATGTTGTGTCATATTACCAGAGTTAGTCTATAGGTCTTGATTCTGAGACCTCTTAAAACCATCCAGTCTATTTAAATGTATTAAAATGGACTGCCCTTGAGGGGTGTGGTATTATTAGGGTCTTCATCTTAGGGGTCTGGTAATGATCTGGGGTTGGTCTTACCCAGCTAACAGGAAATGTTTTCAGAACATTCACTGAGAGAACGTTTGGGGGACACTAACAAAGTTAAGAAAAACTGTATAAGCAATCAATTTTGCATCAAAATAATGTTTGAATAACATTCTTATAAGCAAGCAATAATATTAACACAACATGTAAAAAACCTGCTCTTTTTAAACATTCCTAGAACTTTCATAAAAACATTTTTAATGTTTTTAATAGAGAAATTAGGGAAATGTTTATCCAACCTAAAATTGTTAGCTGGAAAGCTATTACATCAGAAGATCATTCTCAGAAGTCTCAGAAGTGTCATCTGTTTCCACACATGTAAAGCTGGTACCATTTCTGACAGTAAACTGGGAGCACTGGTTGTCAAACAGACACGTCTTAGCCATGCACTCACCTGTGTCATACACACACATACTTGTATATGTGGTTTACAAGGACTCTCCATAGACGTAATGATTTCTATACTGAGCTAATCATAATTTCTATCCACTTCCCCAACTCTCACAGAAAACGCTTGCCATTTTTTTTATTAAAATAAAAACACCATGTAGTGTGTTTTTAAGCCTTTTGGTTTACGAGGACACAGGAAGTGTCCTCGTAAACCATGTTTACATTGTTATACACGTCATTATAGACATTTGTGTCCTTGTAAACCACATACACCAATACACACACAATAATTTACTGCTTGACTCTGACACTGAATAATTACACGCCTGAAGCTCCACTGAGTGAGAATGAGGGAACAATATATGGGAACAATATACTCAAATGATTTCTGGCACTTTCCATGAATAGGGTACAAAATACGGCCTGAAACTCTTTAAAAAAAAGGAAATTTATATAAAATTTTTAGTGAAAGCAGGTGCTCAGTCTTAAGAAAATGATATAAAGAGGTCAAACTAAATATTATATGAACCCTTTATATGCTGGGGTTTGCAGTTTTTGTAGCACTGTTATCACAATTTGGGATTTGTTTAAGCACAATTTATATTTTAATCGGTGAACATTACATAAATGTATAAACAGACATAACATATTTAACCTAAATTAAGCTACCACTGCAGCTATCTGTTTTGTTACCAAAGCGTTGAATGGTTAAGCTTGGCGAATACAATCAACACAGCAGTATTCACAAAATTGAATAATTTACCCGTCTCCTCAATATGCTTTAAAAATAAGAGTCTAAATGATATTACCTCTCCCACGTCTTAATTTTATGAAACATGAAAGAGTGCCCTGGCAATTACCTAACCCCATTTTCATATATTTTTTCTGTATTGGTATAGATGCTGCATATATTTACAAATTAAAAATGATAGATTGACTAACGCATGTCTATGAGGTTATAATGCATTACAGTTCCTATGGTGAAAGTCATCGTTTACTGCACATGCTCGGGGTACGCCGAGGAGAATGAACAACTGCTGAAGAAATGCTTGAAAAAAAGCAGACGGCAAACCAAAAGCCCTCCAGGTCCACACACACTTACACTCACCAGACACGAAATCCTTCCTTTTACACACCACTAACTATAAGGTTTTACAGTTGCTGTATCCATGGAAACAGCAGTTAATCCACCATGAAGGAGGGGAGTGGGGAACATGGGAGGGAGATGTAAATGTTTGTGACAAATGAATATGGTTGAGATTAGCATACCGAATTCACCGTCTTTTCACACTTTCAGGCTGGTTGGTGATATAGAGGAAAAAATATTTCAAAACAGAAACATCTGATTTTAAAAACGGCCTCTTCCTTTGTGTGATGAAACGAGAGATGAGCGAAAAAGAAATCAATTTGAGTAACAAGTTTTTCTTATTATGGGCAGTTTACATTTATAAATATCCCTGTTTTTTAGGAAGAGCGACGGAAGGTTTTTGAGTGTGGTGATCATGAGGATGAGGAAGCTACACACACACACACACACACACACACACACAAACTCTGATGTCCTAAATACTGGCAGCGTATCTCCGGTTCTCACTAAATAATGAACACTTCTGTCTGATCACATTAGCATCCACACAACACACACACAGAAAGAGACGCAAGCCTCATTCTGTGTGTCTAAAGAGGGGTTTTGTTGTATAAATTTATCTGAGACATACCATACATGCATCCCAGTTTTTAGGTAGTAAATGTATCTTCTGTGCTTTTCAGCACACAATTCAAAATACCCAGCTGACAATTCTGGGTTGTGAGAATGTTTCCAAAGCGTTTTCATTAACACAATTGTTAAAAATGTTATTTTGAAGGTTCTGTGTTCGAAATGTCCATTTTTAGATGTTGCCTTCAGCAGGTAGCCCCTGCTTGTAGATGTAAGTGTACCACTGAGTGTGCAAAATGATTTCTGAGAAAAATTGTTATTTGAAATCGACGCCCAAAAATACACACCCCTCCTCTTCATTGCTTCCTTCTCAAAATAACGAACATGCTATGCAACACAGGCAGTGATTAACAGAAGGTGCATACACCCCCATTGCTGATTGGCTAATAGAGTGTTATGGTGTTGTGGTGACTGGCCCAATCCACTTTATTTCCACACTTTTTTTTCCAGTTTTTTTCTCCTATTTAAACAGCCAGGCTATTTTTTAACACACACACACAGAATAGACATTAGCAAATATCCTCAATAATGTTTGTTTGGGTGTTAATTTTCAACAGCGTTTCCCAGAAATCACTTACCAAACCTTTAATGCAGAATCATTTTTGCCGCACCTTTAACAGCCAATCAGAAGTAGCTATAGATTCTTATGTAATCACTTTTTTTGCATATTTATTGGACCAGTCGAGCAATTGCAATGAAAAGAAATGCTAAATGATCACTTGCTCCTGGTATTGTAGACCTCGTCTGTAACTAATATCTAAATGTTTAGAATAATGTTATGTGATTTGCAATGAGCACTTTAACAGAAGGTCTTTGTATTGTGTGCTGGACTATACATACAGGTAAACACGAGCATATAAAAGAGCAATAAACAGACAGCAATCATTTAACGTATTTTGTGATATGCCGTTTATTTTTCACAACCGTTTACATTTATATGGCGTACAAATTAGTGTAGAACAGATAAAGCCGACGTTTCCACATAAACGTGTGTTGGTGTGCGTTTCACCAGGAGAGTGTTAATTCTTAACTAGTTCTTTCTCGTGATGGTATTTCCCCTGATTAGCCAATAATCAGAGAGTGTTTCACCATGCAAGAACATTAAGGTCAAACAATACACTACTCTTGGCTAACTTAAGTCTGATGACGAATACGTCTATGCTAATTTACCGTGCTGCACTACATTACCCATAAGCCTCCTCCATCTTTCTGGTTTCGCACTAGCAGCTGACTTTGATGGTTGCCATGGAGATCATATTTAAAACTCAGGTGTAAATTAATTTTCCCTTTGAAACCCAAGAAGGGGTGGAGTAACAAGCCATCAGAAAAAATACACTGAATTGTAAGACTCAACTGAATAGTAGAATATCTGAAGTCTATCACTGATTGAAATTCCCATAAAAAACTTGTTCTCTCTTCAAAACAGCGAAGAACATGTTGAAAAAAACAAACTGAGCAAAGATAGAGGAGGTGCAGAACACAGGCAGCCTGATTTGTGCCAGTTCATCTACGTAGATGATGTTTCTTTCACTTGTACTCTGATTATATGCTGGGTTAAAGTTAGGATGACCTTGTGTGGTTAAGATGCAAACGTATTGATTGTTATAGTGGAGCTCTCTAAACACATCTACACACTGCCCAAACAAATTCATGACAAATGTGTGTCCTCTAAAACAAATGTCCTTTAATTGGCCATTGGATTTTGGAACAAAAAGCAGAGTGAAGCTATGCCTACAGTATCTAATGTTTGGGCAGGATGTAAAGGTCCCACAAAGCTTTACGAGCAGCATCTGTGAATTGCTGAGGGTCTGAACTTTTTGAGGGTCTGCAGAGTAATGGTACAATGTTTGAGGCTTTTCTTGTTTCGAGAATACAGCGATTTGCTCTTTGAGACAGGGGTACACTATGTTTGAGCCTGATACAGTGAAACCAGTATATGCTGGTATATAAAATAATAAATAAAATAAAAAATATAATTTTTGTTCAGTACAGTTTTTCTGAAATTGTCCCAGGACATGCAAGGCAATGTGTCTTTTTTTCTGGAAACCATCCTCACAGCTAAAATAATGCATAGATAGACACAATTCACATCTCCTCTCCTATAGCTAGCTAGCTAGCTCTCCTAAAAATGACCATAAAATAAATTCATATTCACAATCTCTACCGTCATCCACTCATCAGCTTTCCTTTGTTTTGCCAGTTGGTTTATCTACAACACATACAATTATTTTTTACAGTATGGCCAGATGAAACAAGATCACAAGACATGCCAAGGCAAGTACTGTATGACCAAACAAAAACAAGAAAAAAAATCATTACAAAATAAAAGTCTGGAATTTGAAAAATAAAGGCTTATGATATGACGTTCGCTATATATAGATACTGTATGTACACACGTGACTCCTCGAAACCTGCAAGAAAGGGTGTCTAGAACTACAGATGGAAAACCCAGAGTAGAAACAGCATTACCAGGACATGTGGAGCCACTGATGGCACCCAAAAGCAGGGTCAGGATGCAGCAAGTGAAACAGCGCTTCACAGACACTGGTTTTCCACTAACCTGGATGGGCTGCAGACCTGTTTCTATTGGTCAGGTGTTTCTGTGACCGAGTCAGAACTGACCTCGTCCAAGAGCGCAGTAAGTGAAGCCGAACTCAGTTCGTGTTTCTTCATGATGTGAGCTCTACGCTAGGGTTCAAAGCAAAATTTCAACATGATTTGAACTGTTTGGCTCCAAGCAAAGTTCTCTATTCGTCTTGCGCTCCAGAAGGAATTAATTCTCTTTCCCCAAATTCTTTCTTTCAAATCTCACTTTGGAAATATAAAAAGCACATTCATACGTTACACCTACACACTAAAATAAACAGGTCATACCCTCTCACATTAACCGTGTTAATGCAGGGCAAGCCTATGGAGATTCATCAATACGTGTGTCTGTGTTACTTTTATACTGGTATTTTTTCTGAACCTCCTCATGTGAAGTGAAGTGAGTCTAGTGAAAAAGAGTGTGTCAGCAGAGCTTTTTGAAGAAAAGATATTCACCATTCACAAATCCATCTATTCTGTCTTTCCTGACATTTGCATTCATCAGAATAATAAAGGAGGTGACAGACAGACAGAAAGTAATAAAGAATAGGTTATGACGCATAAACGGCACTTTCCATGAATATTGTACAGGGCTTTAAACTCTTTAAAAAGGTCATTTTATCAATATTTAAAAATACATAAAAATGTCAGAACAGGTGATTTCAAGTAACAGGGTTGAAAAACTAGCTATTATTCACTGATTATCTTGTTTGTGACCAAATGTTGGGTTTCTAGTTACTATTAAACATACATTTCCTATAAATAAATGAAAAGTATTTGTTTAATAACGCAGGTAACAGGGTTGAACGACTGAACACAGTCGTGAATGCAGTCCACACTACAATTTGTGCAAAAACTAAGAATTTTGTTTTTATAATTTAAAAACTATTATTTGGCGTGAAACTTTTTTTTATATCAGATAATAATTTATCTATCATATCTAATAGTTTTTACAACAAAACCATGGGATCTGGGCCTCCTATGCTTTCAAAGTAACAGGACACCACACTGTATTCATGGAAAGTGCCAAGCATCCAAGTTCCTTTAAATACTTGCACAGACAAGACTTACATATATGGTTATGCAGCTACAGTTACTAACTGTAACATTATCAATAATGCTCTTGTGAAGTGAAGCACAAATCTATTGGTCACCACTCAATTCTGCTAAAAAATCTTCAGGCAGGCTTTGTCCACACAGAGTGGAGTTTAAGGATGGGTGGAGCCTGCAGGGTTGTGTCAGGCAGGAGAGGCGTGGCTTCCCATGCAGAAACACATATGACTGACATATGGGTAAGCGAAAAGAGAGAGGCTGAAGATGGCGGATGAGGTGTGTGTGCTTGTGTAAGTAAAGGGTGTATTTTCTTGGCATTGGCTCATTTTATCACTCGTTCCCTCTTCAACATGTTTCACTTTCACACAGTTTTCATCCTTGAGTTCCTCTTCGGTTCCATCATTTGATGCGGCAGCTATTAACAGAACATTCTGGTAGTTATAAGCATGCAGAGTGACAGTGAGTATGTGGGCTTGTGGGTCAGATCACTGTGGCAGTTCAGTGACTGGTCTCTTCTGTTTGAGCGTGTCGATGAGGGAGAGAACCCCGCGCTTGACGCTGGTGGAAACGCGGCGTGTGACTGAATCAGCAGGGGGCGCCTGTGAGCAGGCTTTCTGAGATGGAGGGCGTGCCACCAGACACTTCTGATACCTCAACTGCAGACACAGAAAAAAGTGGGAGTGGTTTATTTGTTAACTTAATTTGTTAAATGTTTAATTCTGATTTATTAAATGTTAACTCCTACAGAGTTTATAATCCTGTATAATTTTCTTTTCTTTCATCCAACACAGTGTTCAATCCAACACAATCCACTTTCACTACATGGAAAAAGCTGCTTAGACATTCTACACGATATCGTTCTTCAAAATATAGTTCTTCTATTACCAATATGACTGTACAGTTTCTGTCCTCACACAGGTCTTGATTCAGACTGACTGTACAGTCCACATTTACACTGGAGTGACTACGTAAAGCATCTGAAGTGGTTTTTCTGATGCGACTCACCATACATGCAGCCTGAACAGCCTCAGACACAGTGCCAGCGTGGGGTTCACACCAAAACACGTGACACTCAAAGTGCTGATTCCCAGAGTCCATGATGAACGCGAATGAATGCACATCTTTTCCTACTCCCATAAATGACAAGAAACGCACGCGGCACTCCAACAGAACTTCCTCTTCCTCCTAATATTGGTTATGACATCATAAGTCTAAGGAATTTATTTTTAAAAAGATGAAGTTGAATTTCTACAAATGTTAACATTTCTACAGTCTACTTCTTTTGCATAAGCAAAATAAGCATTCCTCCACATGATTGGCTAAAACGCTGTATCTGTTAGTATAACTGGCTAGTATACTTTAGCATTTCAATACGCAGCAAAGATTGCAGTGTGTTTATGAGGTAAAAGGTTGTGTAATTGCCTTTTCTTTGATGACCGTGACTGTTGCATCGGCTACATTCAGTATCACAGGAGTCCAGTTGTCTCGGCTTGATGATGTCATCAAACTGTCTATTGCACCGTTAAGAATTTCCATGCCTAGGTAGCAGGAAAATTTGACCTTTTAATTTTAATGTTACAAACCCATTGTTTAAAACCAATTTTCTTTCACAGAGAGAGAGAGATGGAAAGAGAGCGAGAGGTGTGTGTGCTGAATGACTGTGCATGTATTATTGAGAAAATGTGAGACTATAGGTGAGATAAAGAGAGAGCGCATGAGAACTATGTATGAGAGACAAAAAACAAGAGCCGGTGTGTGATTTCTCACCTATAGGTCTAGCAACTGGCATCATACCAACGTATAACACCTGGAATTTCTGGACCAGTTCAGTCTTTGGTGTGGGGAACTCTGCTAAAGGTAACACACAATATACACATCAACACACATCCATTACACACTGTTCCAGAGAAAGGCACACACTCACAATCATGCTGTTACCTTGTAGTGGGACATCAAGACCAGTATGTGTTCTGTCCTGTAGAGATCCTCCAGCCACAGCTTTAGCAATCCTGCGTTCTGCCATAATCTGACACACACAGTAGAAACAGAACACGGTATAACATCCATACAACACATATTCAACACGCTGTCCTAAATCAGCAGCTAAAATACCCCCTTTCCACCAAAAGCATAGCTAACAGTTTTAGATTGCAAGAACGTTTCCCTAACAACTCCATTTAGTAAAAAACATTAAAAATGGGAACGTTCAAAATGTCCAGTTTTTAGACATTGTATTAACGTTATTGCTTGGTTGTAAGAATGGAATTCTAACATTTATTAATTCTGTAATATTTTTAAACGTTCCACTAACAACTTAAAAATAATATCTTTGATATATGTAATGTTAAAAAATGTCTACTAACGTTACTGCAAGACATTTTTTGATAATGTTGAGAGAAACTTTTAGAGAATGTTAGTCAATGTTCTGAGAATATTCCCTGTAAGCTGGGAGGGTGTCATGTTGTTCCCCAATCTGAAACTATTCTGTACATATACACACCATAGCAATGAAGCCAGAATAATGCAAGCAAATGACTCTGGACATTAAAATACATTATTGCCTTAACATTACATTTACATATATGGCATACGCTTTAAACAAAAGCAAATTACAGAGAATATTAAGATATACATTTCATCAGTACATGTTCCCTGTGATTCAAACCCATGATCTCTCACAATGCTAATGCTCTACCAACTGAGCACCCAGATGAGCACAAACAACACTGGAAAAGGGGTACAGGACTTGGAAGTGTTGGATGCAGTGTGTTTGTGCAGCCTTTCTCACCCTGGAGCAGATCTCGTGCAGGCTGGTGGCGATGGCTTTGGCAGGGGTGTCACAGCGGAACACATGACATTTTAATATACGAGTGTCCTTATCTCGTGCTACATATGCAAAATCCCTGTTTGGCCACAAATGAAACAAAAGAAGCATAAACGAGTTTGTATAGAGCAGCTTAAACTCATTTCGCAACCCATACAGCACTTCAGAGCGGATATTCATATGAGAAAAATAAAGGAAAAAGACCAAGTAAACAGAACCAATTTTGATTTTGTGTTGACTTGTTGGCAAATATGTTAACAGCTTTCAAAAAGTTACATTATATTACATCATCCTCCAATGCAGAGAAACATACACGTGGTTATAAAACAAGGTTCGTGAATGTGAGTTTGTGTGCATACTTGTGGACATGTATGTATGCTAAGCTCCCTTAAAGACCCTGATGGATGTGCTGCCCTTTAAATTTAACAAAGACAATCAATCTGAAAACAAACAGCTACTTAAAGATACACACACACACACACACATTTAAAAAAGATACACACATCTCTGCCAATTTATGCAGGTGCACAGCTGTCTAGAATGAATAAGTGTCTCTTAATTTAAACATTCAGCTGTATCCTACATTTTTTTATCATTTCTGCTAAAAATAAACTATTATGAACAAAAATACACAAGCTGGTATCAGACTACAAGAAAATGACAAGAATACAAATAACAAAAGATGAAATCAATTTACCTCTCTCTGAATCCAGGCAAGCAGTCAAGTGAAAGAGGAAAAATGTGATGAGAAAATACACACAATGGACCTCATTCTTGAAACATCAGCAGAACCAATTTCAGCGTAATCCAATTGACAAGCCAGCAATAAACGTTAATAGAGAAATGAATAAATAAAAAGGTCTGTTTATTATCTCACTTGTTTCCCTTACACAGCAATGAGATTTTTCATCTATACAGTCCCTAACAATGTCTCAGACTTTACATGTGAACATTTTCCATCAAATTACAGCTCTGTACTCTTACTATACGTCAACAATTACCTCACTAGTGTCTATTTTTATTCTTCCTCTGGATTTTTTAGAGAAACATCTTAGTTTATGTGAAATATTTCAGACCAAGTATATTACATAGAGACCATAAATATAGCTCAGAATAAGACAGATTTCTACCCTGCTGTGGTGTAGAAAAACAGAAAAACACACAAAGCAACAAAAACGTACAACTTTTAATCAAGACACAAATACCAGAGATGCATAAAGGCTCCTCCCACTACTAAACTGACCAATCAGAATGGACATGCAAATGATGCATAGTCATTTATTTCCACTAATTTAATTATGGATGCTAATGCTAATGTAAAGACAACAGGCAGAAGTAATGCTAATTTCTATCTGTCACATAAATAACCAACATCTTTATCAGAGATAATCCCTTAAACCAGTTCATCATCAATATCACCTTCAACATCAATCCTGCAACAAGTAAAGACACTTTATATTTACTTGGAGAAAGATTATCTGTGTGCAGAAACAGAAATAAGGGCAAAAACTATAATATTAAAGTCTACTACAATATTCTCTGGTTTGAAGAATATTGATTTATACAGCAGCCTCCCCAGTAAATTCCCTCACATGCTGCCACTGGTGTAAAGAAAATATTCTGAGCTCAAGAAAGAACCCGGCCCTCTACAGTGTTAAATTTTCTAAACCTCTGCAATAAGGACTAGCATTTGCATAAGAATAAGTGTGTGAATGTGAGAGAGAGAAAGAGACAGAGAGATAATGAGAGAGAGATAAGGAGAGAGAGAGGAGAAAGTAAGAGCAGCAGGTGTGACAAGACAATTCAGAGATTTATCATGATGTATGTGACACCTTGACATGAGGGTTGCAGTGCACAGCCAGCAGAATGCATGAATATGTAACACTGAGGTAATTAGAAAATAAATCCAAACAAACTTGGCGCACTCATTGTTACCCAGAGTGAACTCGAGGGTGTTAAAAGCTGTTCAGGATAGGATGTTTTACAGCACCTCTGCAGGATCTGACAGCAGGCAAATTTGCTGCAGGGTTAGGGAGAAACTACAAGTGGCTACAGGGAATAATGCAAGTGGACCGAGGACAGAACCCTGGGGATCCCCCAGAGAAGTTTGAAAAATGGTATCAGTGCTAGTTGGTAAGCATGTGTAGAGTAAGCATGTAATCTAAGAACATGCTAGTTTCTTTCAAATGTTACCCATTTAATAAAGTGAATGACCTCCTTTAATAACCACACGTACAGTACTACACAATACTATTCTCACTAAAAGCAATACACACACACACACACACACACACACACACACACACATATATATATATATATATACCCACAAAACCCCCTTTTTCATTAAAAAGGAATATCCACCTTCACCTCCTCATGCACACTGATCCACATCAGGAGCAAATCCACCCACTCCACCTTCTACTCCTCTCTCACTCCAGCACATGCTTTCATTGACAACTACATCCTAAAAAGAAACAGTTTCATCCAGCTGTAGCTGGTTTTTTGGTTTAAGCAAGTCTCAAAACCTGGCCAAGCTGGTCTTCTGCTGTGGTCTCCCAGACTAACCAGCTGAAAAGTGTCAATAAAACCTTTACACCATAAAACCAGACCTGTCTGTGAGACAGCCAAGACTAGTTAACCAGCTCAGGCTGGTTTAGGCTGTATTATTCACTAGGGTCTAACAACAAATAGCATGCTGTATAAAATGCCTTTCATTTATTCATACAAAGCAAAGAAAAACAAACAAAATACTCACTGTGGTAAAGAAACATGCTTTTCCAGCTGCTCTGCTCCTCTACAGATTTTTACCTCCTTGCCTCATCCTCTGCTCTGTTATAAACATGCAGCTCACCTCTCCACGCTCATTCTCTTTCTTTTTTACCCCATCTCTTTTTCGCTCTCTCTCCTTCCCATCCAATCCCAGCGCTCACTCCACCCTTCCCCTTCTGCTCCGCTTGTCGCTACGGTAACCTCAGCGGGGTCTTGGGAGAAAATGTTACTGGTGGGCTTAGTGGCGTACCAGCAAAGGAGAACATGACGATCAGAAGCTAACATGCACTTAAACACCCAGACTACAAAATAAATCTAATGAACCACAATGTAAAGTACAATTTCCTGTTGACTGAATACATGAACCGCACCCCCTGGTGGTCAGAATGTGGTATTGCTTAGAATCAATGAGGCAAAATGGTGATTCAGCAGCCCTGATGAAGAATGCTGCATTTCTCCCCTGCATCTCATGCACACACACACCAGTCAGCCCTTCTTGGGACTAAAGCAGCAATAGTACATCTCCTCGGTTAGGAGAGTGTGTGAGAGATTCATATGCAACATTTTAAACAACCCCACAAACTCACACCCCAGCAGCCCTTATATCAGTGGATTAAATTTTCACTCGCACCGTCTCTCCATCATCAATCTTTTATTTCTGTCCTCCTTTCAGTGGGGCGGCTTCTTCACTCCAAAATCATTATAGCGACCTTCAGTGTGAAGGAGTCTCAGCATACATTAACGCAGAGAGATTAAGTGGATCTCTCATGTGGCCAGTGAGGACATCACAGAGGTGCTGAGGTTTGCTAAACTACGATTTCCAATTAAAATGACATGTGAAGAGTTCTGGGCTGGACAAAATTTAGGATGAGAAAGGAGAAGGGCGCTATACAATATTCAAAAGCTTTTTAGCTTTCATTTACTAATCATGGCACGACCTACGCCAGACTCAAACCTGAGCTCCTGTGAGCCAACAGCTCTTACATGTTACAAGCATGTGTTTTCCACTGCACCATGGCTTCATTCACATGCATTTTAATTAAATAGTTCATCTGATAAATACTTATTACAGTTTATTTACAGTATTCTGCGACCCTAACACAGCTTTCTAATGTTAAATTTTCGTAATGTTGTAAATGTAAATATCTGGGGCAAAACATTAACCATTTTTAAAGTAGAAAAGTAATTGTAGTAAAACAACCCTGATTGTATGAGATGTAGTGTATGCGTGTTGTCAGTGATCTAAAATTCCTCTCTGAATCATAACTCTACAATGCCCATCTGTGCTGTTTCCAAAACGGTGACGTTTATAAACCAAGAAAACATTCAAAAATACCTCCCACATTTTCATGAGTAAAAAGTGTGTCATTAAACATTAAGTTATGTTCAGTTTATCTCATGTCATGTATTAAACATTTCAAAAACTCTTACTCGTTTAATACGCTCTCCTTAACTAACCCAGATCAATCATCGTCATGACAACAGCTTACCTTCCATTATCACGGCCTACGCCCCACACACGGATGCTTGCGATTGGCTGAGAGTGTAGAACGCTGCGATCCATTGGGTCAACCAGATTCAGCATGTTATTCTCTAGAATGAGGTACATATCCTTCCCCTGGACACACACAACCAGAGGTCATAAGGCATAATGAGTGATAAGCATATTTGTAATCCTCATTCTTCATTTTGGATAAAATGTTTTCCCAAAGCTAATGTTGCAGTGTATTTTGGGATTGCAATACATATGCAGCGTTGCCTTAGAATATTACCAAAAAATATTAGCATAATCGTGCCATCTACTTTCTGGAACCTTTTAGGAGAAGGTTTATGATGCCGTGACCCAGCTAACAGGGAACGTTTTCAGAACATTAGCTAACGTTAGCTTTTATTATAACCAAGAAATAATGTTAAAACAAGTTCTAAAAAACTGGACATTTTGAATGTTTCTAGAACTTAAAATACAATTTTTAACTATTTTTTGTTTTTTAATAGAAATGTTACGGAACGTTTTTACAACCTAAAATTGTTAGCTGAAAAAATGCTTCCTACGTAGGCAGCTTAATAGGTTTTGGAACAGAGCCGGCGTCAGCGTAAGGTCCTGACAATGCTTATGCTTGTGTGTTGAAAGACATGAATAAATGATCAGTGCAGAAAATAAAAGACAGTAAAAGAACAGAGACTTTCCTCCACCGTGTCCTGTCAAAACACATGAAACTCTCTTTCTCCCCCTCCCTCCACTTTTCACATGCTTTATTCCCTAATTACATTTCATCCTTTTTTATCTTTTTCACGTTCTGCTTTTTTTTTAAGATCCTGGAGGACACGTTAAAAACATATTGTGTATTTTGATATGAACATATTTGTTTGTGTATTTAAGAGAGAGAGAGAGAGAGTGAGTGAGTGAGTGGGGGTGAGTCTCACCTCTCCCCAGATGCCCACAGTGTCTCGAATGTCATTCTTGCAGTAGGACAGTTGACGGATACAGTTGTTCACAGCGACACTGCTTTTCCCGGGAGCCAGGTCCTCTTCGGCCATCTCCACCCAGCCGAGAGATCGCACAGCGAAACACTGTAGTGAAAACCCACTGATCACACACATACACAAACTCCACCAACACATAACACACTGCAGTGTTGTGTTACTATTACCTTCAAACAGAGTAAAGTCAAATATACGATCTAAAACATACTGTAATCACAGTGCACGGTGAACGAGATCTGTGGTGTAGTATCTTTTATTTTTTTTATTATATAGATTACATTATTCTTCATTATTCTTCATCTCCAAAATCCCCTATTCCTCTACAGACAGAGAGACTGTCTGATCTGAGGAAACAGCGGTTTAGATTTTCACACGGCATTCTCTAAGGATAGCTGCAGCTACAGAGAGAGAGATACAAAGATCCACAATCATTTAAACACACAAATTAATGGCAGGCTGCTGGGATCAAAGAGAACAGACCGTTCACTCAAGCTTTTCTTTTCGTTTATGCTTCACTCTTCTCTCTCTTTCTCTCTCTCATTCTCTCTCGCTCTTCAAGCACTCTCTGTCTCTGCGATATAAACCTCCCCTGAAGACATGTTTTCTATTTCTCAAAGGTCTCTCTTTCATAGCTCAGGAGACCAAACAGAAATCTTAGTTAAAATAATTCCGTGAACGTTACAATTCTGAATCAGTCATGTTTTAATAACGGGGTTTTGTAAATGTATTGTATGAATTACATTATATGTAAAAGAATTTTATTTAAGGCATAATGTAATCTTCTGAGCAATAATTCAATATTAGTGTAAACTGTATATGTGCAACGTGTGCAATCTTTAATAAGCCAATTCATTTTTTAATGTATGTGTTGTGTAATATACATATGAATGTTTATGGTGTTGTTTTACATTATGTGGTTCTTGGCACAAATTCATGACACACATGCTTTTATGGCATAGTCTTAGTATTACAATAGACGGGGTCTTGTTTAGCTTTAAGATCAGGGTTCATCATTGTTTATTACTGAACAAAATGCATTAAAGTGCATGTCAATGTCTTTGAGCAGTCAGCAGATGGTGCTGTATGTCTGGAATTACGTTGGAAGTCACACTCCTCTAATCTTCACCAAATTCCACATATAAACACACAGGCACAGAGTTTATGAGAAAGACACAAAACCAGGTCTTATGAATTCATTCTACAGAAAGAAAAACCTTCTGCACAAGAATAATCTTTTTGTAGATTAAAACTTTAGTATTGATCCCTAAACATCCAAAACAGATTAAGACATTATATATCTTAAATCTTTTTTTAAACACAAGAATAAAAATTAAATTTGCCAATGGGATAACAAATAAATAAAATGCAATGTATTGTATGCATGTTTTTTATACATTTTTTTAAAACAATATTTTCTGAAATTTTTCTAAAAATGTAAATTTAGCTTAAGAATATTTCTCAGAAAAATGTTAAAGATATGCAAGACAGAAATTAAACGATGCAGCGCAGTTCTTTTAGCCGAAATAAGAGCAAGTATTTCAAATATTAAAAATGTTACACATCCCAGCTTTAAACATAAATTACTCACAAGAAAGTAAGTCTCTAGTAAAGCCGTTGTCTGGATAACTGTGGTGTGTGTCAGAACAAACTCAAACGTTCTCTCACCTTGACTTCAGGGTCACTGTTTATAATGCTGGAATCTTCCTCTTCCACAGCAGCGGGGTTTCTGAAAACACAATCAGAAGAGGTTTATACACGGATTATATGCTCATGTTTATCTTTTACACACACACACACACATACACACACACACACACACACCGTAGTTTGAGGGAGGCGTAGCGGAGAGTTGCTCCTTCAAACTCCTTTAGACTGGGGTCAGGGTTCACTGTTGCGGCCTGCAGATCCTGTGTCGGAGAAAACAGAGGCTTAAACACAGGTACAAGAATACACAGCAAACGCACAGACATGCAGTCAGTGCCCTGACAGCTGATATCTGAGAGCTGTGTGTGTGCAGATCACACCCTGCAAAAAACAAATAATCACAGTAACTGTGAAACAAACGCTAACAAACGCTCCTGAAAGTTCAGCCTTAAAGAAACCCAGCTAACAGCTTAGATTGTAGGAACATTTCCATCAAGTAACAAACGAGAAAAATGTTTTTTAAAAAAAGTTCTAGAAACGTTAATAATGTCCAGTTTTTTAGACATTACTGCTTGGTTATAAGAACGTTACTGAAACATTTTATCTGTAATATTTCTAAAACATTGCTTTTATATTTATATATATATTTATATTTATAAGCCGCTCTCTGCAACTTTCATACAATCCACGTGGATGAGGACCAGAGCTTATAAGATCCCAAACAAAAAAGCAGTTCATATGACTCAAGTGCTAGACTCTTCTGAGTCTGACTCTAGTCTTCAGAAGCGGTATGATAAAAACCAAACAAATTATAGTCATTATTCACAAAAAAATGACAGCTGTGATCACCATTCACTTGTTACATACACTTGTTACTCATTACAAGAGAAAGGTATTTAGAAAGACATCCAGGTGAGTATACAAGATAAAATAATTTTCATTTTGGGGGATACTATTCCTTAAAAGAGGGACAAGGATACATTTGATGAGTAAACAAAATTATCTGCTATCGTAAAATGCAACAAAACACAAAGAAGTAACTAACATACACAAGCAAGACACGGACAGGAGGAAGAAGGCCATGCTCAGGTGAGAGGTTAAAGGTCAAAAGGTGAGAAACAGCATTTCAGCTACATCAGCAGAATGTCTCCAAGGCTGTGACATCACAGAACCAATTTATCAAGAGCAAGACACAAGACATCTGAAATGTTTGACAAGGGCGACTTCTGTCTATAACTTTTCATACACTTTTTGTATATAATTTAAAGTTATATACATGCATTGAAATTGTGGTGTGAAGATTGTGTTTATAAAGTTTCTTGCAACTGAACATTGTTTTAACATGAAACATGTTCTAAGACTAATCAAGCACATACAGCTGCAGCTATACATATGGTCAAAAAATAGCTTCTGCTCTGGGTTTTTATCTGGGTCAATTTATGCAGAACCAGGGTCCACAATTATCACCTACCAAGCCTCACATGCAAGTAAATATTGTCTTTGGTGAATCAATAAAACAGGATTTCTCATCAGCTTACACCACCAAATCAAGTAAACAAAAAAAACATAATGACATGTCTACGTTTTTGTCACTGGTGCACCTGAGCTAAATAATGCCATTGTCATGAAGACAATATCATATCAATATTTGTGGATTTTCAGAATTTTCCTGTCATCAGCAGGTGCAGAAAGATGTTAATTTTGGACCTTGTTTAAAACAAAAGAGTGTAAAACATAACAGAGTGTCGACAGCAGTTCCACAAGACATTCTACTGTGTATTTGCTTTTGTGGTTCATGGCAGACTGCTGGAGATACTGACCTTCCAGGTCTCACTATCAATCTTTCCGACTGCAAAATCACTCCATGGCTGTTTCTGCGCACACACACACACACACACACACACACACACACAAGGTTGAGAAATCAAGGGTAGGAGGGCAGAGAGAAACAACATATGGTTAGATCACAAGCATGTATGTGTGTTTGTATTTATTTGGTTGTGACTAAGGTTAGGTACTATATAGATTATTATAGGATGGGGAAGAGGAAATCAATTTACAGATGCATCCCAATTTTTATTGTACTGATTTTGGAATGATCTAAGAAAATACATAATCAGAATTTTAAATGACTGATAATTTAGATTTAAATTAATGCCTGACATTATTGAATGCAGCACAGATCACATTAATGTATATACACATGAATCATATTTACAGATATAGTATATCACATGTTCCAAAGTAGATCATTCTTGTACACAGAAAACAAGATGTGCAACAAGAAAACAAGAATAAAGTTATTTATTCTTATAAGTTACGTAAGCTTCAGATCAGTGCAGACGACAAGCCAGAAGGTGGTCAAAGATTTGCACTCCTACACTGTTGCTGAAAAATTGGGATGCATCGAGAATTGTTTTGGAATCAGATTGTGACATCTTCAATTGAATTGTGAGGATGCATATATCTTGTTCTGTATTCTACAATTTACTGTAAGAATCAATGAAAGTTTAAGTGCCTTCAAACAAGATTCTTCCACATCCACAGTTCAGTACTTCCAACCTACAATTACACAAACCAAAGGAGAGAGGACATACAGAACGAGAGAAGAGGACAGAAGAAGAGAACACAGAGAAGAACAGAAGAGAAGAGGACAGAAGATGAGAACACAAAGAAGAACAGAAGAGAAGAGGACAGAAGAAGAGAACATAGAGAAGAACAGAAGAGAAGAGGACAGAAGAAGAGAACATAGAGAAGAGCAGAAGAGAAGAGAAGAAGAGACAGAAGAAGAGAACAAAGAGAAGAACAAAAGAGAAAAGGACAGAAGAAGAGAACACAGAGAAGAACAGAAAAGAAGAGGACACATGAAGAAAACACAGAGAAGAACAGAAGAGAAGAGGACAGAAGAAGAAAACACAGAGAAGAACAGAAGAGGAGAAAAGAGAACAGAGTTGTTACCTTGTCCTGTCGGTGGCGTGTTTCAGAGTTTCTGTCCTTTCCTGGCATTATCTGTAGTGATGAGGAACGAGGCTGTGCATACACAAACACACACACACACACACACAACACAAACAACAACTTTTCCCTTAATACTATGAGTGGGGTGGTGTCACCCACATCACATTGTCAATCATTTCTATCACAATACATATCACATAACAATTATGTTGTCATAATTATACTGTATAATGAAATTCTATAATTATATACACAATGATATAATAACATTACAATAACTCAAACCATTTACCCCACTGCCAAACCTGTAATGAACTGTTATTGGATAACTGACGTGTCTCGAGTTCTAATGCATTTATGGGTTGCAATTTGCCCAAAAGCTTGTGTTTTATCCATGCATATTACAGTCCCGAACTGCATTAATTTTGAAACCCAAACAGCCAGAGAAGTGCAGGATATGGCCACAGAGATGTAAAATGGGCTTGATGAAAAGACTTACAAAGTAGCAGCTGTTAACAAATCCACAGGAAGGGACATTGCCGTCAGAGGATGAAGAATTTGAGGAGAGAATGGGGGTGGAGTCCAAACAGGAAGAGGAGGGAATTAGTGTGGGGTCATATGAGCTGTCGGAGGTGGTGCTGCCGGAACGACTCGATGCTCCAAAAAACACATCAGCGTGAGACATCGACTAGAAGGAAACCAGAAATGATGAAGAGTCATTGGTTGATGTGGTTAATTTTTTCTTTAAACATAACCGACACTTAGGTTCGGTGAAAGCTCAAGCTTAATTTAAGATTAATCTTAAATTAAGTGGCAGTTTAAGCTTAACAAAAGTTCAACCTTCAATTTGATAAAAGCTTAAACTTAAGTCACATGCCTAGTCGGAGTAAATATGATTTCGAATCACGTAGGCAGGTGTGTGCGTACCTCATGATCTGGGGTGGGCGAGGGCGACAGGGAGCCCAGGGAATGCTTGCGGCTGGCATGGCTGGCTCCAGTTGGCACCGGATGGCATGGGGCGGGTCTCTCCCACTGCGTGGTGCCCGTTGGAATGTGCCAGTAATAAATACCAGCCATGTCTGTCATCATCTTCCATCCTGGAGGCAAATCAGGGTCTGTCTGAAATGACTGCTCGCCCCAGATGTCTGTAAACACACGTGAAAAATTAAGTGTGGTCCACACACACCTGCCAACCAAGACGTCAAATTAAGGCTCACTTCCAGGGTGCAGTATGACCAAAATATATACTATACACTTATCACAAATACTTTTATATCAAAGTATAAGTCATTTTATATCCCTCATATTTATAACACATCTTAAAAATGCTTTTATAGGACAGTTCCCATTTGGAACGTATCCTTGTCAAAAATGTAAAACAGTGCTGCCCACGACAGCTGTGCAAACAAATATACAGTATGAAATATACAGTATGTTTATTTACGTATGTGCGTAAATATACATACAGTATAAACGGTAGAGCAAAATCTCTACGAGTTCACGCATTTCAACTGTAGCCCAGTTCTGTTATGCTGCCCAGCCCAAACTCCAAACTGTAACCTCCTGTTTACAGAATGTTTAACAAATAATTGAATTAATGAGGCTTAGATAATGATCTTCTCAGTGCCTGTTTGTGGAAACAAAGAGCCCATAACCATTTTATTTTGCTAATAAACCCTTGAATAAACTGTGTTTAAATCTTGTGAATAGGATAAAGTTACACATCTCAGTTAACAGCTTTAAGTTTATGCTTTATAATTTACACATACTGAAGCCAAAAACCCAAAACATTTTGTTCAACATGCTAGAAGTCTCGGACCGTTGACCGGATAAAGTTTCTGACTGAGGTCACTACAATGAATAGGCATTTTTACAAAACTGTATGACTATCATACTGTAAAATCTTTCACACACACAAAAACACGAACAAACTACTGTTCAGTCTGTCCTCTCACAGCATCTGGGAATGTTTCCTGAATGTTTCAGATGTTAGTAAGAACTTTATTCACACAGGAAAATCCAGGCAGGGGAAACCACTGGACAGGAAACACATCCTCACCAAACTTAAGAGGCCTTAACATTGATTTTAAGTCTTTAAAAGAACTTTCAGAGGAATAGAAATTTCTCAGACGAATAGAAATTTCTCAGAGGAACTGAATAGTCTGGCATGTGCTGGCATCTCTACCAGGATACCTAACTAGCTTAATCAGCATGTAGTAGTAATTAGTAGTAGGTTTTAACAAATAGTAAGTATCTGTTAAAGCCAGCAACATAAATCAATAAGAGGCTGAAGGAAGGATCATAATGTATTATCACATATGGCCGGCCCAATGGACAATTTTAGGTTGTAAGAACCTTTCCTTAACATTTCCATTAAGACAAACATTAAAAACATTATTTTTAAAGTTCTAGGAACGTTCACGTGGACCATATCCACTACACCAGCCCAAACGTTTAAATGCTATATAAACGTTATTGCTTGGTTGTAGTAATGCTATTTAAACATTTTTTAATGCTGGAACATTTTTTAAACATTCCACTAACAACTGTAGAATAACGTTTTTAATATGTATGATATATGATGTTCAAAAAACATTCTACTAACATTAAAACAAGAACGATTTTGAGACTTTAAGAGAATTTGAGAGAACGTTAGCCAATGTTGTAAGAACATTCATTGTTAGCTTGGTATGGCTTGTTCAATGGTGGGTATGTATGGCACTACTCTTTGTCAGTCTGCTTTGAAACAATATGTATTTAAATAAGCATATAAATACATAGAATTGAGTGAAATACCCCTGTAACACTTCACCCTTTACACATATTTATATACATGGTGTCTTCTCCACCGCTCCATTTTAAACAGCCAGGCTGTGTCTTTAAAACCTAAAAGATGTCAGCTGACTTTTAATTGCCTTTCAGTAAGACAAAGAGGCACTGACACTGCAGTGTAGAAGCTGTAGTTTCTTAAACATTAAGTTTCATACTGAGCAGTGGTGCATTATGGGAGTTGTAGTCCCTGAGGTATAAGTGGGTCACTGTAGCTGCCTATAAACATGCAGTTCTGTAGAACATGACTTTCATACAGACACAATTCCAAAGCAACAGAGACAAAGATAAGATTGTGGATCAATGATTTTGTGGACGTTGCATAAAAAACGATGGCTTTGTTTTAAAATCCACACTGGGGAAGCGACAGAGAGACAGACACAGGTATATAGATACAGTGCTAAGAAAAAGTGCTAGTATACACTAACTATGCTTAACCTAGTTTTCTTCGCAAGATTTAACAATCGACACACTTTCGTTTTATGTCTCTCTCTCTCTCTCTCTCTCTCTCTGCAGTCTATAAAGCGTGTCCTGACCGAGGGGGAGGGGAGCACAGCTGTAAAATTCAAGCAGACGCTCACACGCGTGAACAAAGGCATGAACATATGCACAAACTTTAGTATTCTGCACACAGCTCGTGACACCCCGTCTGCATCCTTCATCTCTTCTGCCCCTGAATTTATAAGCATGCACACGCAATCGAGATGCGTAGCTACATGCGCAGCACTGACTCACAACCACATTTGTACACGGACACGCACACACCCACGGTACCTACCCTCGTAATTCACTATAACAATGGCCAGCATGTAGTCTTTGCCCAGCATCATGACTGAGCAGTCGCAAGCGGAGAGGATAACATAAGAAGAGAGTGAGGAAAACAGAGGTACAGCTAGAGAGACAGAAAGAGAGAGAGGGCGAGCGACTGATGGAGACAGAGAGAAAGAGAGAGTCAGGGTGGAACAGAGAAGAAAAATGACAGAGTATGTTTATTTGCTGTTTATTTCTCATCCAACTCAAACAGGATAGACAATATCAGCTTCCTGTCCGTCCGTGACACGATTGGTCATGCAGCCATGTGAGCCCACCTCCCTCTCTGAATGTTCTGTCACCTCGGCAACCCCCGGGGTTATTTCTGCCGTGTCACCCCAGCTAACAAGGAACGTTCTCAAAATGTTGGTTAACATTCTCTAAAAGTTCTCTCAAAGTTCTCAAAAACGCTCTTGCAATAACAATAGTTTTACTTATTAGTGTTATTTATCATGTATACAAAAACGTTATTCTTAAGTTGTGAGTTGTGAACCCTTTTTTAAGATTTCAGAATTAAAAAATGTTTGAATATTGTCTTATAACCAAGCAATGACATTAACACAGCATTAAACATTCAAAATAACACCTTTAACAATTTTTTGTTACTTAATGGAAATGTTAGGGAAACATTCTTACAACCTAAAATTGCTAGCTGGAACCCAACACATGGTCACAAGACCTCATAACAGTCAGACTACAAAAGCTCTTGCAGAAATACCAGCTAAAGTCTGCACACAAAACCAGTTCACACCTGTCCGATACCCAACCTGCAGACCAAACAGACCTGCCACACACCTGTGAGGTTTTCCTGTATGTGGTGAGAGATATAGACTAACAATGTGTCAATGGCAGCCTGGTAGACTAACCACAAAAACAGCCACTTTGTCAGATGTTATACTGCCCAACTCCACATACAATAGCATAAGACATACAAGTTTGACACCCGCTCCTCCACAGCCTCAGGCCTTTGCCAAAAAGAAAAACCAGACGTTGGCTAACAAACGCTGCCTGGGCTAACCTCTCACACTCCAGTGAAGAGGAAAGTCCAAACACACAAAAGCCGCAGTGCCAAACTGAAAACCACACATACCACATGAGTGGACCATATCCACTACACCAGCCCAAATCACACACACAAAACCACACCAGCAGTAGTACACCAGCAATCTGCACACATACACATCGTAACACACTCTGAGTGCGTACTGACCACTCTCCTCTGGTGAGCCCAGCGATGCGCTGTCCTGTGACAGTGTGGTCCAGCTGGACTCCTCGTCACTGTGCGGAAGGTTCTGGATACGGTTCAGCGCGCGATCTGTCTTGGCCCCCGTCCGTGGTCTGTCTTTTTTCGTCTCTGGGGAGGAAGAGGAAGATGAAGAGCCAACAGACAGCAAGGGCGTGTCCTCGGGGCTGTGCTGTTTCCTTGGAGATGTGGGACAAGGATCCTTCTCCTTTTCCAGCAACGGCTTTGTGACGTCATCATCCCTCGCATCAGGAAGGTCATATGACAGGTCGTCCAGGTAACTCTTGGTCTTCAGGTTTTTGGGAGACTTCCTGTCTGAAGTAATCTCATTTTTTTCAGACAGAATGAGCAGGTCATCACAATTCTCCACAGACTGAATGAGATCCTCCTCATTAGTGTCATCATTAATCAGCTCAATTCCATCCTCGTTAACTAGCTCATTATTAAGGTCAAAGTCACTGGTTTCAACTTCAACGTTAGCCTCACTGTCCAGGCTTAATTCCTCAACGTTCAACTCATCATCCGTGTGGAGCTCCGATTCAACAGCTGTGTTTCCGTCTTCGTCTTCTTTGGTGGTGTTCTTGTTGTGATCCTGGTGTTCTGCTGCTTTACGTAACTGATTCGCACCATTTTTGGCCAGTTTAGGATTGGCGGTAGTTGAAGATGATGATGGTGGCGTCCCTCCTTCGCCAAGTCCCATTGCGCTCTGAATGCTCGTGAGCGCGTACTTCTTTCGACATTTAGGGGGCGTGTCCTGGCCCTGTTTGATGACGTCACCACTAAGCACTTGATTGTGTGAAGAACGCAGGCTCAGAGAAGTGGGCGGAGTTACGGAGGGCCCGTTGCGATTGGCTACATCCACTGAGGGGGAGGAGTTAGGTGGTTGGGGTACGCAGACTGACATCATGGCTAAAGTGAGAGAAAGTGAAAAAGCAATCAAAACTACATACAAACAAACAGTGCATGTACCAAAACAGAGATAAAGACCAATTTAACGTATTCAAACCACTTGGATTATTTTGATTTATTAAAGAGAAATACTGATAAATAGAAAATGTAGACCAATAACTTTTCTGATCCATGTTCCAGGGTTTTTTAGGACAAAACAATTAAAATATTTTCTGCTGACAACACTTAGACTTTAAGGGCTGTTGGATAATGTTAACCACTAGCTGAAATAACGTTTAGGCATTGTTTTAATCCCCAAAGAATAAGATCAAGTCTTGCCTATTTTTTTCTCATTGAATATCACATTACAGGATCGAGATTACAAGTATACAAATGAGGTTATATGTTGCCTTTGAATGAGGCAAATCCTTAAAAGCTCATATTTTTGAAGACAGATCAGCATTAATACCATTTCTGTAACAACATTCATGAAACATTTACTCATCTCTGCTCAGGCAGCTCTATATACTCTGCTGTGCTATCAAACTGAATTAGCACATTTAAAATGAAGTTAATCTGAAGTGAATTAAACATGATTTATAGCTAATTTCCTGCTCTGATGTAGTTGGTGAAAATTAAATCACATCCATGCTGGATGATGAGCTGAGTTTGATGTACACTCACAAAGGGGATTCGTATAGACAGTGGAGCCATTGTGATGTGCGGTAATCTGACAAATCACATAAAAACACAAATCAGATTGTGACACTGAGGGCTGTCTGACCTTGGACAGGTTTTCTCGTGAGCATGAAACGCTGTCAACGTGAATCTGCAAGAAATAACATAGTGAGCTCCTTTCATCATATGCATCACAGAAAATTTGCTGCTTTGCTGCCTACATGGACATTCTAAGTTAGCATCCTAATCGCCATGGAAACTCCACAGCTAACTGGGGGCATTAAATTAAAACAATGTTTGAATAACGTTTGTTTAGCCAAACAATAACATTAATACAATGACTTAAAATTGGGATGTTTTGAACGTTTCTGGAACGTTCAAAACACATTTTTAACGTATTTGTTACTTAACTTTCAAAACATTTTTAATGTTTCTTTTTAATGTTTGCTCAAAATGTAGTTTAACAGAGTTTGAGGTTAGCATGTTGCTAAGATATACACATATATATTGAAACTGTGAGTCTTCATATATACAATCAATTTTTTGATTTTGTAAAACACAGCAAATTATCTTTTTACAAGATCATATGGTAATACAAACACACAAACGTAAACACTGCACATATATAATACGATAAGCAGACAGGCACACTCACCAGGGAGCTGAGGATTGTGGGTACTTCCACAGAGCCTCCTGGGCCATGGTGTAGAATCAGCGCATCATCAAGGTTTGGGCCAATCAGCACCGGTCGAGTATATCACCATGGAAGCACCCGAGAAATATGTTCTGAACAAAAGAAAGTGATGATGAGAAAATAGCATGTGCAAATTTTTAATGAATGCATTTGCAGTACGCCCATGCCGCAGCTAAGGTTAGCATGTGTGTGTAGATGTCTACTGGGGCATCTGATGTGCAGGTAAACAGCACGGGGTGGGAATATACCACTTCAGCGCTAAGAAAAAATAACAGGGTGGAGCCACAAACAGAAACACACACATGCAATCACCTCACCGTAATATGAATAAAATTACAATACGTTTTTACAATACGGATTAAAGGGTATGCACATCTAATTTTAACCAGGAACAACTAGGGCTAGGTGACATCAAATGTTTTAGATGATTTGCAGTTATGAATATTGCTATGATTTTAAATGCACTTTCTGAGCGTCAACAGATTAGTTTTATAAAATATGTTTCTAAATATATATATATGTACACACACATTGGCTAGAACATACAGACAAATAAAAACTGAGACTCAGTTCGCCATTTTGCATCACTTCGTATTTTGTAAACAAACAGAGGCAGAACAGTTCAGTGTGTATTTGTGTGTGGTGAGCCTTAATTACAGATGTCCGACTGGTGGCTAACCTCGGTGAGATCCCTCCTTCATAAACTCTCTCTTTCAGTCAAGTGGTTGTTGCATTCACGGCCTAAAAGAGAATGTGTGTGTGTGTGTGCACAATTTATGCCTGCCCACAAATTCAAATGCACACAACATAAATCACCAACCACTTTATCTGTAGGAAAAGGGGCTGCCCAACATCTCATTTTGTGCTTTGTACAAGAAAACAAATAACATCAAAACAAAATATTTGAAGACATTTTTTTAGGGTGAAACAATTCAATTGTTCCTTTAACATCAATAGCGTATTTCATATATACTTATAACAATCTAAAGCTCTGTAGATAGGAAGTTTTCTTTGTTGGCGTAGGGAATTCTGAAATATTGCAGCCCTGAGACTTTAGAGAGTACAGATTCCACAAAGACATGCGGCCAGATCACACACACACAGACACAAAACTAAACAAAAGAATGAAATACATATTTATAGCTCTGATCTTTTCCCACTCCTTCAACTCAAAGTTCAGTTCAAAATGCTGCAGAATTCATTTCTTTAAAAGACAGAGTTTGGCGTCTGGATACTACAGCTATAATCATAACACACACATACAAAACACACCCTCAAATCCAGTGGAGTCTTTACAAACAGCACAAACATCAGGAATGTATGGGAATGCTGAGGAATTCCTGACATTTTCAGAAGGCTTTAATTACCCATCTCACAAAAAGCACTCCCATCTCACACTCCCAGCTAACAGGGAACATTCTCAGAATGTTGGCTAAAGTTCTCTCAAAGTTATCAAAAATGTTCTTGCAATAACATTAGTAGAATGGTTTTTACGTTATATATTATATATTAAAAACAATACTCTTAAGTAGTTAGTGGAACATTTTAAAATGTTTAAAAACCATTCTTATAACTAAGCAATATAGTTAATACAATGTTTAAAGAACTGGATGTTTTGATTATTCCTAGACATTTTTACATTTTTTGTGTTTTTGGTACTTAATGGAAACGTTAGGGAAACATTCTTACAACTCACACACACGCACACACACACACACACACACGCACACACACACGCACACACACACCTGAATCTCAGTGGGCAGAAGAGCTTCTGTCACATTCAAAGGAGACGTCTCGTCTGAAATAAAAAGAGAAAGACTATTAGGCTCGTTTCTCACTGGAATGTTCAGCGTGTATGTGTGTCACAGTAAGTCAATAATAACACATACATAAATATCAATAAAAACAGTTTTAGCAGCTGAAAATAAAAATGTTAAACAAACAGAACAAAAGTAAATACGACCTGCCAAATAATCCAACTGTGCAATCAAAAGCAGAGAAGCACACCCTGCTGGGTGAGAGAACGAGACAACTGTGCACACGAACAGCCAGACCGGCGAGGTTAAAGCTAGTTTATTTAGTGCCAGAATCGGACTGGAACATCACAGTTATCTGCTTCTCATAACTCATAATCTTTCTGGTCTGCTGCAAAAGTGTTTGCAGTCCAGTTCTGAAGTTCGGGGAGAAGAAACAAATATAAACACATTCAAAACCCACACAAACACATATACACATAAATTCACAGATGAATGCTGGGAAAAGACGCCGAAAGCCAAGTCGAGATCATATTTCACAGAGGAGAAATCTTGTGCGCACATACGCAGGGCTTCAAATCAAAGACCCGGTTTCCAGTACACTGCACTCGCTGTAAAAACAGCTGCCAAATTACAGAGGAAATACGGAGAAAAAAAAGAGAGATAGTGAGAAAGAGGGAACTGGAGAGCTAAAGGCAACAGAAAAAGAGAAGAATAAAGAAAAGAAATCCCACAACACTTTGGGTTTCCAACAACATCTGTATAAAAACGCTTTGTGCACACAAGAGCGCTGAGACTCATTTATTAGCTGGTTCCAGTTTGGCCTTCCTTCAACACACACATACATTTTTACCCCCCTCTGATTTACCAGCTTTCTTTCCTTGTACTCTTACAAACGCTTCTAAACAGGGTTTACAGCTTAAAGCTATAGCAGAACAAGTACAACTTTTAATCTCTAAAGAACCATACAGCCAACTGAAGAGCCCTACTGAATGAAGGGTTCTAAATAAGCAGAAAGTTCTGCTATAGCTTTCACATAAAGTATTTTTGTTCACATAAAGTACAGCAAAGAACCATCAAAGAAACTTTATTTGAGAAAACAGATTGTAATTGTTCTTTGAGTAAATATAATTACTACAGAACTAGGAACATTTTCAGAATTTTCTCATCAAAAATGTAGCTTTGCCAGAAACATATGCACTCATACAGCTTCACGTGACTCCAACGGGATTAGCCAATAGGGATCTGCAAAAAAAGATTGGGGGGTGAAATGAATGACAAAATGAAAGAAAGCACTACATATTTACTGGAAAACGCGAACATAATAAAATCCTTCAAAACTGTCTTAGAGATTATGTAAAACTCCAATTATATGTTCGTCTGTGGAATTCTGCAGATGTGAAATCGGTGTGGAGCTGCCAACATCTGTGTTCCCTGAGTTATCCTGCGTTGTCTTTCAGATCGGAAGAAAAGGCTGATATACAGCAAGCACAGCAGAGATGACAGAGCGGAGGCTGTTTGTCTGATGCAATCTGCTCTGATAATGCCCATATGAAGAGTGACAAGCATGTATTGCTTATATCAGCATCTAATAACCACTATAAGATCAAACGAGATGAAACTCCATAAATCACTTCTGTCATGCCAGAGAAACAGAAAGACATTTACTCTGCATCACAACTAAGCAAGCTCCCTGAGGAGACAGCTTTTTGGGTACATTGCAGATGCAAAGCCTGTTTCAAAAGTTGGGCAGCACAACAAATGTGATTTCTAAGACACCTTTCTTGGCCAAACTCTAAGGCACCACTATGTGCTTCCTTTATGGACATTTGCAATCCTATAATGCATTGCAACAAGTGCAATGCAAAACCCATCGGAAATCTGGTGGATCAGGCTAGACTGGGCTCTTAAATTTCATTTATTCCTCTATGTTATTAAAATAAAATTTACGTGTACAATGTGCAATTTTATGCTTTTTAGAGTACTGTATATTAGCAACATGCTAATGTCAAACTGTACTGGAATCAGTTTGTGAGGCAAGTCTCATGTGGGCTTTGTGTGAGGACTGCTATTCGTATAATGCCTGGAGATGCTGCCTATATAGATATATATGATTCCTCATTAGCCACCTAAGAGATTTCTATTCAGTTAGGGTGGCTGTGTAGGCAGTAGAGAGCAAAGAAGCTCACTAGATTTTGGAACAAAGCTAATGACAAATGCTGACAAATGATGAGTTTCTGATGACACACGTTGGGGAAATTCCATTTACATGAAGCACACCAGCAAGTTTGTTCAAATGCGCAATGCAGGCATAGAGAACAATGCAGGAGATGCACGTAACCTGGCTAAGAAAGACGTTTTCACACACTCACACACACACACAGTGTGTTGAGTGAGTGCCAGAGGCTGGTGCAGGACAGGAGCTGAAATGTGCTCAAAAACCATTTCCTGTTCCAGCAGCAGACAGGAATTGGGGGATGGGGTTGAGGGTGTTGCTAAAAAGACAGTCCATCAGACTTGAACACTGTCGCTAATGCCGAGCATCTAACAATTTTAGGTTGTAATGTTCCTATTAAGTAACAAAACAAAATTTGATGTTATTTCGAACGTTTTAGGAACATTCAAGACGTCCGGTTATTTAGACGTCGTATTAGCATTATTGCCTGGTTATAAGATTGTTATTTAAATTTCTAATTTTTTTAATTCTGTAACATTTTAAAACGTTCCACTAGCTACTTATGAAGAATGTTTTTTATATAATGAAAAGGTAACAAAAATCTACTAGCATTACCGCACTTGACTTTGAGAGAACGTCAGTCAACGTTCTGAGAATGTTCACTGTTAGCCGGGTAGGGGTTTTGCAACCAGAACAGCTCTGCTCCATCTTGGATAATGTTTCAGTGACGTCATCATGATGGTGACATTCCAGAGCTTTGCTCCAGTGATAATGTCACTTTATGTCATTTCCAAAGCCACCTCACCATCAACAGACATTCAATACTCCAGAGTGACTCCAGAGTGACACCACTCCAATAGTCTTAATAAATGGAAAGTGTGGCACAAGCTTAAGGAAAAACAACTCGTTTTTAAAATTCCACTATTATGTACCAAATGGGAGGGGATCAAATTCTTCGCTGAGTCTTTGGAAGCAGAAGTGTACTGGGCTGAGGTTTAGACTTGGCCTGCACGCTCTCCTTATGTAAATATATTCAGACTCAATGTCTGAAGTGTCCAAACTCCCTCACTTACACTCTTCAAACTAAATAAACTAAAAAATAAAAGCTTTGTAAAATGTTGTCCTGTAAGCAAGCCAAATCTGTTTATCTTCGCTTCTGTTCAAGGATTATATCAACATGAACTTATGGAACGTTTTCGAGTCGTGACGGAAACATATTTACTAATGAATCGATTAATAAACGTGCAGTTTGAATCAATTCATGGAAATGAATTGAAGCTGTCATTTAGGATACTAATAAACATTAACACTAATGACTAAACTAGTCTGATGACATTCTTTAGGAAACTTAATGGCCAAATAAAGACCAAATAAATGCAGCAATTAACCTCAGGTGTGTGTACATGGCTAAGATACAGCTCAATTCAAAACTGAAGGCAGCTGCCTTGCTGCCTCACTGCTCAGTGAGTTAGTAGCTTCACAGGCATTGATGTGTGTATAAAGGAGCCTCATAAGAAAACTGGCTTCTAAAGCACTGTAATGTCTCCTCTAATGATCTAAAACAAACTGAAGTGAGCTTTAACCCAAACCCACACACATTTACTGGCTAGAATTCTCATTTCTTGTTAAAAACTGAATCATATGTTTAAAACAGCCAGTAAAAATACATTATATAAGCTAATTTACTTCTTCTAAACACCTTTCTTCGATTACATTATTATCTGCCAAGCGCCGACTGAACAGACAGAATTATAGGAGCAACTGGACAGATGAAGGCATCCCAGTAAACAGGATTCAAAAATTGGATTTGAACATGCCGTATCCCGTCTGTGGAGGACATTTGTTTTAGCTTCCAGACGCCGACTTGGAGTTTCCAAATAAAAACCAGCACAGAATTTAACTTGGCTCATAGTTTCGGATTTGAAGTGAGAGCTTACTCTTGTAGCGGAAACCTCTGGAGGACACATAGGCCACAAAGAGCACAACTGATGTGATAAGGAACACAGATCCCAGAACAGTGAACAGAGTGGATGGGCCACAATGAACATTCCCTACAAGTCATTAGAGCAACAGAAACACACAAACAAACAGCTGTGCTCACACGCACACCCAGGAGGCTGAAATAAACTTTAGCTAGGCACAACACACATTTTGTGAGCACAAGAAAGAGATAGTAGAACACACTTTTTAGGTTGTAAGAATGTTTCTGTAACGTTTCCACTAACAGAAACGTTAAAACTGTTATTCTGAAGGTTTTAGGAACGTTCAAAATATTCAGTTTTTTAGACGTTGTATCAACGTTACTGTTTGGTTATAAGAATGTTATTTCAGACGTTTCTTAATTCTGTATCATTTTTAAGATGTTCCACTAACTCTTTAAGAATAACGTTTTTGATGTATGACAATGTCAGAAAAATGTTCTTCTAAAGAGGTACTGCAAGAATTATTTGATAATTATGAGAGAACGTTTACAGAACGTTAGCCAACAGTTCTGAGCATGTTCCCTGTTAGCTTGGTTTGTGTTTATGTGTGCGCGTGTGTCTGTTCTATAATGGCTAACAGGATGAGTCCATTGTTCCCAGTATTTCCTCTAAAACACAGTTAAACGGAGGCCATAAGGTGCATGGATTGGTGTGAGGAGAATCATTTTTCAGCTCTAAGACCCATGGCCGCAAAACCGAACCAAACCATTGCCATATCAAAGTCAATATTACATAAACCAGCTTACACAGGGCTTATCTCTCTCTTTATTTAATTTCTGCAAAACTGTGTATCTCTTGATCAGATTTTGCAGCAATAAATTTGTGCTAATGTCCATTAGAAGCACTAATCAGATTTTTAAACTACTCTGCAGGTTATTTAGAGAGAAAAACTCTCTGTACTCACTTTACCTTATTGCACCAGTCAAAGATTCACTGTTGAATCAAGTCACGAATCAACACTAATTTTGCTTGTTAATTAGTTAATTAGGCATCAGTCTTACTGTTTCATGTACCTGCGACAGGATGTAACCAGCTGTTGCGATAAACCAAACTCTTTCATGTAAATAATATAAATTGCTTATTGCTGGAAACTTGTCACATTGTGACTGGTAAGTCCACAATGTTGGATTTCAACAAGGCCCCAAGCCTTTGTATCAAACGTTTGTAGGCAGTTCATTCTACATTGGTTTGTACTATAGACATAAATGAGATCTTCAGATCATGTAGTTTGTTGAGAAGAGGTGTGCTATGTACTTTCCTGGATGTTTTTGTCACATTTTTGTTTGGTGGATGAAAAACAAGCAAAAATTCCATGTTTACGGTAAACCATACTGGAAATGTGCCCTTGCGTTTAACCCAATCAAGGCTAAGGTGCATTGGCAACCTTCAGGTTACAAGTCCAACTCTCTAACCAGGGCTAGAACAAATATTTATATTACAAAACATTTAGAAATTCCAGGAGATATTCTCCAAATGCACACACACACAACTTCTCTTTGCTTTAGATCTGTCAGGCTTAACAGCGAATTGCTTTGAGGCATGTAAATTGCCAGATAAATTACCATCTACACCTGACAGCCTTGACAAAACATACATATGCGCTCACACACGGCTAAGAAATATTGTAAAAAAAGCAGATTTGCTTTCATGTGCGTGAGTAACCTGCATCTCACCTCATCGTTCTGTCAGAAACTCTACAGAGAAAGAACCAAGACTGATGTTTGCTGAGAGGAGGGGATTCAATAAGGAAGAAGTTTCAAGAAGGTTAATGCGCAGTCCCTGCGTTTCAAATCTCCAAGTCAGATACGCCTGACACTGTTTCATTTCTTTACAGCAGAGTCTGAAGGTCAAGCGAGGAGATGCAGACAGTATAATATACATATTCATCCAGAAGAAATGAATAAATATGTTTTCATTGTTCAGAAATGCATGAAGAAACCAAACGCAACACAAAAGAATGTGGGTGTGTGGTGTGTACTCAGACCCTGAGCAAATATCTATGGGAAACAGGAAGTGATGTTATGCTTGTCGATAAATTTGACCTAATTTCGAGTGGCCAGTGACAAGGCTTACAGGCAATGTTCTCAAAATGTGGGCTAATGTTCTGTAAAAGTTCTCAAAGTTTTCAAATATGTTCTTGGAGTAGCATTAGTAGAACGGCTTTTAACATTTTTTATGGTTATATATAAAATCAAAAATGTTATTTTTTAAGTTGTTAGTTAAACCTTTTTAAAAGATTCTGCAATTACAATGTTTTAATAACTAATAAATAAAACAACAATACACCATCTAAAAAGCTGAACCTTTTCGACATACGTTTTTATAGCTTAAAGGAAATGTTAGGAAAACATTCTTACAACCCAAAATGTTAGTTGGGGAATTGAATTATCAGACGCTGTTTTGTGTGTGTTTGTTTAGTGCTAGACACAGTTGCACAACTTCAAACACACACAAACACAGTCAGTTCCAAACATTTTCACACAATGACACATAAATGACAGAGGCATCTGTCTTTCTTTCTTTATATAAACAGCCCACATGGCTGCCAACAGCAACAGAGAAATGAGAGACTGAGAGAAAAGAGAAAGAGAGATTGAGAGAAGAGAGTGAGAAATAACAATACAAGTCTCCTATTGTTAAACCAGAAAAGAAACCAGAGTCAGCACACACAGTGGGAATGAAACGGCACTTTCAGTCCTAAGTCAAGCCCAAGGCAACTATTGGTCAGATGAGAAAAGTGTGATATTAATACACACGCAGACACATTAAAGATTACATTGGGATTGTAGCGTGATCCATCTCCCCTTCCAAGGACAGCAGAACTGATCAAGGCTCAGTGATGATGGCCGACATCCCACTCACCCATTTATTAAATGACTTTCAGTTGTAATCTTTGTATGGAGTTGGTGGCACAGTCGAGTCTCCCACATCGGGGGGTGGCTGTAAACAGCCCTAATGACTCAACAATTCTCAAAGTCCTGCAGAATATTTGACACTGTCCAATTTGTTTGAAATTATCACTGACAGACGGAGCAGATCCGAAAAGCGTCTCACAGTGAAGATCAGACAAGCCATTTGTGATTCTCAGGTGGTTTTATGTCAGGAAATGCAAAGCCACACATCGTAAACAGGCTGTCATAATAATTGTGTCCACCAACCAACTAGTCAATTTGACTTTTTGGTTCTAGCTTTAATACTGTGAGGTTTTAAGAGGAAGAACTTGCAATTTTATGTTTTAAACAGATACGGCGACAGAGAGGCAAAGGTTACAGATTTCTACTTTAAACTATCACTGCCACAGTCATCAAAGCCCTGTAGTTTTGTTTGTTTTGTAGATTATGATATTCAGTCTCTATCTTTTTGTATATCTGTTAGTTATCCTTTTGAAGGGCTGGCTAATTTCTCAAAAGGTTTTAAAAATATTACTAAATTACAATTGTAATGTAGCTATACAAATAAGAAATGTCAATGTAAAGTAAAACGTAAATGTAATACAAGTTTCAACAATGTTCATATAACGTCTAAAAAACTTTTGAACGTTTAAACCCTAAACATCATGAACTTTCAAAACAACATTTTTAACGTTTTGTTACATAATGGAAACATTCTTACAACCTTAAACTAGTCGTACAGTGAATCCCAGTAACAATTGTGAATACTTCAGCAGGCTAAACCTTACCATCCACCGTAACAGAACCTTGCTGTAGCACAGTATAACAGAACAATACCCCACCAGTGCAGAGGCCCGTGTACTAAATACCCCTCTCTCTGCCATCAGCTGCAGTCTCTCCATGACACCACACTCTCTCTCTCTCTCTCTCTCTCTCTCTCTATCCCCCTCTCTTTATCCCCCTCTGACTCACTTTTTCCTCAGTCAGCAGGTCCAGACCCTTAAAGAGGGAGACAGAGACACAGTGCAGCAGCCTGCTGGAATACAAACCACACAAACACACACACAGTATACCCAAAGGACACCTCTGGCATTAGAAGTGACATCACATCGCTTACCTAAACAACACTCAGGCTGCAACAACAACAGCATACTTTATGTAAAGACTCTAGCATTCTGTGACAGTAATATCACTCCAGTCTGATCCTAAAGGAGAGGCATGTGTGGCCATACAAGTAGTATATAACAAGTAGTTATGATTAGCTTTATGTACAAATAATATTTAAGTCTAAGTCTATAATAACATAAGTCTATGGTATGTTCCCATTTTGAAAGCCAAGTAAAGATGTGTGTGTGTACTGGTATTCACTGTATGGAGACTAAATGTCCCCACAAGTATAGTAATACCAGTGAATTTTGACCTTGTGGGTACATTTTTAGGTCCTCATGAGGAAACAAGCCTATAAATCATACAGAATTATATTTTCTGAAAATCTAGAATTGCAGAAAGGTTTCTGTGAGTGTTAGGTTTAGGTGTAGAGTTAATATAGGAAGAAAGAATATGCAGTTTGTACATTATAAAAACCATTACGCCTATGGGATGTCCCCCTAAACCATGAAAACACAACATCAGTGTGTGTTCGTATACAGGTTTGACAATACATGTATGTCCTCACTAGGAAAATAGTTTGTAAGTTGGACACATCATATTTTACTTTAAATCTAATAATGTCAACATGTTTGGCTTTGGTTTAGGGTAATATCATAAGCTCATTAGAAGATATCATCAGCCTGGGCAAAAACAATGGAAATCTATGAGACGTCCTCACTAGTGAGTGTGTGTGTGTAAGAGAGCGAGAGAGAGAGAGAGAGAGAGAGAGAAAGAGAGAGAGAGAGAAAGGGTGTAATGGAAGATGAGAGTGTGGAATCAATATACAGACACAAAAAGAGAGGAAAGTAGCTTATCATCCAAAAATAAAAATTCTGTATATATAGAGCTTGCAGCCAAACTCTACAAAACAAACTCCAGAAAAGTGTCAGTAAAGCATTTTTTGAGGTTTGGGAGTAGGGAAGATGAGAACAAATCAAACATATTGTAATATTTTACCTCGCAATACTGTATCTACACTCTCATAACATAACTAGACGTTTTTAAGTTACATTTTTGATCCTTCAGACTGAGACACAAATATAATTGCACAAAGCATGGATGTCCAATGCAAATGAACAAAAAATAAGTGAGTAAAAGATCACAATATCACAATTACGATGCGTTACAATGTCCTATCAATGTCAAATCACAATATCATATCACCAGGTACCTGCTGATTCCCATGACTATTAGCCCGTAGTGGTTATCATATACAAAATGTCTCATTATGAAAAATACTAGAAATTGAAACATGGATGCCTTCTCATATTTCTCAAATGGAAATCTGCAGACCATGCAACGAATCTACAATTCAAGAATAAAAATTTGTGGTTTCTAATAAAATCATTCAAACAGATTTACTACAAATGTAGCTATACTGCCAGCATCCTTAGCAGTATCTGACATAAATATAGTATATGACATGATCACTTCTAACCAAAAATAATGTCTGACTGCCACCAGTCAAAATATCCTGTGGTAACAAGCACACTAACACCCAAACAAAATCTTGTTTCCACATAAGCTGGAAGTTTGTATGCTGAAAAACCAGACAGCTGTTGACCGCATACCTGTCAATGTTTAACGAGCCAGTTACGGCAATTTCCCTTTACAGAATTAGTTAAAAATTAATCCTGCAGAAATCCTGGCTAACATTCCCAAAAAATCCAAAAGAAGAACATCCACATATGAACTATGATGAATGCAGTAACAAACATTACATCATACAACAGATCTTCTTGAGCTCAAAGACTTTGTACATGTATTTGTTAGCACAACAGCCAAGCATTCCAACAAACTTAATCCCAAAGCAGCAACCTTCTCCCAGCCAAAACACAAGGAAATCTGAGACCTGTGCTATTTTCACCACACCAGACCCAAACACTAGCCACTGAGTTGCTGTTGCACAATAAACAGACAAGAAGTCAAGAGATAAAAGTCAAGTTTAGGAGATCAAGAAGAACAGAATGTCAATAGGTTTAATTGAGGTTTCCTCCATTATATACAGACATGTACACCATTCTTTAGTTTCTGTTACTGGTAATTTTTCCCCAGTGCTAAGTTTCTGCATAGATGATCATTATTTTTTAAGGACCAACGTGCCACCCATTTATTCATCTGACTTAATGGGCCACATTTACAGCTGGTATACAGCTGATGTACATGTATGTGGTAACACATATGACAACATTGCATTTGTAGCATAAATGTGCATCCATCCCGGACCACCTATAATGCTAAAACAACAGCTTAAACGTTGCTGGTCACATGCATCTTTACACAAAAATAACTGTGCACTAAGAATACTGGAAAAGCTCATACACATACATGCAACACGATGCAATGCAATCCCACCAAATATTGAAACACAGGGACATTCGTGCAAACTTTTTGTTAGACTTATAACATAATTTGCAACTAAGCATGTTGTATTACATTTGAAGAATACAAATACGAGCACTTTCATTCGTGGTCTCACGCTTGTGGCCCCTGATGTATTACGTCACATTTATGCATCTGTATGACGCGTCCATCCAAAGCAAAAGTGCATTCAAGGTGATGAAAGTAGCTTGTAAAGTGGCCACAGTTTCCAGAACTGCTCTTCATATGGCGTATACAGAGAACATGTCTGCCCTCGGTGCTGGTCTGGTCTGGTCTGGTCTGTGCCTGCCGCAGATCAGGCGTCATGAAGCAGGATCGACTCTCACACACGTATGCCGTGGGGACGTCAAGAGCTAAACGAGTGGATTGTGATTTCATTGTAATGAACTTAAATAAGGACCCCGGCCCTTACGGTGGGCTACGATGCAGGCCCCCTGCTTTGACTTGTTATCGGCCCGGCCTTGAACGGGGGGCCGTAGCTTACCTCAGACACGGAGGGGACGAAACGACAATAAACGCAAGTGTATTTAATCACGATAAACGACACCAGCGATACAGTTCAATCCTAAAACAATCCCACGAGAAGCCACAAATCCAACTTCAGTTTTCCCATTTCTCCCATTTTTCCCAAACGTGTACCACCAAATGTGGCATTCGGTACGTATTCAACCGCCTCAGATCCCAAAGCCCGGTTATATTTTTGCTCATCACTCACCTTTAACGTGAGCACTCCCTCCTGTTTTCCTCCTCTTCTCCTCCTTTTCTCCTCTCCGTCCTCTTCTCCTCTCCAGATGTCGAGCGGGCTCTTCCCACTCCCCTTTTCTCCGGAAGGGAGCGGACCAATCAGCGAGCGGACCACGGGAAGCGCATTCCCGTTTCCCGAGTCGGGGAGAGGAAGAGCGCGTGACGGGAAAGTTTGGAGACGGGGAAGGAAATGAGTAAATAATATAATAAATAATACACATTCTGAATAATAACAGCGTTATTTTGCTTTTTATTTCTGCTGGTTAATCAGATGATATGCCTTTAACAATATAAGCTCTCTGTACATTTAATTTCCATCACTGAAGTCATTTATGCAAAGATTCAAGAGAGTTTTCCCATTCATTTGTTAAGGTTTAACAAAGAATTTGCTGATGTCAACTCAGTTTGAATGGTTTTCATTAGATGTGGGTCAAGCAACTGCTGTCTAAAGGTCTAAACCCATTCACCATTTTTTTATTAAGGCTGGATGGGCAGCTAAACTGGTGAAATATAATTTGTGTTATAAGATGTTGTGACATTATAGCTTTTCTTTTTGCATGCGTGTTTTTATTACTGATTAAACTCATCCAGTGTGAGAGATTTCTATAAAACTGTTGCATATACTATAAAACAACTCTCTCCTCCATGCTTTCTGAAACCACCGGTTCAGACATGCCGTCCCAAGTGACTAAGAGGTCATACTTCATTTCTCAAAGCAGAGCCCATGCAGAGACAGAGAGGATCAAATACAAATAATAAAAGAAAACACACGAGCAAAATAAAGTCACATCTACAAAGTCCTGTTGACGTGGACAGGATGTGATGTACGCTTTTGCTGCTGTTTATGTATATGCAAAATTGACATTGTAAGTTTTGGCACTGTCTAAACATCTGTAAAATCTGTGTCCTGAAGCAAAACTTCTGCACTAAACAGTAAACACACAGCTTTTACGGGTGAAATAATGGTTGTTACCACTCAATGTCCAGCTTTATGCCCACAAAATGTTCACAGTACTTATATGCCAGGCAGTTTCTTGCATGATACAGGCCAAATATACTTTAAAATAGTAAAATCCAGCCATGTTCGGAAGTTGTTTCAAAAAGAGAAAGCTTAGATACTTACTGCTGCCATTAAGTCATACTATCTAATGTAAATATTCTGTATTTAACATTTTTTGTGTGTGTTTATTTTTAGGAAGCCATTAAATGGACCTCTGTGATGAGTTGAGCCACTTTCCTTGGAGGAAAACATGGTTTACAGATGTGAAGATGTGACTCCACAAGAGAAAGACACAGAAGCACATTTCAGCTTTCTCTGCTGACCTCTGCTGTACAGTTTTAGATATGAGCATTTAGAAGAGGGCCTTTCATTTTCGCAGTTACACAAGGCCTAGTAGGCACTGAACAGACTACATCCCTGGATGTGCTGGTGGGTAGATCACCTTTAATGTCCACTGCAAATATTTTACTGAAAAAAATTAAATACCTGCTCCTTTCTTAGACTGCTGGCCTCAGTTTCTCATCTTGGGTTAAAGTACTAAGGTTGGATTGCATGCTTTCCGGGTGAGTCCTCCTGAGAAACTGGGCTGTGCAATTAGGAAGGTGTTGGAACCGATGTAGACGTGATGATATTATTTTAAGAACGCTAAATTAAAAACAGAAGCACAGATACCTGGACTCGAGTTTAAAGCGAGATGAATCTCCTCTCTTGTGTAGATATCTGAATAATGAGTCTGAGCGACAACATGCTGAAGCTCCTTCAGCTGAGAGCTGGTGAAGATGGTGTAGACGCGCCATTCATAGCATCTTAGTCAGGTTCATCTTCAGGTTTTAATTCATAGCATCTTAGTCAGGTTCATCTTCAGGTTTTGATTCATAGCATCTTAGTCAGGTTCATCTTCAGGTTTTGATTCATAGCATCTTAGTCAGGTTCATCTTCAGGTTTTGATTCATAGCATCTTAGTCAGGTTCATCTTCAGGTTTTGATTCATAGCATCTTAGTCAGGTTCATCTTCAGGTTTTAATTCATAGCATCTTAGTCAGGTTCATCTTCAGGTTTTGATTCATAGCATCTTAGTCAAACGCAAATCATGACATCCTTAATTGAATACAATAAACAATAATGAGTCAGGCTTGTAATCAGAAGGTTGCTGGTTCGATTCCAGCACTGGCTGGTGCCTTGAGCAAGGCTGTGTGTTCACTTCTCACCGGTGATGGGTAAATGGTCACAGGTACGGGTTACCATATCTGAAAAATATGTCACTTTCATTTATGTAGTTGGTTATAAGGTCACCCAGTGTCTATCCTCGACTCATATGCAGAAGTTAGGTTGCTGAACTCTGTATTATCAGAGGCGCAGGTTGCTCGGAGAACCAGAGGAACAATACAATAAAATATAATACAAATTATATAAAACATCATCGGCTGGTGCTGGCGATTTAAAAAGAAACATCTGCGCAGACGAATTTGCCACAGGGGTATTTGAGGTTAACAAAAACTTTTACATAATATTAAATAATAAATCTATAATAATAAATACATTAAAAATACATTGTTACAGATCATGAGCCACAGAATTTAGAAAAGTACAGCGATAAACTTGTGTAATAATTACTAACGTGTAATAATTAAATATGATAACACTATTAACAATATGAATATTGATTACTTTTAATTCGTCGCTGTGATTTTTTTTGACACAAGTCTACAAAATTAACAACAGTATCTTACATTCGTGAACACGACCCTAGATTAATGAATGTGTAATAATTTATTATTGTAAAGTGTTACCCTATAAACTACCAACACACGGGAACTATAAAAACTGCTTTGTATTTTAAAACGTATTTATAGCCTTCACATTAACAGGCAGTTAAAAAAAACACATGACGACTTATCAATAATCTGCCTTTTCATAAGGGAATCTAAAATAATGCAATAAACATTACCTGAAAAGCAAAACCATGCAACAATATATAAAACATGACGTGATAGGTCAGACAGGGACCCCTGGTAAATATGTATAACTGATAATTGCTTTGCATTATAAAAACTGTTTACCATTACAGTGCATGTAATGTCTTGTTAAACTATTTTTCACACAACTATAAGGTAATGTACCTATAACAAACTATTTTTACATTAAAATGACATTTTACCTCATGTTAAATATAATTACATTTTCACCATAAACTGTATATGGTAAGGGTCCTTTAATACTGTTAATAATGGTTAATAAAGGGTCCTTTAATAATTAACCCCTGCATACTGTTTTCTACTGGTTTGTCCAATTAAAAATGTTTACCTCTGACCATTGTGCAACAAGTTTCCAACCAGCAGAAAAGATCAAATCAATATCAATTCACTGTGCAACATGCTACTTAGACAAAAATACTCCAGCTTGTACAAAATTCTGAAATCAGGCACTTCCTTTCATAAACAAGGCTTATATATTTCAACACAATCCATTTTTTTCACATTTCAGTTTAACTCATTTAACACACAAAGACATGCTGAGTTTGAGAATAATATTCATGTTTACTACAACACTACTGCAGATGTCAGGTCATTACTCAATCACAAGAACTTGCACCAAAAGTAAACACACTCACATTGCATTCCCGACTGCCTTTAATATATCAGAGCGAACAGTGTTTGTCTTCCACTTGAGTCTCTTTTAGTTGTATGAAACAGTCGAGTGTTTTCTGAGCCCTATCCTGCACCTGATTAAGTCAGTTAACAAGTAAACATTAGGTGGGTGGAACGTTTACACATTCACTACATCTGTCATCACACAAGCATTCATAATCAATGAGAAATGGAGACCATTCCAAACATCTCCCAAGAGCCGATTTAATCTAATCATAACATTCGAGTTAATAAACATCATCTTGGTTTTCTTATGTGTACATCCTTTCTGTTGATTGGCAGATAGTTTAAAACAGTTACTGGCAGCCATGATGATCAGTCAGTGAGTCTGTTTCTGTCTTTTGGCTGCAATCTCTGCCCTTTAAAACAGTCCACAGAGCATACAAAAGGGCTAGCTTCAGGCATCTGAAAAAATAACAGACTTTATCTCCCAAGACACAACACTGAGTAACAAAACATTGAACTAATGGAAAAACAATCAGTCTTTTTTTGTTTTGTTGTTTGATTTCATTAGCTTATCAGTTTAAAATAGTATGTCTGTTCATTTTCTCGTACCAACATTCAAATTTCAATACTGCTGAAGTTTTACAAAGACATAAATAAAAACAGTATAATACAGGATGCTGTATAAAATTCAAAACAAAACCTGTGTACTTTGTTTTTTGTCTTTTCAGGTTTTTTTGCAAATAATCACCAGAGTTTTAAAACCAGGAAAACACCACGTATACCCTGAGATAAAAAAAATCCCTATATGTATGCAAGACCAGTTGTTCTGCTCATAGCCTGAAACGACACAAAACGCTACCGAAAGTTTAAAGGCACAAAACTGAGGCTTTTAAGACCCCAGGACTCCCACACTGCACAGCTGAATACCCACAAGTTAACAATTTTTTTAAGTAACAATTCCTTCAACACTTCAAGCAATTTGTGTCAGTCCACAACACTTTGGTGTTTGTAACTTGGGTAAATATGGAAACAGAATCAGTGTCCGTGCAGGGCAGGATTCTGCAGCTTGGGGGGCAGGCCCGTACTGAAAACAGATTTACAAACAAAAGGACACAGATGACCAGCTGAGTCAAAGTTCATACTTCAGAGGGAGCAAGGCAGTGATTGAGGGTTACGGGCAGCATTCATAGAGAATCTCAAATTGTTTACATCAATCACAGCAGATTCCAAACCGGATTGATGCACACTTTGTTCACACTGTTTATTACTAATTTTGTTGTCTGCTCTGAGAGTCTTTGTGAACAGAAGCCCTACATTAAGGCTAGTTGAGGGTTGATCATGGACTACAGTTAAAGAACAAATCCAAAAAAACGGCAAGACCAGAAATCACCAAGATACACTACATATATAGCATCGTTATTTCCTTCCTTCTCTTTTCATATTGTTCTAGCCCAACATATATTTATACATTTATTCTATATGTATTTATATATAGATACACTTTTTTGAAGAAAGTTAAGAGTATTTATATTAAAACAAGGCTTTTCAAAGGCTGCTATGCACAATTTATAAAGGTATGTTACAAGATATACACGGGTTTGTCACAATGATTATTACGAATACATCCAAGCATTCAACACTATACCTTTGGCTTGAAGGTTAGTTTAACAATGAAGTACACTAAATAATAAAAACAGAAAAACTGTTGGAACCTGTTCAAACACACAATTTGCTATTTTTATGTGACAGAAATAAACAATTCAAGTTTTACGCTCTTACACTTTGTGACAAAGTGTCAATGTATTTAGCCACACTTTGAGCAGGTAACAAAAAAATACGATAAATTGGATATTTCAAGTTTGTCATTCCACATGTGCAAGTCAGTATTTATATTAAAAAAATGCTACAACTCGTACACCAAGCCACAGTCTCCAATCTCCTCTGGATAAGAGGCAAAAGAAGGGCTTGAAAAGTGGCAGGACAAAAGAATTTGCTCCTCCTTTATCTACCTCCTCATCTTCCTCACCAGAACAGAACGAACGAGGAGGTGGTGGAGCCCACCTGTGGCCAGGAGAGGGAAAAGACTTTCCTTCTGCGTCTCTCGCACCCGGGTTCTGTCCGTCCCGATTCACTCGCTGTCGGTCTCTAGCTCTGTGTCGGACCACTCCACAGGCTGCAGGAGGCCCCTCTGTTGGGCGTACTCGATCACTGCTTTGTAACAGAAGTAGTACTGGTCCCATGTCTGGATGCTGAAGGCACGCTGCGTCCGCATCCGTCGCACCGTCTGCTTGATGTCCACTGTCCCAATGTCCTCCAGACGAGACAGACAAATATCTAAAGTACAGAACGTGCCTGAGGATGGGAAAACTGAGGTAAGAGACCGGAATGTGGTTAAGATGGAAGTTTGATGTGAAGGAATAAGCCCACCTGTTCGACCAATGCCTGCACTGCAGTGTACCACCACTGGGGGGCCTCCTGGAGGTCCCGTCCAATCAGGATACAGTGTTTGTAACGCAGACTCTTGTCTCTGCTTCACATGTGCTCGGAAATCCAACATGGCTGACGCTGACTTGGGAACACCAAAATCTGGCCAGCTCATGTACAGATAATGAGACACTTCTCTATATTCTCCTGTCTGTAAGAGAGACGCTTGCCTTGTAAAGTTTATTTCAGTAAGGTTTTTTTGGACATAAATAAACTACTTCAACTGCAAAATGTGAATAATATCTATCGGACACGTCAAATCTGGAGCTATGCAGGACATGACAAAATCATGGCCACTATAAACCACAGTTTCAAACTGAGCATCATTTTGACTCTCAAATGACTCTCTTAGACTCCATGTGTCATTTACAAAAGAATAGCACATCAAGCATGAATATGAGACAAATCAGACACTGTGATAATCATGCCAACAATCTATTTACTATCCATCTGATGCATATGTCAGACAAAAATGACACAATCTGGCTGAATTATGCAGTTTTAATCTGATTGGCCGGCACTACACAGATTCTGGGAATTAGTGCAGGGTAAGGTGAGGGGTTTTAAATAAGATTTTTACACTTCAAATATGAATTCCAAACCCCTAAATGACATGTGACAACAACATGAACTGTGATTGGTCCCTTTACGTGTTTACCTGACTGTCACACATATCTATTCTGTCTAAGTGTGCAGTTCTTTATCAGAATAAGATATAAAACAGACCACTATAAAATCAACCTCTATGACAATAATTAAAAAAGTTCTGGCTTCACCAGCTAAGACAAACATGCAGCGTACATAAATGAATGTCAAATACCGCATTTCAAGTTTTAAAAACATTAGTGAAGAACCTTATCTGACTCCTAATCTGACTGATCTGCAACGTATTTAAAGACAGGAAGGAAAAGGCCAGAGGATAAACAGACAGGAATCATACATGAAGATAACAGGGATGACTGACCTGAGTGTTGAAGAGCTCCAGGTGTGATAGCTTAAAATCCTGAAACATCTCAATATGGACGTTTCTCACCAAAAAGTACCCATAATCCTCTGTGCGGCCGGTCTCTAAAGGCCAGTACTGCCCGCATTTCACTCGGCCTCGCTCTACAACTCTTAGACAGAGAGAAGGTCAAGAGTCAATATACTGCTGTATCTCATCATTAGACATTAATTAATACACTGATATACAAATGTATTACATATATATAAATACAATGATAAAAACCATCTGTAAACTCATTTACTATGACAATGAAGGACAGCCACTGTGCTATTCATTCCCATTATTAAACTATTCTACTCTTTTTTTTATCACTCATAATCCACAATAAATCATTTAAGCTGCAATCTGTTTTTTTTTGTTAAAGAAAAGAGGCAAAAGTTATGAAAAGTTATGAAAGAGTGCTGTAATTTCACCTAAGGTGTTGTAGCAATATTTGTATACAGATTTAGCAATATAATATTCCTTATTGAGAGTCCCTTACATGCAGGACAAAGAATACAGTAAAATTACTATACTCAAAGCATTCCACCTCTTACCAGGTAAATACAATTATTTCAACTAATGGAAGAAATAATTGCCATATAAAAACTGTTGTTGCAACTCTTATAAAATATTATTATTATTATTATTATAAAATTCTGGTTTTAAATACAATTAAAAGGATGTAACAGCACAAAACTAACCTTGTAGTCATAACGATGATTAAAACCATTTGCTCCCACACCATTCGCCAAAAGTCTCCAAATGTTTTTGGCAAAGGCCCTGAAAGCAGGCAAAAGCAAGCAGAACTTTACAAAAATATTATAAACAGGTATTTTGTACTTCACATACAATATTTCTTCCAAAAAAAAATATTTCTCACCCTGAGTAGCGATGTATGCATTACTTATTTTGTAACCATCCATGAAACTTGCATTGATGTAGTCAGACGTCTGAAAGTAAACAACCAATTAAATAAGTCTGGATAAAGCGATAAACCTATGTATTGTGATGGCTATAATAAAGATCTTAACAAAAAAGTGTCATCACACTGACCTCATCATCGTCATCATTAAGCGGACAGAGATGAACCCGTGATTGGTCTAGGCAGAGGACATCGCTGTAGCGATTCTTAATCTGATTGGACGGTTTCCTGTCAGAATACATTTTGGATCATTATGCAAAATCCCTTACTTTTAAAAAAACACATATCCATCTTTTCAGACCTTTCCCTCCCACAAAAGCCTCCCACCCTTCCCCTATGAAACACGCTCTCTCCCTCCTTCCTCCCCCTCCCGCTGTTCTTCTGTCTTACCTGGAGTAGTCAAAGGTTCCAGCAGGAGGCTCTTTGCGGATCTCCTCATACTCCTGGTAAATGCCTTTCTTTTTTTTGTGCTTCACGTGCTGCACCAGATCCTGCACGCTCATGCCGCCCGGCTCGGCTACATGCGCCGACAGCACCGCCGTTTCTGCTGTTCCTGGTAACCAGCTCATATCCGGTACAGGACTGTGATGAAGGGGCGGCACCCTTGATTTCAGTGGGAGGGGTGGAACACCATCTCCATTCACTTCCTCTTCTAAAAACTCCACATCCTGTTGACTGTCCTCAGCACCGTTGCCATCCTGTCTACTTTCGTACACGGACGTCACAACTCCTCCTGTACTCACAGCTCCTTCTCCTGTTACTATAGCACCATCTGTGTGTTTCTGATGCAGGGGCGTGTCTGGAGGTGTGTCTGACTGTGGGGGTGGTTGATGGCCACGCCCATTGACAACATTGGCATTTGAGGCTGTGATGCCCCCTGAAGCTGGCAGTATAGAGCCATTCCAGTGTTCATGCCCAGCTGTCCTGTGATTCTGCAGGTTGGCATTACCATCATCCAGTATGGGGCAGTTGGAGTTCAGTCCATCCCCTAGGAAGGTGGCTCCTGTGTGGGTTGGAGGGTTGGCAGTTAAGGGCTCTGTGTTCTGGCCATGCTCCATGGAGTAGGAGTAAAGTAAGCTGCCCAAGCAATCGGCAGTGATGTAGGAAGAGTTATTGGGGTTGTTGGGGCTGGAGTTGACGCAGGACTGGATCCAGGCAATGTGACTGTACTGCGACGAGCCACCCAAGTGTTCTGGAAGGGAACTGATGGGGACGTGACTGACCAGTTCATGTGCCCTTACAGTGCACACCTGTTTCAGTAGCCACGCATACAGAAAACTGAATTAATTTCACATTAAAAACAGATACTCAAAGTACTAAACCTATAAAATACTTAACATAATAATGAAAAACAATTGTTCAAATAACATTCCATCAGCTTGTTTTAGCAAACGAAACCCCGGGTTATTAAAGCGTTGTCCATATTGATCCAGATGAATCTAAAAACAGTATTTTCATTTCAAAACGCTTTCCGTCCACACTCAAATTTTCAGACGTTTCCCTAAAGTTGCTTGTCTGCACTAAAATGCTTGTTGCGTATGCAAAAAAAACAAAACGTCTAAGGGGTATGATCTTGCATAATTTTCGTCAGGCATATTTCCAATGTACTGTATTCTAGCACGTATGCATGTGATATTTTTTATATATTTAATAGGATATTCACAATATGAAAGTGAACAGCAGGCATAACAACATGGAGCTGCCATATTGACTAAAAATGCCCCCCCATAACCTTAAGGGATGTGGTGGAAGGGATGCAGGACTTGTCATCTGCTGAGATGCAGGAATTTATTTGCACGACTCTTACAGTGGGTGGGTAGAACCTAGCCATGTTTATGTTTATGGTTGAGTGTACATTGGTTGTACACATTATTTTGCACTGCATCATGGGATTGTATGAGTGCACTACATGGTAGTACTACACTGTGGTTTTGAACACCACTAAAAAAAAATCACGTCCCCTCAAATAGTGGACTATATGGGGGTATAGAGGGTGATTTCAGACCAAGACATTGTCTAAGGTTAAATTGATCACAAGACTTTGTCACATGACTATACAAAAAAATCTCCATACTACAACGCAAAGAAATTTTCAATTTTATTCACTTGGGAGAACGTTTTCAAAAAGCTCCATTTTGGCAGACAATAACAGTCTCATTTTAGAGGGAAGACCAAAGTGTGGATTAAAGTCAAACCCTGCCCTGGAGGGCCATTATTGGCTTGGTTTGACATGCCTGGTCTAATGTATAGATTTATGTAAGGTTATATGTATGAGTGCAGCTGTGCTCTAGACATACCCTCTCTCTCAGTTTCTCTCTCACAAACAGACGCAGTACTGCAAATGGTGCTCTGAACCACAGCGGAGACGACACAATGAAGACACATTTCAACCGAGCAGGAAAAGCCCCCTGAATGACAAGAAAAGACAAACAGATGTACAGACTTTCTCAAGAGCATGTCTGGGTTCAATTTTTTCAGGAACTGGTAATTATTTTCTGTGCCCATCGTATAGTCTGTAAACAGAGATATATATTTTTAGTCTTTTAACACGATTTAATCTAACTTAATATTTATGTAGTTTATTTGAAATTAGCGCAACTATTATTTGAACACAAAAGTCGCTGTTTTTAATGCAGGTTTGTTAAACACAAAAAGAATTGTCAATAAATTGGACCAGAGTTTTCAACTTAATGAATCAGACTTAAGCAACGCCTGACACAAGCTGAATTCATACCCAAAAAAATCCAACCTAATATAACATTAACAAATCACAAGACAAGCAATGAATACAAATTAGACCAATGACAGAGTCATCTGACAAATTGAATGACCAAATAAAAAAAAAAGCATAAAATTTATTGTGACATGCATGATGATTAATGCAAAAATCTTTGAGTATAAAGCAAGCTCTGGTTTTCCACAAACCCACCAATTCTAGTCCTTACATATGAACAGTGAAAGTCAAACGGTTCTGACCAGATAACACTTACTTTAAGCAGATTCAAAATCTTGACACAAAGCTCATAGTCAAAGTTGCCATATGTGGAGTTAGTCATATCATAGATGAAAATGAGCCCGTCTCTCTGTGTCTGAACACTGGGGAGAGTAAGAAGTTATAGAGGAAGCAAACTTGGCAGTCATGTTTTAATACACATTTGAGTTTCTGCAGACTTACTGATGTGAAAATAGATACATTTACCTCTCAATGGCCTTGTCCAGCTGATATATAATGGCCTGAAGAACAGCCTTATGGGTAGTGAGGTCCGGCCGATGTAGACGTGCTGTAAAAAGTGCCAAAGCAGCACCTTTTGCATCACGACCGGGCTATACCAGCATAAAATGAATGCACATTAATACACAAATATCAGACATTAAACGTCACATTTATTAAACACGCCCATTCAAGCCGATGAAATCAAAGGACATCTATTCAAGCCAATCAAAGAAAAATCTGCCAAATTAACCAACAGATTTAAAGCAGTCAGATGTTTAAGAAAGTGTGCATCCACATTTAGTCTTCCTCACGGCACCAACAAAGTGTTCTTAAGGAATGTGAACACTCTTTTGAAACATACTGAAGAGATCAGAACTACATACACAAACACTGAAGCACACTCTATATACATCATGACCCAACTGTAAAGCGGCTGAAACAAACAATAACCTCCAGACTAAACAAAGATCATGGAACTGCTTTGCGTGTGATGCAAGATCAGAGATTAAATTTTTCTTGCTGTTATAAAGACCAGCAATCGGGGTGGCCTTTGTTTCCGGCTTTATTTACAAAGACTGTAAATATGAATGGTTGAAATGTACCCTGTTTTTGGTTTGCATAATCTAAATGTAAAAAATTATTCTGCCTAAAAAGACGAACAAATAAGTGTTTGTAGCAAGTTCCAAAGTTATGAGTTTTTTGTCTTTGACAAAGCTTGCACGGAATGCAAATGCAAATATTTCAGGCCATTAATACTGAAAGACAGAGCGCAAAAGAATAATTTGTTTTAAGATTTATTCAAAAGCATCACTGTAACTATCAACTACTTCACACAGGGCAAAATATGAGCACCCTTTGCTCTTCTGAGTAAACATATTCCCTGTGCTTAGAACAAGCTTTATTTAAGAGCTGAATTAACCAATTCAGTTTTGGCTAAACTCAGATGAAGAATGATGTCTGTAGCTCTGATGTGAGCTCACTGTCCATACTAAACCTGAGACCTCAGAAGAACTTTAGGATGTTTTCCCACATCCACAAGATTTCACACAATGGACCCACATACTCAGCTGAGCTCAACAACACGCTAAATATAAAAACCCAACAGGATACATGAACAAGTTTGAAATGAACTTTTAAAGCCTTGAGACTCCAGTCAGCTGCACTCTGTCTAGTTGTTTTTTTAAATAAATCGATGCACAAATGCACAAAATGTTTCGCAACTAATTGGTAGTATAATTAACCCACAACACATCTTTTGTGCATGTATATTTAATTAAAATCAAGCATCTGTTGGTTTCTGCAGGTTCTCTGCAGCTAAGAATCAACAAGCATTTGGTAACCGCATTGGAAACGTGAATCACTAATGCCAACTATGATGGACATTTTTAGATGAACTCACCAGAACTGTGAATTTTCCACTTAGTAACTCACTCCGTAAGGGCTCTTCATTTGGGTTAATATTGTAGATGCCTTCTTTTATTCTGGTGTTCTGCAAACACACACAAGCATCAGACGCAAGCATCAGACGCAAGCATCAGACGCAAGCATCAGACGCAAGCATCAGACGCAAGCATCAGACGCAAGCATCAGACGCAAGCATCAGACGCAAGCATCAGACGCAAGCATCAGACGCAAGCATCAGACGCAAGCATCCACTACCTCAAACAGCATACTGAATGTTATCATCGCATGGACCACACACACTTTTCAAAGTTACCGTACCTTGTAAGCCTGGAAGAGATCTATGGCTCTGGGGACATCGAACTTGCGTGCCATTAGGAACTTAACTGCTGTCATCTGACTGACAAGATCTGCATTTTGAGACTGTTCCCGACACCTCAGCTCAGTCAGGAACTCCTCCACCGCCTGACACACAGATCCAGACATTTATCACTGTATGTGACAACAGCATGTTTAATGTCCCATTCTCACACATATTTATTAGTACACTGTATCGTAGAAATATCTATGATCCTTTATGGTTTGATTGCAGCATACGAGTTGATTGTCTGTGGCTACACATTAACTTTCCCACAAGAAACTGATATTCGCTGTTTTTGAAATAACGTCCCATTTTCAAGCATATGTGCTGGTTACGTCTCGAGTAAATATACTGAGCATGGACTTGTCCTGACTGCAGTTCCATGCATGGGTGTGTTGATTTTCTCTGGCTGCACCATAATTTCATCAAATACATTTCATGATCAGTTGCATCCATCATCCATCCATCCATCCATCCATCCATCCAGGTAACAAATTCACACGATTCTGTCAGACCTTACTTTACAATGGATCTCTCTAGCAAAAGTGATCCCCTTTAACCAACAAATAATAAACCGACTATAACTCAATCTGTGATGTTTTCTGCACTGTTCTACGAGCTCTGCTATGCCGGGTGGCTTTAGTTTTAGTCAACAGCACGGGCAGAAGGTAGCAGGATGAGCTGACAGCTGTAAGAGAAACAGGTCGTGCTGACAGACCTCCTGTTACACTCGCATTACACCGATACCTCAACGAGTGAGAACAAATGTCACCTCCAGCACCAGAAATGAGTGATCACAGGGGTGAGACAGACAGAGACGAGACCCGTCTCACATTTTCCAACACTGGGACCCTGAACCCATCAGACACCCGGTTCACCTCAACATGTGTTGTTTCAATGCAGCGACATGGCATATCGTTAAACATGGCAGGGGAGCGATCAAGATCGTATCGGTTTGTTTGAATCAATAAATGCTAATCAATAAATCAAAACGGAGAACAGGCAGACTAGCTCGAGATGCATGCACGGTTTATATCAAGCTTGTTTCGTGCATAATATCACTTAAAATATTACGCCAAGAGTCTTCCGATGCTCACCACCATACACGTCGACAAACTTTTAATACCCGTTCATCGGTCCGCCCAGCACGGCTAGCATGCACCTACGCTACCTCAAAACAGCCACAGGGCCGCGCGTCTTTAACGTCACCTTTCCGTTAAATATCGCTTACGGTAATGTCTCGTGTATGACGGTAACAAACACACAACGGGGCCGCTGACGACTCCCCGTGTTCCCCGCGGGCTGGACGAAAGGTTTAGCGCAAATATGTAGGTATCTCACCACCTCCTCCCGAGTCGTCAGGGCTTCCGCCATCTTGAAGCCTGAGCAGCAGCAACGTCTACGGGCGCGCCCTCAGTGGCGTCGGAAACGCGCTGCTGGTGCACGTCGAGCTGCCTGCGTCGGCCACGAGCGGCGCGTTAGTCGGGCGCATGCGCACTTCCGTGGCGAGCTACGGCGTTATCGCAGACAATTTACTCGTAGAAATCAACACTGTTAAATGAATAAATGAATGTTAATACTGTTGTTTCAAATGAAATATTTGGAAAGAAAAAGGAAAATACTTGACATTGTAAGTTATATATATACTTTAGTATGGCGCATTGGTTTACTCGTAACTCGTTGTAGTTGACCTTCGAGACAGACTATCACAATACACTATACAAGACGTATTAAATGTAGAAAAAAATTAAAAAATGTTGAAAAGGATTTACAATGAAATGCTGTACAATTTGCACCTGCGTCCTCATAACGCCCTCATAATGGCTAATAACGCCAAAGTATCGTGCAATGTTATGCATTTATGATCCATTTGGTGGGTCATGTTATTATTACGATTGTTGTTATATAGTCGGTTTTGTCACACCGTACAATGCAGATGTATTATAGGATATGTTGCACTTTTGTGAATGAGGAGAGACGAGAGGACTTCACACACGGGGGTTCCTCAATTAGCTTCCCAGAAGGACTTCAGAACATCATTCTTCAGTCGGACAACAAACAAATCAATAAAATCAATCAATCTGTAAATTATAAAGAAAAGTGTTATTGTTCGGAGAAGTTACACGTATCTAAATATCTACAGACGGCCGGTTAGCTCAGTTGGTTAGAGCGTGGTGCTAATAACGCCAAGGTCGCGGGTTCGATCCCCGTACGGGCCAAATATATTACTGACGTTGAAGGTATTAATATGCAAATGGAGTCACTGATTTATTTTTAAACAGCAGTTTTGCTAATTTATTCTCTTCTTTAGTGTAGAAGTTTGTTTTAGTTTATCACTCTTCTTGGAAAAACAAAAAGATTATAAATTCCTGAATGAGAATGATAATGTCTTCCTCCTCACTGTCTGAGATTACCATCACGTCATCTGCTGCCTCATAAACATTCCCATTCCCATTCATGTTCCCATTCATTGATGTCACTGTATGCAAAAGATCTCATCTGAACTCATCGTGTTTATGTCAAATGCACTATAAATGGTTGCAAATAACATCATCTGCGAAACGTGTAAATGTACAATCAGTGTCTTCCTACAGAATTCCCAAAGCTGCAATGCATACACAGATCTAAATGTGTTCAAATGAATCCAGAAATGTTAGATTGCATCTCAAGATATAACATTATAAAAAACTGAAACTGGGAATGCTTCCAATTTTATTAATAACTTTGGGCCAATGAAGATATTCTTCTGTGGTGGTTTATGTTCTGTTCAGAAACTTATTGGCTGTCTCCCTGACATCTGTCACTCCAGCGGAGTTTCATCACTTTTAAGGGTTATAATTCGCTCAATGGGTATGGACTCAGCAAAGCCAAATGTTCCACCCTCTTTTCTAAACAAAGGGAATGAAACATGCATAATAAACCATTTAAAGTACATTGCCGTATCCCAGGTGTGGTAATACACCTGCTTTATGATTAATTTACAATAAAACACACTAAGAGTACAATCCAGCAGATGGTGGCAAATCACAATAGATTTTTGTCATTTTGTAGATGAACTGTTAAAACCTGCAGGACAACACAAAGACTGCATCACACTGCAAAACTGCAGTTTAATGGTGGCCCTACGAGACAAGTTATATTGAGACAAAGGATTTCACACTATGAAAGTATCTGAGTTTCTTAAAAGCAACATGGGTGCGTGTTTCATCTGAGAGGTTATTTGAGTAACAGACAGTCATTTTTCTGATGGAAGAGATCTATTGAGAACGAATGCGGAAACTAGTGAGCTGGATCTGAACTTTGAAGCTGTATGATTGAGCGAGATGATGCTATGAAATGCTTTTACAGAAGGAATTTCTGATGAGCATTAATGCGCAGACACACTCTCACATCTCTTTCAGAAGCATGATCCCTCCACTGCACTAAATAGAGCATATCTCTCTGTGTTTGTTCATAGCTATCACTAATAATCCATCCATCATCTGCTCCTCTCTTTCACATAGGTCCACAAGCAAATAAGAGCTTCAGGAACAAAATCCAAAATAAACTGCAAGTTTTTATTAAATTCTCCAACATTAATAAAAAAACACTATACACAACAGCATGAGGGGAAGAGAACGGTTTAGTCACCAACACAAACAGATAAACATCAAATGGCAGGTTAATGTGTTGTCTTGATAAAAAGTGATCCAACAAACAAATTAAATAAGCGTGCATTAGCTTTTCTAAATGCTGACAGAGTAAGATCAGAGGTAAGGTGTGTTAACCACTGTCAGCTGTCAGATGCAGATACTGGGCAGTAAATGGGTTTGTATAGTGTTGCAGGAGATGCATTAGCTGTTTCTTACCCCTGCAAGAAGCAAAGCTGACATAGATGAGCATGTGATAAATGCTCAGTGGAATAGGATCCCTCTCCTCCGGACAGAACTGCTCAAAACACACAAACTATCAACTGAATCTGTAACCCAACACACACAAGTGTTATGAACTGAATGAACTGATCAATTGTTCTGATCTGATTATATTAAGTGTTTAACAGCTTTTTAGTAAATCTGAAGCTTGACAGTCCTAGTTTTCATACGCTTTTATTATTTAGGAAACAATGGCTAAAATATTCTGTAGATTGTTCTTCGTGTTTGGTGAAGAAAGGAAAGAAAGGTTTGGAGCAACATGAGGATGAGCAAATTATGAGTAAATTAGCTCAGTTGGTACAGGTTGTATCAAGGTTGTGAGTTAAATTTACAAGAAACACATATACTGATACTAAAAAGTATACATTGAATGCACTGTAAGTCATCAGCCACAGGCATGAATGCAAATAAGTATCTTTAAATGAATGGCCTTACAGTACACTTCTTGTGACTGCATGCCTTGTAAGGATGACTTTTAAACAAAAATAAATGTAAACAATCCACACACACACACACACACACACACACACACACAAGCCTCACCACTGTGATGTCGCGCCCCTGAATTGCAACATTCGCTCATTTTAAAAGTGAGAGTGCAGATATGGCAGCGATGCTGGCTGCAAGTTTCCATTGTGATTTAAAACATGCATGTCAACCCATATCTGCCAAACCTGCCCAACAACAGAGTGAATACACCTTCAGAAACATGACATGTGGCAAAACAGAAGAACATTTGTAGAAACTAAGAATTTGTCTTCACCGTATGACAGTACGCAGTTAATGCATTTCACCTTTTCTCCTGAAATAACACAGAGAGACTCTGTGTCTATACATTTAGAATTCCTCAGACACCGCTCAAGCTGTCTGTTTAATGTCACCAATAGCTCTGACTGCCTAGATCACACAAACAGAAACACAATAAGAAATACGCAGCATAAGGTGACAGTGCACACACACACGAGGATATGTTGAATGTGATTGTGCATGATTGTCCGTCAACCTGTTTGGCTCAAAGGCTGGGGATGCCATGGGAGACAACTCCAAAATAAAAACATAATGCCTTCTGTGGGGCGCGAATTTTTGGGAGGGACCAACTCACAAGACACCTGACACAACACCCTGAAAAGGAAAAAGACCCAAACTAAATCATCTTCTAGACAATATACAAGTTGAGTTTGACTTTGGTAGAAAAAACAATTTTGTATTAAATAGTACATGTTATATCAATTAGAAATTAAATTATAACTTGTTTTTCCCAATTCCAGGATACAGCAAACATAATCGGTTCCAAATTTGATTTTAATAGTCCAATAATCGTATGTTTGTGTGCCATCCAGGCGCTACAGAATACAGAAACATGCTTCAGTTATTTAGACGTAAGATTTATTGGCAACATTTAGCCATGGTCTTAATAACACATTTGTGGCAAAACTTCTTCTACAGCTTTAAGGAGAAAAAGTCTAGGGGAGTATTCCTCATTTATCCCACAGCCTTAATAAATCAGGTCCTCCTCTCATCCTCTCACATCTCCATCAGCACGCAACCTGCGCACTGTTATGATGTAGTATAACTGTGGCCCACGGTAATTACGTCAACTCTGTTTAGTCCTGAAGTAACTCTATATAGTTGTGGACTTTAAAATATTATGAAAGGTTATTTATCATAAAGTCAATTCACACCAATTCTATCATCACTTACCTTGAGCCAATAATTTGGATCTTTTATATATATATAACTAAATATAACTATATATTTTATTTTTATATATAATTATAATATATATAGTATAATATCATAAATATAAATGTAAATAATGGATAAATTTTGCAACTTCTTTCCAGAAAATACACAGCATATTTTTTGCTTGGAAATATGCGTCTTCTGGGACAAAGTGCAATTGTGGTTAAAGGAGGGAAATGTGGTTGATTTAAACCTGGCCTTTATATATATTAAATATGAAAACTATGAAAAAGGTGGTCAAATAGCTTTCTGATTAATAATTTATGATGAATAATTTTGTGTTTTTTTAATCTCTAGAGCTTCTTGGAGCTTTAGTATTAAAATATGAACTGTGTGCTTACGCTCAACAGAGAGCAAATTTCCCCATTTGCTTTTAATGAAATGAGTCTCTATTTATCAGAAATAATTGACAAAAATTAGTAGTGGTTCTCAGTTGTCGGGGCAAGATGTAGAGAGCATGGGTGACCATATGGATAATACAGTTCAATGACACCAAAAGTACTTCTAACTGTTGAAATCACTTCTTCCACAATATTTACTCTCTTAAAGCAGAAATCATTCATTGTAAAAGATTTCTGTAAATGTTTAAACCGACACAAGGGAGAGCAACTTTTCAAAATGGCCAAATGTTGAGGCCATATCATTGTAAAGCTATTAATGCTAAAGCATTACTGTAGTCATGATATCAGCTGGGAAAATAAAAGCATGGTAAAGAATCCGTCTGTCACTTGGAATGCCTTTTAGAGATATAATACAAATATTAACATTTGTAATATATGTTTGCATACAAAAATATGCTTGACAATAATAAGTTAGAAGTTACAGTGTTCATACTGTACAAAGGTCAGTGTCAACAATACCTGACCAATGGGGAATGTGAACCCCCTAAAACCAAGATGAAATAATGAGTAAGCTGTGTATTCTAACCATTTTATTTGTAACAAATAAAACGTTTCCACGAATACAACTGTATTCTCACACGTCTGTCCTCACAACATAAAGTAGGAAAATTAAAAAAGAAAACATCCTCTGAAATATTTACATTTACTACAAAATCAGAGGTAAACGATTTTTCCCTTTTGTGTTTCACATTAATTGACACGTGAAATTGTAAAACCTCTCACAGCAACATCTGACAGTACGAAAACTGTGATACAATGCATATTTGGTCAGATTACATGATATAGATTGTGCTCTAGATTGTACAAATGGGGACTATCATGCACCAGAAAAATGTTATTTAGAAGAAGGCTCCACTAAACAAATGCTATTTGAGATAATAAAAAATACCCTTACAAAAAAGGCATATAAACTTCACATGAGCAAAAACATGGGATCACACATGAGAAATATATCACCACGTTTCACATGTGATTCCATGGGTTTTCCATGGGAATTTACGTGGGATTCACACAACCAGGTTCCAAAACCACACATTTCACGTCTGATCACGTGTTTTTGCACATGTGAAATTCCTGTGGAATTTGGAAAACCCTGAAACTTGCTCATGATGTTTTAATGCTCTTTAAAGTGTATTAGAACAGAGCGGTTACACAGAGGATCTTGAACTCCTTTGAAATATTTGAAAAACTAAACAATGCACAATGTTGGAATAAAAATAAAACATTTCCTTAAAGTGATTTGGAAATGAGCTGAAGTTCGCAGTGACCAGATGCCCTTGGAAATGCTGAGATATCTCTATGAATGATATGAGATATCTCTATCTCATATTAGACCACCCTATAATCTATTATTTAATAATAATACATCTTAAGCTAAAACATGCACACACTGTGAGCAACACTGTGAAGTTCATCTCATTCAATACAAATAACATTCTGTGTTGAAGATTAAGGGTTAGTGCATAGAACAATACTGGAGTCATTTCCAAAACCACAACCAAACCGTGATGGTCGATGATAAAAACAAAGCAGGGCATTGATATATATGAATTTGATGCTAAGGTTACACTGTACCTAAAATTTATGAAATACCCCACAAGTTCACAGTACTGTTGAATCTGAATCATACTGTCTTCTGGGGAATGATGTTTACTCTAACATCACTGAAACTGTCAAATATACCGTATGAAAAATGCTTAAAATAGCATTCACACTGGAAAAAACACAGATGTTACCATGCCGCACACTCCCTGAAAAATGACAATGTCGACATTTAACAGTTAAGCAAGTGAAAGTTGCCCGCAGCAGTATGGAAAACTATATCCTGTTGTATACTGCATTCTCATTTTAAATACAAATAATTTATAATAATTAATAATAACTACTTATGTAATGGTCAGAATATTATGTTCTCTTGGCCCATTGAATACAATATAGTTTTTTTTTTCAAAAACGGACACATTGGATTTCAACAACATCATCATATAATTTCAACAACAACGTCATATAATATTTTGGCAGTATACAGTATACAGACTGAGTCAAACTGCCCTGTTTGCCAAAACTGGTCTTGGTGTAAAATATATATTTAAGTATTATATTAAAATTCACTCAAATTTAGCAGATTGGAATCTATTTTCGTTTTAAATGTATTACGTTTTATTGTGTTAACAGCAGGTTCATATAGATAAATGTGAAACACAACTGTAATAGCGACCCATTTTAAACAGTGACTATGATAAGGCACTACCAGTGTCAAATGATCTTCTGTGTTATTGTTTTGTCACCCCATGTATAGAAATTGTGGTGCCATTTAGGCTCAACATTTGAAGACGTGACCTTTTAAACCTGAAACTGAAGCATTTATATAGTTATTGTTTTGTTTAGTGAAACTTTACTGCAATAAGTATGTAACGTGCACTGACAGGTACCTCACTCACATTATAAAAATATCAATCAATACAATGACAGTATATATATATATATATATATATATATATATATATATATATATATATATATATATATATATATATATATATATATATATATAACATTTTGTTTTATACTATATATCATATAAGATTAATGACACAATAGAATTACAGTGGGAATATCTCTAATACTTTAGTTGCTTACAACTTGAAGGTGCAGTCACGTTCAATATTGCAGTTTTTTAAATAAAGCTCCATTTTCAGATTATTTTTCTCTTTCTTAAATCTGTGAAAGATACGTACCTATATGTGCGTGTGCGCGCTACAGAGAAGATACTGGCGTAAGCACCAATATTTAGGGTGACAGTGAACTCCATTTTGAAGGTATTTCTCTTCAGTGAGTTTGTGGGTCCACTATAAAACTGGTGACAAAAACTGTGGAAACATTTATTCTAAACCTGGCCTGCATCCCTCAATAAACATTACTGTGTTTTTGTGTGTTTGGGGGATCTATTGTTAAACAAATTAAGACAATTAACATATACTGAATGTTGTCTCCTCCCATGCTCTCTCATTGGTCCTTTGAATCCGTATGGACAGCACATGCTCAAATTCATGCAATTTCATTGGATCTGATGAGCAATTAGCTGTAATGCCTGAGGACCTTAATTCCGCCCCAGAAACGTCTCAACAACTTTTAACTGTATGAACAGAGCTACGATTTGTTGTGACAATTCAGTATCCCTGCTGCCCTCCCTGGCTTTTAAATTGTGTGCTGTCTGGAGAAATCATACAGACGTATGGGCTGTGGGCAACAGAAAGAGGCTGTCAGATTGATCAGACGCAGGTCTCAGTGGATGAAGATGTGGCCTTGGTCCAGAAGAAGGTTTTATGTTGCATAGTGATCAAAACTACCCAGGTACTCCAGCGCTGCTCGATAGCAGAATTGGTACTGCTCCTGTGGAATGCACACACATACATATATTATTTGCATCATAATGCAAAGCAATATCCAATCACGAGGACTCTTAGTGCAGTGATCCGTATATAATACAGTACATCAGTGCAGTCTGTAATATCTGCACCCCAGTGTTACTTATTTCAAAAACAATAACTGTTCAAACAGGTTTTCTCAACAGTGTTTAAAACAGGTAGTCCTACAGGTAGCCTACACATGGCTTATATATAGCTGTGACAATGACATTTTTCCATCATTTACTCACCCTTATGTGATTCCAAACCTGTGTTACTTTTTTGCTTCTGAGGACAACAAAAGATATTTTGAAGTATGTTGGTAATCAAACAGCACTGACACCCATTGGCTTCAAGTGTATAGACACAAAACCACTGAGACATTTCTCAAAATATCTTCTTTTGTGTTCCTCAGAACAAAACAGTCACACAGGTTTGGAATCACATGAGGGGGTGTAAATTATGGAAAGAATTTGGGTAAACTATCCCTTTAAGAATGGTTTCACTGAAGTGTGCAGATAGTAGATGTTAAGCCTCATTCACACAAGAGATTCGTAGAGACAGAGAGAGCCTTAATACAACGTCTGAACTTCGTTTTGAACACTCATGGAACATTCAAAATAACATTTTAACATTGTTGTTTAATAAAAACATTCGTGAAACATTCTTACAACCTAAAATTGCTAGCTGGGAGAGTGAATTGAATCATGTTGTTTCCTGTAAGTCAGTGATTCCTGGAGTGCAGTGTGCACACTTACTTCTGTCTGCACCATCGCTGGTCGTTGAGTACGCAACATTTTGACAGTTTGGAAGATGTCAACCACTCCCTCGTACCGCATCCTCTCCAGCACTATACTCAGAGTGATAAATACACCTGTCCTCCCAACACCAGCACTACACACACGCATCATTATAGAACATGTTATATTTTATACCTGCAATTCAGTGGTACATCATGTCTATAGTATTGCTGAAAATAAAACTACATGAAACACTGACAAACTGTTTACAGCCTGATTATTAGAGTTAATAATAATGATCTGATGCTGTCTGATCTGAGCTAAGAAAGTCCGTAATTAAAATGAGCTTGTAAATCAGTTTCTGTAGGGCTGATTTTATGTTCAGGTTAGATTGTAGAAAGCATATTTAAAGCTGCAATCTGAACCTTTTATTGGTAAAAAATGAGCAAAAATCAGTTATTGAGCATGTACATTACATTGGTTTATAATTAAGATTTATAATCTGAGGGTCTGATTTCCCAGGAAAATTTGACTTAAGGTTACATCACATCTGTAAACAGAAAGAAGATCTGGCTACTAAATGGCATGTGTGGGTGCTAGAATGGTGGTGCATGTGTAGACTGTTCTTACAGCAGTTGTTTGTAATTTAAAACTTGTCATCTTCCATAATAAAACTCTGCCAGTAACTTGAAATTGTATGTTTTAAACAGAGACGGGCGAAAGAGACAAAAGTTACGGATTGCAGCTTTAAGCTACTGAAGTTCACCAGCTATGAACAGTGAGTTGTTATCTTTTTCTCCTGTCGATATTGTTGCATTAATAATATTAATAACATAATCAAGAGTGGCAGGTCTATTTAACATGATTTAAACAAGACCTGAGGCATAGATCTGATATTCTGACAAATATCCAATTTTCCTGTCTCGCCAAGTTTACATTCACTTAACAGATGGTGTTTACATTATTAATTCCTTGCTAAGACAGGCAGTCCGACCAAGACCTTCATTTACAACACTGAACACAAAGCACACATCTTGACACATCCTCACCTGCAGTGTACTGTGATTGGTCCATCCTGGCCAAACTGTTCTTTTGTTTTGTGCACTTGGCCAATGAAATCGATGAAGCCTTCACCAGACTTTGGCACGCCTTGTTCTGGCCAATCCGTGAACTGAAATTGTCGGACTGTTCTAGACTGACCATCCTAAGTAAAGAGAGAGACATTGAGAGGCACTGAGTGTGTATGAAAGTAAAGTATATTATTACACGGATCCATGGAATGTTTGAGCCGGAATGATCAATCATGGCTAACAATGCAAGAGGCTACTGACCACAGTACAAATGGCCTTGGAGGACTTCATCATTAATTAATTATTAATACATAATGAAATCATAAATCTTTGACAGATGACTAGAGGCTAAGGAGTCCCCAGTTTAAGCAAATTAAACCAAAACATAACTAGGATGAAAGTCAGTGAGAAAGAAGTTAAAACAGAGGAAGACAAGTAACATGTAGCGAAACTAACCAGTCCATAAAACTTGGACTGACAAATAATGAATACGTTACTGTCTCAAGTCTCTGTCTTGTGTGTTCCTGTAGCTCACCTGGTTGAGCATTATGTTAGCTGTGCAAAGGTTGTGGCTTTGATTCAGGGAACACATACTGATCAGATGTAAAGCTTGAGTGCACTACAAGTTGCTTTGGATAAATGCATCTGACAAATGCATCAATGTAATGTAAATGTCTTGTTGCTAGGAATTTTTTGTTGTAATGCAACTTGTCAGATATTTTTCTTAGTGTCAGCTTTAAGATAATCTACAAGGAAGTAAAATCATGTTTATTCCTTCTTGTAAATGTAAAAGACTTGCTGGCTGTATACTGTGTTTTAAATGTCAAACTCAAAGTAAACAAAGACGTTTATTTCAGTGTATGTGTGATTTACCCTTGCGTCCGTGACTTTAAACTCTCGGAGGATATACTGAGGCATGTTGTACTCCGCCATGGGATCCACCACAAAATACTGATAGCGTGCTGATCTGTCTGATGGCCAGTACTGATGACATTTTTCCTGCATAAACAACAAGTTAACACATTAATACATCCACATCACTGCACAATATAATCTGACACAGCATCTAAATATGTGTGTATTTCCTGGTATTCACTATGTTATGGGGACCAAATGTTACCAGAAGTATAGTAAAACCAGTACATTTTGACCCTGTTGGGATATTTTTGAGGTCCCCATGAGAAACAAGTTTATAAATCATACAAAATGATGTTCTTGACAATCTAAAACTGCCGAACGTTTTCTGTGAGAGTTAGGTTTAGGGGTAGGGTTAGTGTAGGGGGATAAAAAAATACAGTTTAAACAGTTAAAAAACCATTACATTTATGGAATATCCCCTTAACATGAAAAAATGTGTGTGTGTGTGAGTGTGTGTGTACTAACCCGTCCCATTTCTCTGAGTTTAGTGAGCATAACCACTATAGTAGAATTGTGCTCCCAAAGCATCCGCCAGAAATCTTCAACCGTCTCAGCCAGGGGCCCCTGAGTCGCAATATATGCCCGCTGTTGCCTGGAGGGTTTGATAAAGAGATCAACATTATTACCACATTCCTAAAACCTTTGATAAATATTAGCATGCCCATGGTTTTTATAAATGTAATTTGTCACAATATACCTGTAGCCATCTACAAAACTGCCATTGACATAGTCTGAACCCTCAACTCCTCTGATTGGCTGCAGACACACACGTGTGGTCTCGTATGGCATGATATTGACCAATCGGTTTTTAAACTTATTACACGGGAGGCTGGCACTGACGAATCGGGAGTTATGTGCTTTGGCGTTAGCCAATCGCTAAAAAGGAGATACAGAAAAAAGTACAATGTTGAAAAGCCAGCTGGGTCAAGAAAAGCAAGAAACCATCTACGTTATATTTTACTCAGAAATAAAACAAAATTACTTTGATAAAGAATTTACCCATGTTTAGAACCATTACCCATACGTACATTGTTTTTTAATTACAATTAAGCACATTCCCCCTTCACAATCTTATTTGCTGTGATGTAAAACATATGTTTAATGCATACAGCTTGTAAAAATACTGTAAAATGGTGAAAACCTAATGTGAATGTTTTTTTATAAACATTGGAGAAGTAAAATGTCAAGTCAGATTCCAGTAATGAGAATTGCTTAAATATCATAAAATGTCACTTACAAAACCTTATATACACTACCAGTCAAAAATTTGGAAACACTTTTTCTTTGTTCATATTATTTCTAATTTATGAATAATAGTAAACTTCTCAAAACTATGAAATAACACAAATGTAACTTTAGGAATTATGTTGTGACTAAAGAAAATTAAAAATAAGGTAAAATAGGACGTATTCTAGCATATTCAATATAGTCACCCTTCGTCTAGAATTTTTCTTGACTCAAAAAATTTTCCATCACCCAGTTTCTTGAGGAATCACCCTGAGAAGATTTTGAAAGAGTTTTGAAGGAGTTCCCGTCTATCCTGCGCTCTTATTGGCTGCTTTTTTCTTCATTATTTTGTCAAAATCATCTATTTCAAAAACATTTTTTTAAATTGTAGTTTTCTAATAACAAAAATTAAATTGAAATGAATATGTTGGTACAATTATATTATATTTCTATTATTACAACATTTTTAACATTTAATCAAATGCCTTCAGATTAAAAGATTTTCAATTGGACATTTCAGTCAAGTGTTTCCAGACTTTTGACTGAGATCGACAATACTCGCAAAAGAAATATTCACATTTATAAGATAATTGTATTTATTGTATTATCAACATGAAATGTTCTTGAAATATCGCCGGGTGAACTCACTTTAAACTCCTGCTCCATTCCGCTGATGTGCTCCGGCGGGTCCGTCTGTGACAATCTCTGGATGTATGCGTAAAGGTTCCGCGCCGGGACCTCGGTATTGCCGCAGGAGACGGCCTCCAGCAGCGCGTCGTAAATGAAGATGTACTGCTCCTCCGTCTGCACCATGTAGTTGCGCTGAGAGCGCATCAGAGTGACGTGACCGTACACGTCCAGCATCTTCTCCTGCTTCAAGCGCTCCAACATGGCATCGATCACGACGAAGCAGCCTGTTCGGCCCACACCAGCACTGAGAAAGAGCAAGAAAACATTCAACATTTATACAACTGAAGGTTTTATAGGTAGCTACGTAATATAGATGTTAAAAAGACGTGCTATTGCTAGGGCTGGACAATAAATCAGAAAAAGAATCATGATTGTGTTACGATTTATCACGAAAAAGGTGATTGTGGCATTTAGTTTAGTAGCAAATATCATAGTGTGCTCTGATTATATTGTGGAATAGTCAACAAAGCATGTCATTCAAATGTATACTGTACTGTAAATCGGCACACAAATGCTGCAGTTTATTCTGCATTAGTTTTTATAATATGAAAAGAGCTGTCACACCAGGACCTATAAATTCTGTGTTCTAAACTGTTGTGGGTCCCCTAAAATGACTACCATTTTCACACCATTAAGAACAGGACCTGCATTATACTGACATTTTAAGGGCTATTTAGGGAAAATATACTATTTTGACAAAGCTACTAAAATCTTCTGTTTTGTTATATAAACCTTGTACTGTGACATCACATAACTGCAACCAAAACAGAGCACTGTGAAAAGTTTTAAAGACATGCTTCCTGGGTATCTTGTTGTTTCTAAGCAGAATAAAAACTAAATTAATCAGAGAAAATAATCACAAGCACTCAGACTCCACAAAACGAATTGAGTGCGCAGACAGAGACAAACAATTGAGCTGCACTACAGAGAAAATACCCTGTGATGTCATACCAATCTTATAGAGTCAATACCATTTAGACCTCCACTGTAAGGAGATTAGATTCTCCCCACAGCGTAAAAGCACATTCCATTGATGGAGGAACAAATTTATAATACTCAGTATCTCATAATCCTCAGTATTTTATAATCCTCAGTATCTCATAATCCTCAGTATTTTATAATCCTCAGTATCTCATAATCCTCAGTATCTCATAATCCTCAGTATTTTATAATCCTCAGTATCTCATAATCCTCAGTATCTCATAATCCTCAGTATCTCATAATCCTCAGTATCTCATAATCCTCAGTATCTCATAATCCTCAGTATTTTATAATCCTCAGTATCTCATAATCCTCAGTATCTCATAATCCTCAGTATCTCATAATCCTCAGTATCTCATAATACTCAGTATCTCATAATCCTCAGTATCTCATAATCCTCAGTATCTCATAATCCTCAGTATTTTATAATCCTCAGTATCTCATAATACTCAGTATTTTATAATCCTCAGTATCTCATAATCCTCAGTATCTCATAATCCTCAGTATCTCATAATCCTCAGTATCTCATAATACTCAGTATTTTATAATCCTCAGTATCTCATAATCCTCAGTATCTTATAATCCTCAGTATCTCATAATCCTCAGTATCTCATAATCCTCAGTATCTCATAATACTCAGTATCTTATAATACTCAATATCTTATAATACTCAGTATCTCATAATCCTCAGTATTTTATAATCCTCAGTATCTCATAATCCTCAGTATCTCATAATCCTCAGTATTTTATAATCCTCAGTATCTCATAATCCTCAGTATCTCATAATCCTCAGTATCTCATAATCCTCAGTATTTTATAATCCTCAGTATCTCATAATCCTCAGTATCTCATAATCCTCAGTATTTTATAATCCTCAGTATCTCATAATCCTCAGTATCTCATAATACTCAGTATCTCATAATCCTCAGTATTTTATAATCCTCAGTATCTCATAATCCTCAGTATTTTATAATCCTCAGTATCTCATAATCCTCAGTATCTCATAATCCTCAGTATCTCATAATCCTCAGTATCTCATAATCCTCAGTATCTCATAATACTCAGTATCTTATAATACTCAATATCTCATAATCCTCAGTATTTTATAATACTCAGTATCTTATAATCCTCAGGTTTTTTTTATAATCCTCAGTATCTTATAATCCTCAGTATCTTATAATACTCAGTATTTTATAATACTCAGTATCTTGTAATACTCAGTATCTTGTAATACTCAGTATCTTGTAATACTCAGTATCATATAATACTCAGTATCTTATAATACTCAGTATTTTATAATCCTCAGTATCTTATAATACTCAGTATCTTATAATACTCAGTATCTTATAATACTCAGTATCTTATAATACTCAGTATCCTATAATACTCAGTATCTTATAATCCTCAGTATCTTATAATACTCAGTATCTGCCGGGCCCTGCTGGATATACTGTAAATCCCTTTAGCTAATTCTGTTCTGGTTACCTGCAGTGGACCACAATTGGTCCGGCCTCTGGGGGATTGCAGGCTTTGACCCGTCTCAGGAAGGACAGGAAAGGGGTGGGGTGTTCAGGTATCCCCTGATCCGGCCATGCTGTGAACTGGAACTGACGAACCTCCCTTTTCTCTCCACTTCCATTCTGCCAATAAAAACTATTCATTTCAGCATTCTATACTATTCTATGCTATACCTACATGATAATTACAACACATAGTACTAAATTAAAGCAGGCTAGAATACTTACAGGGTATTAAAACAATGGAACTCATGCTGATTTGTCGATGTATGTATGTATAATCAATGATTCAAATCAATGATTATGTATAATCAACAGTAATATATACTGTAATGCTGCATATGTACAGTAACTCTACAACATATACAGGCATTAATACTATGTCTACCATAACCTAATATACCATTATGTCCCATTACCTTAAAGAGAGCAAAGGTCCTGACACAGTAGGTTGCGAGCTCCGCTGTGTCCAGTAATGAAACCTGCACCAGTCCATACGTCTCTGTGCCTCTGCTGGGCCAGTACTGATCACATTTATTCTGCACACAGTTCAGCAGACATTTATTAAACCTCCCACTGCAGCAATATCAAGGAAACATTACAGGAGAGCTGAAGAACCAGCTGAGATAGCAATTGACAGTCATCTGGTCTTCAGTCTGGCTGCTGTCCAATAACAGTACTCTGCTGTGGCTTTGTCTCAATCCTCTCCCTAGTTCACTTGAAAATGCTTCCCTGTAATTTCCTGGAATGCACTGTGAGGACCAGTGAGCATAGACTGCTCACTGTTTTGCCTTACCAGAAATGTTTTTGTCATTTTATAAATGATTTTATACAATACTTCGGTGTGTTGCGGAAACGTTAAAGCAAAAAGAGTCTAATATTATAATATGTGCTGTAAGTATGTTGATAGATGAAGTGACAAAGTATATTGTCACGTATAAGTATAGTGTATAGTGATATAATTATAATTATAGCTATAATTATAGTGTATAGTTTAAGTATAGTGATACATAAGTGTTTTGTTTATATTAAAATAAAATGTTGTTTTTATAAACTCTGTCACCTAATTTGCACATTTTTTACAGAACTGTTTCCAGAATAAATATCATGCAAATGTGTAGACACTGAATGGAAATTTTTCTGACTATTTACTTTTTAATATGCAGTTTTATGGATGGGAAGGATGGTCGACCTGTAAAGTTAATAATGTATACAATAAAAAACAATGAGAAATTATAAACATAAAATTATGGTGCACATTATTTGTGGCAATGACGTTTTTAACAGTTACAACACAGATGCGTAATGTAAACCAATGTGAACCAATGTTGTTTTAACGCACAGCCTCAAAATCGTGTCGCAGGTACGAATGAGTGAGTGCCCAAAGGCACATACAGAAAGTGACAACTAGGGAGTGGAATGAGATACACCCTGCAAGAGTTCACATGAGCATGCATTGATAGTGTGATAACCAGCCAAAAATATCAGTTACACTTTGGTGAAACGGCTCTAAGTGAGAAAAAGAGAAAGTGAGAGGAGACCAGGAAGAGAGATCAAAGATAGAGCGAGAGAAAGGAAGTGATAAAAAGTTAAAAACAAACAGTCAAGTGAGAAGTGATTCTAATAGCCAAATGAGACATCTTGCCTTTGAGAAGAAATACGAAGGCATCTGGAGAATAACAAATAAACAGCGTAAGACTAACTCTTACCAACAGACTTCAGGTGCGTCTCATTTTCTACTGCACAGCGAGATTTCATACGTGAACCAGTTATCTCAATAGAAATCCTTACACTGATTCTTCTTGGACTTCCAGTGGTAAAAATTTCCCTATAAATTTCACTTTGGGTTCGGCTTTGGTGACCATAAACAGATATATTCAAATAGCTTCACCTCGTGAAATTTCGCTGTGCAATGGTATACATATGGAATACATCAACAAATGGCACATTTGATCAAAAAAGGTTAGTATGATAAGCTTGTGTTTCTTGTTGTGTCTAAGAAGGTAACACACAGCAGATCTGTTCCGAAACCTAGAGCTGCCTATCTAGACAGCATTTTCAAGGCATCATATGCACGCTGCTGATACAAAGGTTGTTGCAAGCAGTAGCAACCTCACGCTGCCTGTTAAGAAGCCTTGATCTGGTGAAATTCTAAATACAATACTATTGCATGTACCCTTTACAGATAATACAATCTCACAATGCACTGCAAAAAGTTGATGGCCCTTTATGCGGTCAGATCAGCAATAAAATAACAGGGGTATTATAAAACATGCTTCTACAGCTCAAACCATGTTAACAAATATTTCTCAAGCAAGCCTTGCTAATGTGAATGCCAGTCATGGAGTAAAATAACAGGTATTAACATTAATGACTCTGTCGATAAGGTGACTGGCTCTTTAAACTAAAAGCTGAGACCTCTGTTCCTGCAGCTGCCATATTGAGCCTTGTGAGCTCTGTTATTGATTTGCATAAGTCAGTCTGCTCTCTCTTATGAATTGAGGATGTCTTCTCCCCCTTACAATTCAAAGATGTCTCCTCCCCTTTCTGTCAGTCTCCTCCCTCATGTCTTTAAAGGATTATAAACCTTCTTATATTTCGTTCAATACAATTATCATTTCAAAAAGGTCAATCAAATAAAAATTGACTACTTCACCTAATATAGTTACCTAATAACCGAGTTTGCCGAGTATTTGCGATTATTAGAATATTATGTAGTTAACTTAGCAACATGTTAATGCAAAACTTTTGTAATGTGATGAAAGCAGAACGCTGCTCTTTTTAAAGGTACCTGTCTAGTTAGTAGACAGCAACGCAGCAGGTTCTGGAACAGATCTTGTGTTTGCATTTGGTGCTTCATTTGGATATTGGACTTCGTCAGTGTCTGTCTGCATGTGTGTGATTTATCACACTCACCCTGGATTTCTCCTCAAGTTTGGTAATCATAATGATATTTGCTGTGTGTTGTTCCCAAACCATTCTCCAAAAGTCACTGAACGTGTCTGGCAGGGGGCCTTGGGTAGCGATGTACGCGCCCTGACGCCGGTACCCATCTATGAAGTTGGCGTTAATGTAGTCGCCACCAGGAACACCTGCTTAACCAAGAGTAAATGCTCTTTTGTTTTACTATATTAAAGTCACTTTCAAACTAACCAGAGATGTGATTTATAGATTTCTATACACCCATTGTGATTTATGACTGTAAATGAGAGATAATTCAGCTCCATTGGTAATCTGAACAATTTAAAACAAATGAAGAGCTCCGAAAACAGTGTCTACGGTTACGTGTAATATTTGCAAACGTGGACGAGATGACATCATCACAAATTCAAGTATGGATGCATTTAGAGATGAAGACAGCAATGTTGCCATACATAATAAATGTGAAAGTAGTGAGCTGTATGGAGATCTGTATTCATAACTATGTCTTTAATATTGTCTTTAATATTACAAAGATTTCCTCACTGGAGAACAGGCAGCCGAACGAACAATAAATACACTATGAACTGTTTTCCAACTATTCTTCATAATTTCTATTAAATTTATTTTCCAATAACACTGAAGTCAAATATGATTTTTATCATATTGTTTTCTTTTCCTTAGGTTCACTAAACATTTTCATACCCATGATCCACCTTCTCTCTGACTCATAGAATAATACCAATGATTATTTTGTTGTGGTGGCTTTTTGACCTCTATGTAAATACCTATGTAAATTTTGCCGTGTATCCACCCAACCGGCAGATTTGATGTCAGGTCTCTGAAAATGTATCTGTAAATGTGGCCACATAACTGCGTATTCATCTATTCGTATTTCTTCAAGAAAAATTTGGTAACACTTTAGTATGGGAAACACGTTCATCATTAATTGTGAATTTTGCTTCAACAAACTCCTAATTTACTGCTTATTGATACTTAGTTATACTACTTATAGTGTAGGTATGAGGAAGGATTAAGGGATGTACAATTTGGTCATGCAGAATAAGGCATTAATATGTGATTTATAAATTCAAATAAACAGCTAATATACAAGCTAATAGGCTACTCATCATAAACAACCAGAAAAATTCAGCAACTCTGCACATCTAGAATAACCATTGCACATACTGTACATTTTCAAATATTGTACATCTCATAAATACACATATTAAGATACTGATCACATGCTCTCACCGTCATTGTTGGAGAGTAAAACTCTGGTGTGATCGTAAGCGATGACATTGGCGTATCTGTTCTTTGGCTTGTTTATTTCAAGGTTAGAATGTTCCCATGAAAACTGCTGCCCTGGATCGATAGACTACAGAACGAGACGTACGTCACAAATTACACATCACAGACACAAAAAATGTACATAAAAAACTAAACACACTATAGTATGTTAACACGCAATGCTAATGTGCGTTATTCATGTGTTGATATGCACACCCTGGGGTGCGTGTGCTGTAGGTATGCGTGACCTGACCTCGTACTCTTGGGAAAACCTCAGGTTGTCATTGGCTTTCATTCTCTCTATGTGTGCCGGCAGTTCAGAGATGGATACTGGAGGGTGACTGGTCATACCTGTCAACCACAACATCACACAATGCAGATCAGATGGGTTCACAATGAATCTACAGCCGCTGGATTTAGTGCTGTGAGCAGTGTGAGTTAATGTTAGTCATGTCTGTGGTGTTTTAACACAAGGCTTTGTGTATGTACAATATGTCTTCTGGCCTGTTATTTACTTAGAACAGCTAGAACTTTTTTAAGCCTAAACCTGAGATTACAAATTTCACACAAGAGTTCCCACAGGAAGGAAGAATAACAGATGAGTTCTCTTTAATATCTCAATGATTTCTCCTAGACAGCAATGAGATTAAATGGAGAACAAATCGAAACTTCTGTGTGTCTCCTGTGTGTCAGATATTTCTCTTGAGAAAGAAGCTCACAAATCTCTCAGATGTCTTCATTAAAGTTTCAGAAGAGATCTTAACAATGTCATTAAAGATCTCAACAACTGCATTATCCTTTTTACACACAAAACACTTTGAATTCAGCATTGCTTTGTTGGAACTGTTATGGTTTATTATTAAGGTTTAACAAACTGCAATGTAGTAAGAAGCATTAGGGATGATGAAATATATTTTAGTAAGGATTAAACTTAGATTAAAGCAGAAAAATCAATATTACTCCATTCAGAATTTTGGGGCAGTTGTGGCCTAATGGTTAGAGTCTGACTTGTAAACCAAAGGTTGCAGGTTTGATTCCCACAGCTGTCAGGAAATGACTGAGGTGCCTTTGAGCAAGGCATCTTTCCCCGAGCTCTGCTTTTTTAATGTTTTATATGTATATGAAAAACATAATTCTTATGTAGTTATATGGAACGTTTAAAAATGACATTTACAGAATTAAAAAAAGTGTGAATAACATTCTTATAACCAAGCAATAATGTTAATACAGTGTCTAAAAATTGGATGCCCCTAGTAACATTTTCAGTAACTTTTTTCTTGATGGAAACATTAGGGAAACACTTTTACAACCTAAAGTTGCTAGCTGGGTCAACATTGGGACCGTAGGTACACTGCAATAAATGTTAACTCAAACTCCTGTTATGAGTCAAATGAGTTAGAAGATAAAAGCCAGACCAGTTACTGCACGTGTATATGGGGGAAGGGGTTAAGCAGTCAATACAAACGCCAGAAACCAAAACTAACTTGATAACCGACGATAACCGATGATAGATGCACGTAAACCTAAAAAAGAGACAACATTATGTTGATACGGTCTGTGTGGATTGAGAGGGACTTTCCCAGCTAAACGGGAACGCTCTCTGAATGTTAGCTAATGCTCTCTAAAGGTTCTCTCAAAGTTATCAAAAATATATATCAAATAGCAAAAATATTAATCCTAACTAGGTAGTGGAACATTTTAAAAACGTTAAAAAATGTTTGCATAGTGCTTGTTAACCAAGCAATAACGTTAATACAATGTCTAAAAAAGCTGGACATTTTGAACGTTCCTAAAATTTTCAAAATAAAGTTTTAACATTTTTGTTACTTAAAAGAAATGCTACAGAAACATTTTTACAATTTTTAAAATTGTCAGCTGGGTCAGGACTGTCTGTGTGTGCTTGTCACATGTCACAAAGTGTATTACCGGCTGTGGGGAAGTTGATTCTGCGCAGCTCCACTGGGTCGGATGGATGCTGGGAACTCATGGCTTTACTGTTGCTGGGAAAGCTGCACTTCCTGCCTTCCAGCTCTGCCCGCTTCCTGTAACATCACACACGCTGAAGCATTAAAGCAATGCTTACTTAGCAGGAAACATTTTATTGCATTTTGGTCATAATTACATTTTCAAAGAAACATAATACACAGACCTGTCTGGTTTGCTGGTTTGTGCCCACATAAAGCAAAAGGAAAAAAGAAGATCAGGAAGATTAAAAAACAGATTTCGAGGAGGTCACAGTAGTTTGTTTTACCTTTAAACCCTCATTCTTGCTCCTCGTCTTATTATGTGTTTCCACAGTTTTTGACAAATTATTCTGCATAATTTCTCCATGACCTTTCCAGTCATTTGTGACTACTGGTGAAGCACTTTCAAAAATCATTTAAATTCAGAGTGATTTGATAAATTCAGCTAATATTGATTAATATTAATTATTTAGATCAATTTGTCAATCAATAAGTTTAATCATGAAACAATCAAAAGTGATTTGTTTCCAAATCTGACTTTTATTTTATTTCTCTAATGCACAGTGCTGAAATAAAATCATTTTTAATACACAGCATAATGAAAACAATTTATATGCTCTGTTTAAAACTTCTATAAACTTTCCATGACTTTTAAGATTTGATTTCCTTAACCTAAAAAACACAATTTCCATGACTGCAGAAATCCTGTTATTATCACTTCATCTTTTCACTATCTCATTCAATGTTCTCGCCTGTTCCTTCCTGTCTGCCTGCTGATGTAATTTAAACTCCATTCACATCTTTCCTCAGTCACTTTTCTGCTCCATTCACTTTCTCTCTCACCTTTTAAAGAGAAGGATGAGGATGACGATACTGATGATAAAGATGACGGCCAGCACTGGCCCCACGACCCACAGAAGGCCCTCCTCCTCGTCTACGATTGGCTGTGGCTCAACGTCAGAGAACACCACAGCATCGGAGAATGGACTCGTGGAGTACACCGTCTGTCAATCACAATACATTAGCATACTATGTTAAAAAACAGCTAAAACCAGCTTAAGCTGGCTCGCTGGTTTTAGCTGGTCTCCCAGCCTGGTTTTAGCTGGTTTAGGAGGCTGGTTTTAGAAGCATCTTGGACACTTTTTAGCTGATCAAGCTGGTCCGGCTAAAAGACCAGGCTTGACCTACCAGCCTAACCAGCTTGGCCAGGCTAGAAGACCAGTTTGACCAGCTTTGACAGGCTGGGAGGCCCAGCTTAAACCAGCTAACACCAGCAAACCAGAATGGGCTGTTTTTTGCTGTTTTTTCTATAGGTAACAATTATCAAATTAAAAAATGCATCTAGTAATAACTGCTAAACTGTACATTTGACTGTCATCCTCAGCAACCAGACTCGTACACTCTGTTAGCATTGTGTCTTTTATATCACTCTGTGGTCTCTGTCTACTGACATAATAAAATAATGTCACCTCAAATCAATATTTCATGTCCATTTATTTATTTGATAAGCAGCCATGTAATAGGAGAGATAATGTACAGTCAGACAGTTATTATCAGATACAAACCTTACAGGGTGATACCCTGTAAAAATTTCATTTTTAAATAAAGATTTTCTTGCCTCCTTTTATTATTATTATTATACATCAATGGGTTTCATAAAACTGGATGTTAATTGGTCAATAATTATTCCAGCCATTCTAAAACGCACAATATACTAACAGCTATAACACAATATACCTGTTTACCTATAAACTGTGTTTATTACTGCACAGACTTTATATGTAAACTTAGCACCAGCTTACATGCCGTGTATATTCTAGATGAGGAATAGATATTAATAAATTAGCTTCAAAAAGGGGATTTAAAAAGGTGCCAATTTAATTGTCTGTCAATGCAGATCCTGTTCAACCCCGTTTTACTGTGACATTTTCCCTTTTAAAACATTACTGCAATTAGCTTCTTTCAGAGCACTCTCCAAAGCCACGTCTCCTCCAACACATTAACACCCTGATGACAAAAGACTGCCTGTGCGAGTAAGAGTGCACAGACGTATTAAAAATACACAGTCTGACAGGCAAGCAGGACGTTGTATCATCAGCAGAGGTTGTAAGAATGTTTCACAATATTTCCATTAAGTAACAAAACTGTCAAAAATATTATTTTGAATGTTTTAATAATGTTCAAAATGTCCAAAAAGTTTTTTAGATGTTCTATTAACAATATTGCTTGGTTAACATATATATATATATATATATATATATATATATATATGTGCGTGTGTATATGTTATATATTGTTAAAAGTTCCACTAATGTTACTACAAGAACATTTTTGGTAAAAAATCAACTTTAAAGAACGTTTACCAATGTTCTGATAATGTTTCCTCTTAGCTGGGACATTCATACCAGGATCCCAAAACACACTAACACAAGCAAAACTCACATTCTGGCCTAATTCGAGAATAGCCAGCACGAAGCAGACATGCTCCTGCCCGTTGATGAGCGGGCGGTTCAGGAACGCTCCGTACACGCGTCCATCCCCCAGTTTAAACTCAGCTGGAAGATTCTGGAAGTGAGCGCTGATGTATGGCTTCACCTCCGCCTGCCTGCGCAGACGCACGGAGCGACTGGTGCCATTAATCTCCTTCAGCAGCTGAAGAAACCAGCCAACAAAGACAAGCACGTCACATTAAACACAACTGACGCTGCAGATATCATACGCTAAATCAACGCGGCTTAAACGGGAAACAAAATGTTGTACCGCATCAATGTTCATCTCATCTGGATCACTCCAGATGTTCTGAAAGTTTCCTGCTCTCTGCCTCTTCAGAGGAACAACCACGATGTAGAAACCCCTTGTAAAAAATATTTACATTTACTACAGGTTATTGCAATGAAATACCTGGGTCATATTTCATCCCGAAATCAAAAGAAAGAAAAAAGGAGGAAGATTAAGATTAATCTTAGATTAAGCATGTTTTTTTTACACTTTTACCATCATGTGTATCTAACAATGTCACAATAAAGCATGTCCACACAAATTCCCATTACTGAAATGTAGTTAAAAAAATCTCATTCTTATTACTGTAGATGATGAAAATTATCCAGTCCAGACAACAATATATGACTGGATTATCTGAATCAATTCATTCCACAATTCTAACAATACATTTCATTTTAATATTTTATGTAAAATTGATGTAAAAGTAAATAAAGAATTGTTTATTTACTTTTTTACATGAGTTGTCATTATTATCTTTGCTGAAATCAAAAAGCCAAAACCTTTTCTGCATCAATAATTTAAATGCCCTGTGTTACTGTACTAACAGCGCTGTGTTACTGTATTAACAGCCCTGTGTTACTGTATTAACAGCGCTGTGTTACTGTATTAACAGCCCTGTGTTACACTATTAACAGCACTATGTTACTGTATTAACAGCCCTGTGTTACTGTATTAACAGCCCTGTGTTACTGTATTAACAGCACTGTGTTACTGTATTAACAGCCCTGTGTTACTGTATTAACAGCACTTTGTTACTGTATTAACAGCCCTGTGTTACTGTACTAACAGCGCTGTGTTACTGTATTAACAGCCCTGTGTTACTGTATTAACAGCACTTTGTTACTGTATTAACAGCCCTGTGTTACTGTATTAACAGCCCTGTGTTACTGAACTAACAGCACTTTGTTACTGTACTAACAGCCCTGTGTTACTGTATTAACAGCCCTGTGTTACTGTATTAACAGCCCTGTGTTACTGTACTAACAGCACTTTGTTACTGTATTAACAGCCCTGTGTTACTGTACTAACAGCACTTTGTTACTGTATTAACAGCCCTGTGTTACTGTACTAACAGCCCTGTGTTACTGTATTAACAGCCCTGTGTTACTGTATTAACAGCCCTGTGTTACTGTACTAACAGCACTTTGTTACTGTACTAACAGCCCTGTGTTACTGTATTAACAGCCCTGTGTTACTGTATTAACAGCACTGTGTTACTGTACTAACAGCACTTTGTTACTGTACTAACAGCCCTGTGTTACTGTATTAACAGCCCTGTGTTACTGTATTAACAGCACTGTGTTACTGTATTAACAGCATTGTGTTACTGTATTAACAGCCCTGTGTTACAGTATTAACAGCACTTTGTTACTGTATTAACAGCCCTGTGTTACACTATTAACAGCACTGTGTTACTGTATTAACAGCCCTGTGTTACTGTATTAACAGCACTGTGTTACTGTATTAACAGCATTGTGTTACTGTATTAACAGCCCTGTGTTACTGTATTAACAGCACTGTGTTACACTATTAACAGCATTGTGTTACTGTATTAACAGCCCTGTGTTACTGTATTAACAGCCCTGTGTTACACTATTAACAGCATTGTGTTACTGTATTAACAGCACTGTGTTACTGTATTAACAGCCCTGTGTTACACTATTAACAGCATTGTGTTACTGTATTAACAGCACTGTGTTACTGTATTAACAGCACTGTGTTACACTATTAACAGCATTGTGTTACTGTATTAACAGCCCTGTGTTACTGTATTAACAGCCCTGTGTTACTGTATTAACAGCCCTGTGTTACTGTATTAACAGCACTTTGTTACTGTATTTTTTGGCGTTCTGCTGACCTGACATTAGCCTGTCCCTGAAGAGCAGGCAGCTGCAGGGTGGCGATGCTCTGTGAGCTGGGTTTTTCCAGCAGCTGCGGTTTCCTGGTCAGCAGGTTTGGAGCCGTCATGGCATCAGTGCGGTGTTGCAGGCCTTCAGTGCCGTCAGCTTTACTGGTTAACAGGAAGGTGTATAAAGTTCGAGGCTTTAACTTAGTGATCAACTTCAGCCCTAGCCGCCCATCCACCTCCACACTCTCACCATCACCATATGAGATCTAAAAGGAAGAGAGACAAGAGATAAACATTCAATTAAAAACACTCAGACAAGATTGTCTGAATCTTGTGACGCACACATACACCCAACAAGAGCAGAGAGATTTCACACAATACAGACATATGCGAACATGTTCAGTCGCTCATAAATGCTCTGTCATAATTTAATCTTATCACGTTGTATGACAGAGGGTGATGGAGAGAACACACACACATATACACACAATGTTTACTTAACTATCCACAGGGCATACATTAATGTTGATATGTTATCTTAACACTACCTCTAATAGATTGGTGAATAAAACGTTTTCATTACGTAGAGTTTATTAAGCTATTTTTGTAATGGTCCCCACATTGATGGCAATTTCAGGTTTTGCTATCGCTGTGGGATATTTTGGTCCCCGCACTGTACGCAAAATTGATCCACACACACTCACTCACTCAAACACACACACACGTTAGGTTTCTATGCTTTGTCGGACCTTTTCATAGACATAATGACTTTTATACTGTACAAACTGTATATTCTATCCTCTGACCTAACCCTCACAGAATTGTTACATTTTCATCATTTTTATCATTTCATCATTTCCAAAAAGCATTGTTTCAATAAAGCTCAATGTAGGTGTGTGTGACTTTTACTATCCTTGTGGGGACATATTGACATTCGCAATAGTAAAAAAAAAGCCCCCCTCACATACACACACACACACACAAGAGTAAAGTGAATTGCAGTTCTTACAGTGAGAGGCTGTGCTTTATTGCTGGTGGTACGAGACTCCCAGCTCAGCAGCACTGAACTCTTCATGGCAGCTTTCACTTTAAAGTTTACTGCAAACACTAATAAAATGAGAAAACAGAAGTTCAGCCTTCATACATTATTACATCTGTTCACCTGAGCAGAACCTCGGGCCTCAAGCATTCCTGAAGCAATCAAGGGCATCAACTATATTTCAACTAGAAACATTTACCATATCAGGTTATTTTCTATAAAACAGTCGTTCTTAAACTTTTTCAGGTGGAGGAGTACTTCAAAAATGAAACAAAAACCGTGGACCACCCAGAACAACAAACCAGGGGGACAGTAGTTCAAACCCCAACACAAACTAAAGCTGCAATCTGTATCTTTTGCCTCTCTACTGCTATCTCTGTCTGAATCATTTTTATAAACTTACCATTGCAAATCGGGTAAGGAGTAAGTAAGGAGACCGTTTTAAACACTAACCTGTTATGTACTTGTTCGATAACTTTTTCTTCTTTTTTTAACCCATAAAGTTACAGATTGCAGTTTTAAGTAAAAAATCAGTACAATCATTGTTATAATGTAGAGTTTATTAATCAAGTAATAGATCAATTTAATGGTGCTTTTATTTGCATTATTTAGTTGTTTTCTGTTAATCGACGCGCAGACCACTTGGAATCCTCCTCGCAGACAACAGTTTAAGAACCACTGCTATAAACTCTACACAGAGAGAAACGCTAGACTCTTTTCTCCTTGGGCAGACAAGAATTTGTCACATATTCTGTGTGTAAGAGCTCACCTTTAACACAGCTGTCTTATACAATCATTGAGTGCTCCTCATTTCTAAACCCATTTTCAGAAAGATTCTCACCTTTTATGTGCCTTTTGTGATGTTACCAAGCAAGAAACTCAGACCAACACATACAGACAGAAAGGATGAGACATAAACAGAATTTCTTTCAACAGAAATCCGAATGTGATGGTTTGTTTGGGAAGGTCGCCCTGATTGTGAGTGTTTGTATGTGAGGATGTGCATGTGCCCTACCTTCCCGTGTTGGTTGTGTTCTGATGGATATTGGGAGACTATAGGACCCGGGGCCATGTTTGCTAAGCATGCACACTCTCGCAACATACTCAGTATTCGCCCTTAGGCCAGTGAGTACTACTGTGGGCTCTGTAACTTCCGATTCCATGGCAATGTCCGTGCCGTTACTCTCGGTGACAGCGAACCACACGCGATAACCTCGGATCTGCTCATTGGTTCTCATTGGTCGCTCCCATCTTAAAATTGCGGATGATGAATTGATGCTTTCAGCCGTTAAATAAGTCACAGATGGAATGGTTTCCAAAATGCTAGTGTTCTGGCCCTCCGTCATCCCTGGGACTGTTACCACCTCCTCTGTGGTTGTTTCGGCCAAATTGGGTATTAAAAGCGTGACCTGAACGTTTGAGCCATAACCCCATACGCTGCGGGCGGCAAGGCGAAACACGTACAGCACTCCAGAGCTCAGAAACGGGACGGTGTATGAGTGTGTCTCAGCGTCCAGCTCCAGCTCCATGAAGTTATCTGAGGTGGGGTCAGCCCGGCCACATGACAGCCTGTAACCCAGCACGGGCGAGAGACCCGCAGGGGGAGGCAACCAGTTCAGATGGGCAGTCCCATCCTCTGATGATGCAACTGTCAGCAAGGGCAACCCTGGCACTATGAAGCAGACAACAGTGGAGTACTGTAGTACCATAGCCATCAGTACTGAATCCATAATTCTGTAGCTAAGTCAATTGTTCTGTTCCAAAATCTAGTAAGCTGTCTATGTTGGCAGCATCTTGAGGCGTTACACCTGACACGTGTCGTGTTAAAAAGTAGACATCTTAAAGCAACATTGGAGAACATTGTTCCTGAAAGGCCAGTGTCCTGCAGAGTTTAGCTCGAACCCTAATCAAACACAACTAAACCAGCTAATCAGGATTACTAGAAGGCTACAAGCATGTGAGTTTAATCACTCTGCAGGACACTGCAGGAACAAGGTCTTAATGGAACAGTTTACCCTAATAATTTATTCTTCTGCCACCCCAGCCTTTTTCTTTCCCCCATATTTGATTTGTTCACACTTGATTTCAGCCAAGGTCAAGAGATTTTACTTAAAAGTTTAAAATAATCTTTTTCTTACACCTATTTTACATTATTTAGCTACATGCTGCTATCAAACTCTACAAATATTTGAGAAAAATCTCAAAAAACTATTTGTGATTTGCTGCCTGTGTCAGAATCTGTCACTTATTGGTTTCATGGCAGTCTGGTAGGTAATAGGTTGCGAGCCTTCCCACTAGGTTCTGGAACAGACTCAATATGTGAGGTATTACAGCTAGTGATGTTAAATAATCATGTGTATGTGGGTGTGTGTACACACATGAGGGTTTTGTTCTGATCAGGGTGGGTGTACTGTGTGCTCCTTCGCCGTTTAAGGTGAATGCAGCAACGGTAACAGAATATTCAGTGTTCGGCCACAAATCAGACAAAATCAGCTCCTAATTAAACACACAGTCATCAGACTGGATTACTCATACATAAATAAATGCAAAGCAAAAACAAGATGTCCTACAACAATAATATAATCTGTAAAATATTTGTGTATTCATTCATATATGCAGGGTGAATGAAATTCTGGGTCAAGTTTCAAGTGCTGTATATATACTCACATATTGTTTTGAATCATTCTGTTGCTGTGACATTTACAAAAAGAAACAAGACATAAATAGAGTCCAGATTAATAAGAATGCTGGAACATAATCTGATTATTCACAACAACACAATGAAGAAAGATCTACTGAGAACAATTAGTGTGAAAGTTTCACTGGAATGATTCTGAGATGGTTATCGCAGGTTGTGTCTTAGCAGGCAGTTCATAATCAGACAATGACGTTATCTGACGATTAAAGAGAAATTAAAGTCCATTTAAATGCCATTAGTCAAGCTAATAACCCTGATCAAGTGATAGCTGGATCTGCTTTGCATTTCATGCATTTGTTATCCCAACAATTTGGGGTTGTAAGAACATTTCCCTAATGTTTTCATTAAGAACAAAATTGTTAAAAATGTTAAAAATTAGCCAATGTTCTGAGAATGTTCCCTGTTAACTTGTTTTGTGTTTTTTAAACACAATTGTAAAACTACAACTACTAATTGTTGTTCAGCTGTTATTCAACAAGACACACCTTCTTTTTGGGCTATTCACAGTTTATTGTTTGAAGTCAAATATTTACGTATATGAATATTTCCTTTTGATTGGTTAACTTTGTAGTAAGTCCATTAACCACTTAAATCCATTCAAGACAATTTCCGGACAGGCTGTCCAATTCTTGGCCATTATCATTATTCTACTGATAGGACTATTAAAGCTTCCAATCTTGTGCTAATGTTTAAACATCTCTCTGTGAAAAGAGTGATGCTGAGTATGGCAACTGCGAACAACCCAGCTAACAATTTCAGAACGTAATAAGAACATTCCCCTACACATAGTAACTTAATGTTCGCATTAAGTAACTAAAACATTAAAAAAAATTATTTTTTAGACATTGTACTGACATTATTGCTTGGTTATAAGAAAGTTGTTCAAACACATTTTAATTCTGTAAATTTTTTAAATGTTCTACTAATATTATTAAACGTTCTTAATAGCTTAAGAATAACATTTTTATATATATATGATATGTAATGTTAAAGAAATGTTATAATAAAATTGCTGCATCAAAACATTTTTCATAACTTTCTGAAATCTTGTAGAGAACGTTCTGCTAGCTGGGAATTCGACAAAGACAAACGAAATGTTAGGAAAGAAGGGTTGCAGCACATAATGACTTTAAAAGTGTGTGTGTATCTGTGTCAACGAGGTGTAGCCCCCCACCTGTGAATCTCTCAACTGGAGGTCCTTAATCTGGGGAGCGCCTGTTCTGTCCCCTGCTGTGCGCCTGACGTACGTCACCCGGTAACTGCGGATCGGTCCGTGCTGTCGCTCAGCAACCGGAGGTTTCCATGACACTCTGGCAGAAGTGGCGTTCAAAACCACCACAATCACTCCCCACGGTGGTGCGTTGGGCACTGAAGTGGCATTTTAGGAAAAGGACATGCAGTCACCTCTGAATATTCTTTCCATTTCCCAGGAGAAGGAAACAGGGTGAGGAAAAGATATTTGATGCCAGGGAATAGTTCATTTATCTTGATGGGATGTTTGGTTAAGCCTTTTTTCTAAAACAACGACTCATTGACTTCTTGTATACTGTTATTTTTGACCATCAAATGGTCAAAAAACCTCATACGTTTTAAAGGTGAACTATTGCTTCAATTAAAAACACAGATCACAGAGATCTGATCATGTGATCAGCAGGGTGAATATGACAAAAAATTCTTTACCCAGAGGGAAAAATCCTAAAACAAGGAAATTCAGACAGAAGCTTGAGATAACTCATTTTAAGGTATGTTGCTTCAGCACAAGGCATAGATTTTGGGAGGAGAAGTTACTTTGGCACAGGTGAAGGAGAGCTTCAGGTCAGGGTCAGGTAAAGTCGTCGTCATAGAAACGTACCATCATCCTCTGTGCGGACCAATATCGGCAGGCTCTCTGGCCCCTGACCGGCTTCAGTGTGGGCAGCGACGGTCACAGAGTACAGAGACCCTCTCCTGAGTCCCTCTATCCGGTACCGGAAAGAGTTGGATGGGATGTCCGAGATTCTTTGAACAGGACCTTTCTCCTTTTCCACAGCCACATAGCGAATGGAGTATCCTGTTATGATTCCATTTGTGTTGGTGAGGGGAGGAGCCCAGCTGAGCAACAAACTTGTGGAGGAGGGGCTTATGCATGTAACATCCTGTGGAGGGGGTACGGACTCTAATTGGGTGGTCAGGGAAGGGGGCGGGTTAAATTGTGTGTTTTGAGGCATCATCGGTCAGTGTTAGTGTTGGTGCGGATGATAATGTGTGGAAATTAAATCAAGAGAAATAAACAGAAAGACACACAGAACAATAAAATCAAGATAAAGAGACAACAACAAAGACCTAAATCAGATGTGTGGATAGTTACTGAAAACGAAACAAAGACAAACCCAGTCAACATTTAACTTACCTGTTTAACTCCGTCTTTCTAGATCCGTTTGAGATTGAGTGTCTCACAATCTTACCTGCCCTTTACACTAACCCATCAACACAAGAGTCAGACATCACTAAATAATGACATCACCAAAATCAGACCACTGTGAAACACTACAAAATTCCCCACAACCACACGTAGATGAGAAATATAAAAATTGATGGATAAATTGATAGATAGATTTCTACAAATGTTACATATTTATCTAAATATTTAAAAAGCCTGTTGCGTTAAAACATCTTGATACTGGATAAAAATCGAATTGCTTGAGTTGTTAAAATATGTTCGTAAAACTCATAAAACAAGAGACACCGAATGATTTCAGTGGAAAAGAATGAGCCCTGCTGATAAGACAAGCTTAGGTTGGCATTATTTTTCATGCTGGTATAAGGGAGCGCTGCTTGAGTGAATTGTGTCATTTTGGCAAAGGAGAAGGCTGTCCAAAGTTTTGAAGGGTACATACGTGTTTGTGGGGTCTGAACGGTGATTTCACTGGTGAAGGCCCCCAGGCCGTGTTTACTGCGAGCTGCTAGCTGGAATATGTAGGTGGAAAACGATTTCAGATTCTTCAACAGGTAACTGGAGCTCGGATCAAAGGATATTTTCTGGAGGAGAGACAGAGAAGTTTATTCTAACGTCCACATACCAAGAACAGGAAATGTTCTCAGAACATTGGCTAACATTGTCTAAAAGTTCTCTCAACATTTTAAAACGTTCTTGCAATAACTTTAGTAGAACGTTTTTCTCATATATTTCAAAAACGCTATGCTTAAGTTGTTACTGGAATGTTTTAAAAACCCTACAGAACTAAAAAATGTTTGCATAATGTTCAAGCAATAACGTTCTTACAACATCTAAAAATCTGGACATTTTGAACATTCCTAGAACATTCACAATATCATTTTTAATGTTGTTGTTACTCAGCCTCCAGAACGTAGAGTTTTGTGTATGTGTGTGTGTACCTGCTCTGGCTGGTCTCCAAGCCTGTATATGAGCTCATAGCCCGTAATGGCATCTGTACCACTGTGTGCCGGAGGGATCCATGACAGAAGAACGCTGGTCTCAGATTTCACCTCCACCTTCAGTTCAGTGGGCTGTGATGGGACTAGAAAGCCATGAAGGCGGAAAAATGTTACTTAGACCATGATACAACAGAAACAAAATATGCAAAAACATCAAAATCTACCAAATAAACCCAACAACCCATGCCACACACCTCCTGTCTTGGCAATGATATGCAGGTCGCTGGAGAGTGGCCCATCCCCCACTGCGGTGAAGGCAAGAACTCTAATATAATAGGTTTTGTTAGGCGTCAGGTCTCTTATGTTCAGAAAATTCACCCCGCGAACCATTTCCTTCTCCCATTGGCTGACAGGCAGCGATGGATCCGACGTGTAATAAACCCTGTAACCGACCACCTGACCATTGGCTTCCTCTGGCTCCTCCCACTGCACCATCGCCGTGGAACCGCTCAGCATACGACCTCTGACACGGCGAGGAGGGGAACTTGGTGCCTGTTCGGCTGTACGAGCTTCCACTGTCTGGCTTGGAGGGCCCCGGCCAATTGAATTCACCGCTACGACCCGGAAATGGTACTGTGAGTAGGGGCTGAGTCCACCCACACTGTATCGAGTCGTAGCTACAGCGTCAATTTCTTTAAAAATGTCAGTGGAGGAGGTGGGGCGATACTGAATGATGTAATAAGAAACAGGAAGTGGATTTCCACTGTCCCACATCAGAGTAATGCTGGTGGCAGATCGTTCCATTACAACAGGAGCACCTGGAGGATTAGGAAGGGCTGTGGGGTCACAGGAGAAGAGAGAGAGGAAGAAGGCAACATTAATGAAGGCTGTAAACAGACAGGACAGAAGAGGATAGTAAGTAGTGATAGACTGACTGGCCAGGCCATTTAATAAACCAATATCCGGTCATTTGGTAATATTATCAGCACCAGAAGATAACTACACCCACTTGGCCAATTACCAAAAACGTTAATTTAGTTTCAAGTCAGTTCCAAGATCTTTTTGGTTATTTGTTTTCTGTTTTATTCATTTTGAGTAAATTTTGTGTAAAATCATTTACTATCATTACATTTTATGATATATATACAGTGTATATATAGCCCTGTTCAAGTGCCCACCTAAGGCATTACAAATTTGAAGGCTGGTCAAAAACTGCAGACAGCATATGTACATTATGCTTTCTAAGATGCCTCATTTTGGCAAAATTCCACAGTACCATCGTAAGTATCCTTCACAGAGAAGGCAATCCCCTAATGCACCTAATGAAATGTTCAATATTTCTGTATGCACATATTTTTTATTTTTATTAGAGTATCACATTGTTAACACCAAGCTGTAGAAAATCGATCGTGAGAAGTGTCTCGCGCACAAGTTGTTGCATGTAAATTGTTCAAATTGGCCACTTATGAGGTTCCATTTCAGTAAAGATGATCCCTAAGAAGTCATTAGTCTATGTAGGCAGTAGTCAGCAAGGGAGCTCTCTAGGATTTGGAAGAGAGCCATATGTATCAGTCATCATCCGGCTTAGATCCAAAATATCAGCATCACTCATCAACAAAAAAACATTTATCAGCCACTACACAATAGTGTGCAAAAAGCTTTTTTTATCTTGATAATTTTTTCAACGCTTTTCCACAATATTTTGATCTAACTACTATTATGGATTCGTAATTTTCAATATGTCTGATAACATCACTCCAGCGTACCTTTAACCGTAATCTGGGCAACGGTTTCTATAACGCCGAGAGTAGACATGGCCACACATGTATAGTTGGCAGACTGGCGTACATCAGTGAGTTCCAGTACATTCCGTCCAATAGGCATGTCATCTTCTGGTGTCAAATCCTCGGCTCCCAGCATCCATTTGACATATGGCATGGGAACGCCCACCGCCTGACAGGAGATATTCACACTTCCTCCCGGCATGATCTCATAATCCATCGGTGGCACTGAGAACCGGGGTGGGATGCGGCGCACTGCGGGTGTGAAAAACCCTTTATTAACTCATGCTAAATACATTATTAATGCAACAGAGAACACTGAGTCCAATGTAATGCTGCAGGTTAATAATCTGCTATAAAACCAAACTATAAAAAAATACCAAAAATGATTCAGATTCAAAGTATACTATAAAATTAGCTTATTAATAGGCATTGACTTGTAATATTATAACTGGGTGAATCTCATAAAACCTTTTAATAAATGAAATGTCTCAACATAAAATAAATGCCTCGTTCCTATTTCACCTTAAAACCATTCAAATAACAATATATTTTACTCAAAGAAAACTGTGCTTATATTTAAAAATTTGTGCCTTGTTATATTATTTTAATGACACTGAAGCACCCCCTCACAGCCATATTCAAATTCCATAGTTTTATTTAATTAAATACTCTTATTTAGCAAAATATCATTTCAATTGCAAAGGTATTCAAACATCATGGTTCCATTTGTTGTACTGCTTTTAATTTATGCTTCACTTTAAAACTCATTATAGAGATTCGCCCAATTCTTGTTCACATGAGTTCAGACGAGTGCACACCACTAATACAGTTTCACTTCATATTAGCATGAGGTTATGGAATGCAGCAAAACAGGATCAGGTGAAATATGGAGGATTAGTGTCGGATGACATATGCAGAATTAGGATCTGGAGAGCGAGTCAGACTACTGGAGGGGAAGGATTACTCAGATGCGAGGGGCTGAGATTAAAAAGTATGACACACATAGCGTTGGTTTACAGAAAGTGAACTTACCATCTCTCAGCTCTACAGAGTACAACAGGATTCCAGCAGTGAGGAGTTATGAGCCAACAAAGAGAAATAAACAATGACAAAACGTCTAAGGTAAGAGGAGAAGATCTAAGGAAAAACATCTTAGAAACATCTAAGAAACATGTAAAAAAAAAATCAGACACATCAGACAGAATATGCTACAGAGTCACCTTGACGTCCATCTATTCATATGAAAATGTGTTAGTTCGGGACTTCTAATTCTACAGTGAATCAGTAACAGTCACTCAAAGCTGTACCTCTGACATAAAGGTTAGCTGGTGTTGAGTACCGCGTTCCTTCGCTGTTGGTGGCGACGCACTCGTATTTACCCTGATCCGTTTCTTCACTTTGATCGATCTGAAGCGCACCTGGAGACAGACGCACATATAAAGGCGAAAAACATTTACAACACACACACGTGCACACAGTCACCGTGCACACACATGACCAACGGCCCAGTCTTATGAGTGTTGAATGTTATGGGTTTAGTACAAGTTAATGATCCTGTCATTTGCAACAGGAAATTTTGACTCCGTCAGTTATATAATACAAACAAAGTCAAAATCACTATGACTATATTAGCAGTCACACCAATGAACGAAATCACTGATTATTCTAAGCTCACGGCCTACAGTTTCATCTTTATCTTTGTAGTTATTTTTAGGATACTTGGTGTGAACAGGCCTTAAATGGTTTAAGTGCAATTCATTCGTCCTGCAGATCTACAACGAAAGTGCCTTCATGTAGACACAAGATTTGTTCGGTTTTACAAATGACAGGAAAAGTGAAAATGATCTTTTGTGGTAGTATTCTGTACTCAGAGTTTAAGGAAAAGTTCATCCAAAAATAAATTGATTTTATGTCATTGTTTACTTAGTCTCATATTGCTCCAAACTCTTCGTTTCTGTCAGTCACTAACATTCTGCATAATTCAACATTCTCATCATACTTAAGTGTTTCAAGAAAGAAAGAAAGAGTCTAATAAGTAAATTAAAGCAGTTTCATTTGTGAACTGTACCTTTTACTGGTACTAAACTTACAACATTTCTTAAACTGGACCTCAAAAATTCCAGCAACACCAAACAAACTGATTTGCATATAGATATGAAATAATACTGTCCAAGAACGTTAAACAGAATATTATTCTTCACAGTTCTGAATAAAATACTCTGTTCCTGAGTCAAGGTAAGTGGATCTCCCAGTTTACATGTTGCCTTAATGTTCAGAAAACAACCAAGCAACTGAAAGAGAAAAATATGTGCAATCAAAGTGATTCAAACCAAAGTGATCTAAACATAAACTGTTGGGTATAGACACACACATACAAAATGAACTACTGTCTGATAGGATAACAAAGTGAGGTAGACCTAACTACAGCTGAATACTGAAATAAACTTAATAAAATACACCAAGGTATTAGAGCATTGTAATAATAAAAAGCCACATTTATATCGTATTTTATAGGTATTTTATGTCAGGCAGTGATAGCCACAGTTAGCAGAATATTTTTTCAACAAACAAATATAAACATGTTTGTGTATTTATAAGTAATATTGCAATGAGAAAGCAAATAAAATAAAAAAGCTTTAAGGAAAAATGTCATTTTCAAGAAAATTTGAAAATTGGTGGGGCCTGTAAAAAACACAGGATGAAAACGTGTATTATTAAGCCCTGCTATGATGATTTCAGTAAATACTTATTCCAATTAAAATAAATGTTTATTTGATTTTAATCCAAAATGAAAACACATTCAGATAAGATCTGTGTAAAGAAGAGGTCGTTTTATCATGATGACAAAACCCGGACATCAGCCATAATAAACAGTCTCTGTAAATGACACGGTTAGTCAAACAATGAGAGAGAGAGAAATGTAAAGAAAGAGGGAGTGAGAGAAAGAAAGAAAGAGAGAGAGAGAAGAGAGAGAGAGAGAGAGAGAGAGAGACGGTCAGGACAGATGTGGTGGGAAGCTTTAGTCTCTTACCTCTGATAGGTGTACCCCCTGGATGTGTGAGAATGAAAGCAGATGGGAGATTAAAGAGAAGAGTTAGTGCAGCGAGGGAGAATGAGAGAGAGAGAGAGAGAGAGAGAGAGAGAGAGAGAGAGAGAGAGAGAATAGGAAAATAGAAACAAGAAATAAAAAGTGCAAGATATAGAAACAGGGGAGGAGGGAGACTCTTCATGTCTTAAGCACAAACTGCAGGTTGATGTTTATTCATTTTCATTAATCAAAAACATTGATCAGCTGCAGCAACCCAGATTAAAAGACCAGCTCTGCCCAGCATGAACCTCCAGGCAGGTTTGGCTCTGGTGGACCAGCACAGCCATAAATAAGCTTGTCCACCTTGTGAAGTCAGTTAACCAAAACAATTGTGCTGGTTAAGCTAGTTAAAAACACTCTTGGTGAAACCAGCACAGCTGCATCCATCATATGCTGTTGACCAGCTCGGCTGGTCTTTTCCTCAGGATTAAACAAAGTCCTTTGAAAAACTGAATCCAGTTGTGCATTAAAGAGGACACGGTGACTTAAGACAGGCAGACTCACACCCAGTGAGAGGGGAAGGCCATAAAGGCCACAGATTTAGGTGAAAAGCCACTGTAACATTTAACATTAGGGCATTCAAACCTATCTAAGCAAAAGAGAGAGAAAGAGAATAGAGAAACAATAAAAAGAGAGAGATTTCAAAAGAGTGAGAGGGGTAGTGATGCAGGAAATCCAATGCCGAGTGCAGCGAGCGTTTGCAGAAGTGATAAAGAGCGAGTCGGTGAAGGAGGGGACGAGAAAAGTAATCTAGAGTGGAAGCAAGAGGCTTGGTACCACGAGTTAAAGGGGCAGGGCTCAGGTAAGGAGAACTTTCTATGTATGTGACTGCTGCGTGTTAACACTGTGATCTGAACGTGTGGAGAGAAGGTGACTACATTGTTAGGGGAAATAGATTATCATGCGCTCTACAGGTAATGTTGGTTTGGTGCTTAAGTGTGTTTGTGTGTGTTGTGCCTCATAGTAACACACTTACCAAAAGACTCTGTAGATTAAAACACACAGAAAGAGAAACAGCACATTTATTTACATGCTTAAGGTTCTCGCACAGCAAAAACAGTGTGTTTATGGGTGGGTTTGAAAGACTTTACGTCTACAGGATTTCTTTAAAGGTGCCCTCAGTGTGTTATGTTTGTTTTCATATTTTACTTGTTATTTGCTTATATTGACACCATACTTTTTTCGTTTAAACACATAAGTAATAGCAGTAGTTGTAACTAGTGACAGTAGTTTTAACTTTAGCTAAATAGTTTTAATATTTAGTTATAAATAACTGGTCATGTGATCACAGCTTCCAATAGGGGCAGACTTGTTCCCCATAAAACAACAAAAAGCTTTTTCTGGGGCTTCAATAAAAGTCTCTATAATATAAGCAATTTTAAGCAGGTTTGTGAAATGCAGTGCTGGTTTCCTAATGAGATAAACTGAGTGCACCTTTAAATGAATGAACCAGAATAAAAGCACAGACTTAGCTAACGATTTTAGGTTATAAGAACGTTTCTGTAATGTTTCCATGAATTAACAAAATTAAAAATTGTATTTTAAAAGTTCTAGGAACGTTCAAAGCATCCCGGTTTTTAAACATTGTATTAACGTTATTGCTTGGTCAAAGAATGTTATTCAATTTTTTATAATTCTGTAACATTTTTTAAAACATTCCACTAACAACTTAAGAATAATGCTTTTGATATATACGATTTATAACGCTAAAAACTTTCTACTAACGTTAGTACAGACACTTTTTTATAACTCTGAGAGAACATTCTGAGAACATTTCCTCTAATGTTTGGGAAGATGTTTGTAAATCCTTCAGAGCACACACACCTGAGCGCAGCTGTTTGATCCGCCCGTGAATGTGTGTATCAATGGGGAGGAAATCTTTAAACCAGGTGATCTCAGGATCAGGTGTTCCGCTGGCTGCGCACAGCATGGTCGCGGTGCGAGAACGCTCCACCACCTTCAGCTGAGGACCCATATCTATAGACGGGAACCCAGTGGGGAGCTGGTCCTCTGAAACACAAACAGAAACATCACACTCACCCCGAACCCTCAACTACATGCTGAAGCTGGACTAATGCAAGATTTATACAGAATGACAAGTTGTAAGAACGTTTCCATAACGTTTCCATTAAGTGACAAAAATTTTTCTTTTGAAAGTTCTGAGAACAGTTTTAGATTGATCGTTGGATTAACAATATTTTTGCTTGGTTATAAAAATGTTATTCAAACTTTTTTTAAATGTGTAAAGTTTTTTAACGTTTTCCACTAACTACTTAAGCATAACATTTTTGATAAATATGATTTATAACGTTAAAAATTTCTACTATTGTTACTGTATGTTTTTGAACTTTGAGAGAATGTTTAGACAATGTAAGCCAAAGTTCTGAGCAGGATTACAAAAGACTTTCTCAATTCTTCCTTTATCTGAGGCCTTTAATTTGGAAAACATCTTGTACTGCCACAGGGACCTTAACTCAATATAAATAACTAGGGATATATTATATAAGTGCTCTTATCATCATCACCGGTATCACAAACTTGATTAAAGAAGTTGTTACTTGTTACTTCTATCATCATTTATATTGTACCGCATTCACTCTGGATTACGGTTTTACACCATGTCTACACTGGAAGCAATGAAGCGCCATGTCATTCCTCATGCTGATATTAGACGAAGCTATTAGTTACCAGAAGGACTGTACCACACTCAGTTTCATTTAATAAATTTCATTTAGATGATTTCATAATATTCAAAGATTTTCTCCCACAATCAGCACAGACAAAGTGTGTAACAAGTTGTAAATTCTTAAACAACAATTCTTAAACACTGGCCATCATTACTGGTCGTGAGGCAATTATCTTGTAACCGGCACTGACCAGAAATTCTGTCACTGCATCTAAAAGTAACTGATGGCAAGTAACAAGCAGAGTAAATGTAGTGCAGAAGTACAAACTAAATCAAAGTTTCGAGGAAGCCCTCAGCTGGATCTGTACCCACCGCGGAGAACAGAGAGCCGCGTTGAGGCGCTGATCTCTCCAGCTTCATTAGATGCCACACATTCGTACACGGCCTCGTCGCGGGGGGTTCGCAGCGGCTGCACCCGCAACGCGGACCCTGAGCCATCCTCAAACTCTATCACCTACAGACAGACAGAGATGGGTTGTATCTCTCTTGTATCGCTGTTGTGTCTTGTATTTCTAGACCAATGTAGCCAGTGCAAATGTGTGAAGCTGTAGTAAGTGTATCGTGAGAGTGTTACAACCTTGCATTGTTGCTGTCTGTACGTTTTGTGTGTGTAATTGTGTGTTTGTACCTCAAATCTCTGGTTGGTGACTTTTTTTCCTTTTCTGCTCCAAGTGATTTTGGGCTGTGGATCTCCTGTGGCCTGACACACGAAGGAGGCCACGCCCCCCTGCACACCTATCTGATCAGTGGGGGTCCGGGTGAAGTGAGGAGGAGCTGCGGAGAGAAAGAGAGTGAGAGAGAGTGAGAGAGAGAGAGAGAGAGAGAGAGAGAGAGAGAGAGGGTTAGTGAAGGGCATGTACTGCACTTTATGTAGTCTGTAGTCTTTGTGTAATGTTTTAGTCTCACTTTAGTTATTTGGCTGGTTAGTTAGTTAGTTATGGTGGTTGGTTGTCCAGTTAGTTAGTTAGTTGCTTAGTTGGTTGGTTAGTTAGATATGGTGGTTGGTTGCCTAGTTAGTTGCTTGGTTTGTCAGTTAGTTATTAATTTAATTATTTAGAGTGTTTATTTAGAAGTGTTTGTCTTATATTGTTTTGTCCAGCATTGTGTCTATATTTAGCACCAGATTAATATATATATTTAGGTACACAAATGGTCTGGTAAATGAATGACATGCCTTCTAACAAATAAACTTGACTCAGACTTCATAAATAAAATATAAACCTCTTCAACTGTGGCTGCCACGTTCTGTGTGTAGCATTAAAAGTGCATTAGAGTTAATACAGAAGACAGATTGAATTGACCCTTGCAGATAAGAGTAAGTGCAGATAAGCATTGTGCATGATGCAGTATGCAACGACTGCAAAGCCACCAACCAAAGGATGATGTCACACACGCACGCATTAATCTGCTCTAAAACACAGTGGCCAGCAGCTCTAAACTAGTAGCTTGTGTAACTAACAAAACAAAGGTTAAGCTCATGTTACATCAGAATAACAATGAGAGTGTGTGAGTGGATGTATGCAGGTTTGTCGATGTTTAATGAAATCTCTTTATCTTCATTTTTACACCGTTTGATTCAGAACACTTTAATCTGCACGTCCACACAGCAGACGATGAAGTTGACACAATCCAACCACCTCATTCAATCTTATTATAAAATACAATTTCAAATGTCCTTATGAGACCACACGAGAGAAAAACAAACATCTACAGAACATAAATACAATATACTCTCGACTACCAAAAACAATCACTTTTCTCTTCTGCTAGGGAACAAGAGAATGATGGTCAGATTATCGTGCTCAAATGAAAAAGATAAAAATCCACGTATTAAATGCTGACATCGTTTTGAGGTGCAAGATGCATATAAAATATAATCCATGAAACTGGTTTATCATTATGAAATTGGTACGGATGTTTTTAATTCTATTTTACTCTGTAAGATGCAATAAAATGTGCTCTCATCATTGTCTTATAATGCGGTTATAGTTTTGAACATGTACTAGTTTCATTCGATTTTTAGTTTTCTCAAAATAATACCATTATTGTTCGCCAAATAGGTTTTTTTTCAATAACAGCAAACTGCTGTGCTTGAGAGTAAGGAAATGAGCTATAAATGGACCATTACTGCTACATTTAACAGTAAGGTTTTGCTACATCACTCTTGAACCCTCTGGGCATTTTAGATTTATTATCTGTCATACCTATTACTGTTAAAACTGATAATATGTAATTAAAAAAATATGAAATATAATTATCAACATTTCCAGCTTCTGCGTTCCAGAGGATGTTGCCTATGTGTGTGCGTGTCTGACGTTTGTGTTACTCACTTTGCGTATGCGCCAGGTGGAGCACGCTCAGTAAAACCAGTAGCAGGTGATTGGTCCTTCTGTAGATCATGTGACCTCTGGCCATCCTCTCATTGGCTTGTCTGTGTATGTGGATCACCAAGCTGTAAGTGAGCTTATAACCTGGAACACACATGTAAATGAATCGATCACATTGGACGACTCGCTGAGGATCAGATAGCAAATTACTGTGTGGTCAATCAATTCTTTAACATATCGGTTAACACAGAGCTTCACTTCTTCTGAGATTTCAGAGTGGACTAACTTACATTGAAGTCTCACCCAAAAAGTCCTGTCAATACTTAGTCCCGTCCCATCGGAAGTAAAAATCACAGATGAGAGCTCTTTAAAGTCTCAATTATTTCTCCTAGACAGCAATGAGATTAAATGGAGAACAAATGGAAACATTTCCCTAAGTCTCCTGTGTCTCAGATAGTTCTCTTGAGAGAAAGACCCAGAAATCTCACAAATTGCCTCCATTTGTTTCAGAAGAGATCTTAACAATGTCACAAACTGAGCTCAGATTTACCAAGTCTGCAATCAAAAGTCAAAATTACTTCATATTTCAATATGAACTCCAGCTTTACTAATTAAATGTACCCAAATCCAGTTTGTTTTAGCCACATTCTCATTACATTATGAAGTATATTTTTCTCTGGGTGCAGGGAACACTAAAGTTACAGAATTCAGGTAACAGCCTTTGAATATTATAATACATGACAGCTGCTAAAGGACTCAGTCTGTATCAGGCAAAAAACTGAACTCAATAATTACAACATCCAGCCCATAAATGTATAATCATACTTCTGAAAATATGATGGTGAGAAAGAGCGAAAAGGAGAGAGAAGGGGAGAGTTGGGTGGGCAGTTGAACGGCACTAAGTAAAACTTGCATTAAATATGGATGCTGTGCATGGGAAATTGCCACAGATGGGGGGGGTGTTGGGAATCGCTATGGTAACTCTGCCCCCACGAGCACCACGCTTGTCACATCACATCAAATCACGAGGAGAGAGAGAGTGGCTGCGGACCCCCTCATCCGTGCTGCCTCCCCCGTCTCCCATCCATATTTAATTCCTGTACTGCACTCGAAGCCCTCCTTCACTTTAACCAAGCTGAGAGAGAAAAGACCACACATGTCACTTCCTGTAGGGAATCATGATGATGCAGGAATGGGGGACAAAAGAATTAGAACAGTGACACATACAGTACAAGCCCCAAATACCCAGCGAACCATTGTAGGCTGTAAGACCCTTTCCCTAATGTTTCCATTCATTAACAAAAATGTTATTTTAAATGTTCTAGGAACGATCAAAATGTCCAGTTTTCAGATGTTGAATTAACATTATTGTTTGGTTAAAGGAATGTTATGCAAACATTTTTTAAACTTGGTTTTAGAATAATGTTTTGATATATGAAAAAATGTTACTAATGTTACTGCAACAACATTTTTGATACGTTGCGAGAACTTTCAGAGAACATTAGGCAATGTTCTGAGATCGTTCCCTGTTAGATGGGTGTGTGTTTCCTCATGTTAGAGTTCTGTTGTGAAGGAAATGGGTCAATCTGATGTCTGACTAATGTAAAAATGAAGCCCTTTAAACCTCTGGACACACACACACACACACCATCTGCCTCATTTGGAAAACACTGCACGGCAGCTTAACACAATCCCTAATACACATTATCATCAGAGGAAGCATTCACAGACAGACACTAACACACTAATTTTATCCACAGAAGATACGTCACATCAAAACTTTGGCCTGTCTGTATTAGGGTTGGGGCTCAATAGTTCCAACTACCATTTTTGTGTCCGTCCTTAATTGAGATGCCAACACTGTGCTTATCTGTTGGACTGCTTGCTTATAAGAGGAAAAACGCACTTCACTTTTAAAGCATCGCCGCTCCAGCCAAGTGCATTTAGACTGACGTGTCAGCTGTGTCCTGCGACGAGCGCCACATTTTTAAGACATTTTTGAGTCTCACTTTTAAAAGCACATTTTGAAACCCTGCTCCGTCTAACCCAGCTAACAGTTTTAGGTTGCAAGAACGCGTCCTAACGTTAAGTAAAAAACATTCGAAATGTTATTTTGAGAAATCTACGAATGTTCAAAACGTCTATTTTTAGACACTGTATTAATGCTGGTTATTAGAACGTTAACACTTAAGAATAACGTTTTTGATATATATTATATATAATGTTAAAAAGTTCTACTAATGTTTTTTTAATGTAATTTTAATGTATTTTTAGCTGGGTGGTGGGTTTTTAATACAAGAATGCAGCCCCAGAGAAACATCAGGGGTCAGCTAAACTCAAAACCTTATCATCACTTCAAGGCCAATTAGTTGACTTGTCGTTCAGGCAACCCACCAAATCGATTGTGAAAAGTTTGGCAGATCTCTAATCTGAATATGATTGGAGTGGAAATGTGTGTATGTGAGCATCTGTGTGTGTGTGGATTATTTTTCTCGAGTGTGTATGCTATATATCTGAGGGAGAAAAAACACAGCTGCTGAATAAACAAATTTGCATCTTAATTACTAAATCGAAAACGCACTGAGCGAAATAATTGATATTTGTTACTGAGTCTTGATCATGTTAATGAATTAGCCAGCATTTGGGTGATATTTAGTCATGATGAGAGGGCTAAAAGCATTACACACAACAGCCAAGCGAAGCTGTGAAATGCTTTTAAACTTTTCAGGAGGAACAGGCTACCCAAAATTTATCTGATTCCAAACCTGAATGAACTTCTTCCGGGGAACACAAATGAAGAAACTTGAAAGAACAAAAAAATCCAAATGAATGGTGCCATCAAGCTTTATAAAAAATCCTTATCACGTGTTGTCTTCCAAGCTTTCTGAAGCCATAAGGTTTGTGTGACAAACACAATGAAACGTAAGTCATTAATCCCTTCTCATGTGGCTCTCAGATCAGTGACTGGCATCAGTTTTACCCACAGTGACATGCAATGTCATGATATGTCAACTAAATGCAATGTCTGAAAGCAGTGGGAGACAGGACATTCTTTATCATAAAATCATGAAGATTAAAAAACATGAGGGTGGGTAAATAATAACAGAATTTTCTTCAGAATATTTTTAGTTCAGCTGATCCATTTATGCTTACAAATGCAGTAAAATTGTGGAGATATTTTATTTGTCCTTACAGTAAGAGTAATGAGTACAACACAAGCGACTCTCACTATCAAAACAAGAGTCTTATTCTGCTGAATGGTAAAATGTTTAACTACTTAATCAATTTGGGCTCTAAGAGTACACAGGCATAAGCATCAGTTTACAATATAGCTTATTAACTATAGATGGCCCTGCAATGCAATAAATACTACAGCTGTACTATACATGCCGTGCTGTACATTTACTTATTTTGTTGTGACTCTGGGATGTGTACACTTAAATTCACCATTAAATAAAAATATACTATTCTTATTTTTATAGAATATTGCAGTGTTTATTATAATTAATTTCTCCCTGCATGTCATCATTTTTTTTAATTCATGTGTCGTAATTGTTCATCAAAAAATGAAAATGTAAGTTCTCTGATGACATCAGTCTGACAGCTTGGGCGGAGCAAAAGCCATTATCCACTCCCCTCCAACTGCAGTCTGCTGTGAGCTATGATACGCCTACTTTTTTAGAGCCAATCAATTCCCATTAAAAAACAAGCCATGCCCTCCCTTTCTGTTTCTCTTTGAATTCCTTTACAACACTTAAGTCGGTTACATCTTCAGTTCATGCAGACTTCAACTTACAAACGGCTATGACAACGAATCACAAGATCACCCTGCATAATCACAACAGAAAACAGAGATCAATACTGAGGACTGAGCACACCTCAGCCAAGATCAAGACCCAGATAAATAAGGGCAGAACAAAAAAAACATACTCATTTCTAAGAATACATCTTTTCCCATGAGCCCTCAAACATCCAACATCATGAAAAGTAAATCTTTGGCCATATGGCCACCGTAACTCAACACAAGACCATGTTAGTGAGTAACAAACACAATCTCTACAAAAACCGTTATTAGGTCTCTGTACAGCAGATACTGCTGTCAAGTCAAGAGACAGATGAGGACAAAATGACATGTAGATGTGGGACAGTCTAGCTGGCAGGTGCATATCGGCTCGACAACGCAGAACTGCAATTAGAGCCACTTTGACATGGAGTGTTTGTGACAGTTTTCAGGTACAGACATCTGTCCCGCCATGGCCAAAACTGACCCAAAGCTTCTCCATGACGTCATGAATCTTCACTGCATTCCAGGTGAACAGATGAAGTTCTCTGAGGTTCAAAAGCATAAAAATGTTGTTTATGCAATAAGATCAGACCTTCTAGTTCTCTGATCACAACACAAACACAACCTAAAAAGTGCAGAATTTAAAACAGACACTATGTTTCTCAACAAGAATAATTTCCCCGAAAATGAAACTTCTGTCATCATTTAATCACCCTCTTGTCATTCTAAACCCGCATGACTTTCTTCCTGGAGATCGTTTGAGGAATATCCAGTTTGGTTAAGTTAATACAATTGCAGTACATTACGATTTGCTCACGATTAATAAAACACCCAAGACTGTTGGTAAGAAAGTGTGCGCTGAGTCATTTCCGTGCATCTGTTTTTTCTCGCAGGCTCTGTGAATTGCGGTTTGCTGCAGAATCGCTCAAACAGATTTGTGAATGAATCATATAGACTGATATGCAAATATGTTTAACTGAATCAAAAGATTGACAAGAAATGATTGGTTCATGAAATCTTTGGCTCAGTATGATGACATTGTCTAGACTGAGATGGATTTAATAACATACATGCAATATAAAAACAATACCTTAGTCTTCTGACTAAAATAAATTCGTATGTATAGTATTAAATTGGTTTGACAGAATGAATAAAGCAATCCCTACACAAAAATAATAAATATCTAAAAATGGAAATGTCCTTATCAGGGTTTCTAAATTATATTATTATAATATAATTTATAAACTTGGTATTATAAAGACTTGGTGTTTCAGTTGCGCTCGTGACCAACGACTTGAGATTAGACTTAGACTTGGCCTTGAAAGACTTGACATGTGACATCAGCTGCATTGTCTTACGATACATCTGCAACGCAACACAACATGACAAGGTGTCATGCATGGCAGCTGCCAGAATTTTACTGTGATATTGCTAAAATATGGTTTTGTTTTGTTTTAGCAACTTTTGCAGTACTCGGAAAATGATCAGCAAAAATGAACAAAATGTTCTTCTTGTTTGAGTAAACTTTCCTTTATGGGGGTTACAGTCCATCTGGTTTTCTATCTCACCCCCTAAAAATGTTTTAAAATGTTTAGTTCAGCCTAAATGTTTAGGTCAGGGCTTTTAAAAATCTGTTGTAATATATTCTCTTTTCGCATTTGCTAAAATCAGCAGCTGCAGTAAACAACCTAACAATCTAAACACATCAACTCACTTTAACGTTGGGGTCTAAAACCTATATGTTGCTGCTTTAATAAGAAGCCGTCTACTGAAAGCATAAACTTAAATGCGTGTCTGTTTTATTCCAGCCACAGGTTCTAATAAGCATTGTTAACCTTTGAATTGGACTAAAACAGGATAGAGTAGAGGTGATAAATAGTAGTGCGTTCCTTGTGTGGTTCAAAAGACAAGCCCAATTAGATTGGGAGTGACACTGAATTACATGAAAGTACAGTATTTACTATTAATATCATCATTTATATAATTTAACTAAAAATATACTACTGATGGTTAGTTAACCCACTGTAGACATATTTTAACCACAGTGTTAAAATGTAAAATACCACACCATAAGGAAGCTAAGGAGACATTATTGTTGATGTAAACAATGTTTTACTGAAATAACCAGTTCAGAAGAACTGATTCACAGAAATGATTCAGAACTCACAACTCTTTTGACACTGGCTTACACTTGGATGTGACAGTGGACTCTCCGCCATGTAATTTCACACAAAAATTCAGTATCAGTGCCTGTGTTACTGTATTATAAGTCTATGTATTATCCGTAACATTTGCCTTTCTTTCGCCATCTTTTTTTGAAACTTAAAATCGCAGATAATTTACATACTTTTCTTTACATATGTTTAAAAAACTTAAATTATAAATCATTATTATAAGCTTACTAATAAGCTCCAAAAAAGGTAAACCTTGCGGCTTTAAGCGCAAACTGGAAAACAACAAACTTGAGTCGTATATCTCCAACTGCATTTGGCTTAGGCAATACAAGGAAATATCCAAAAAATAAATAATTTAAAAAAACACTGGATTTCACATCTCTAGTGGTGGATCTGACTCACCTGGAGCCCGGGGCAAGATCAGACATGACAATGGTCAAGACAAGTTACCAGCTAGGTCAAAATTAATTTTGCTTTCGAGAGAATGATATATGTCATAAACTCTTCCAATTATTACAAAATAAAATAAAAACAACCTAGTCACAAAAGTACCACTGTAATACTTGTGCCATGTACAATATGCCATTGAGTCATGCATGGTACTCATGTGGGCAACATAGGTTCAATTCTGGCTCATGACATAACCATTTCCACCTCTTCTCCTCATTTCCTGTCTCGCTACTTATCAAAAAAAGAATCAGGAATGATCCGATAAAGGTCTGCTTGATCACCACTCTTTGATGGTTAGCTATCATGATTCATCCTATAACATTATGCTTGCATATTAAGCTTGCATATTCATGAGTCTCACAATGTCATGGACCATCAGCCAGACAGTACCAACACAAAGGACAGCATTTCATCATTTTGTCCTGAGCATTTTGCTGGCCCATGCGTGAAATTCTACACATTTACTTGGCCAAGCATTAATATCTGATGTCCTCAGTGTGAGAATGGGTTGACATGTATGTATATATGTGGGTGAGTGTGTGAATGTACACACACGTTTACTTATCTATCTAAATACGAGCATTCTAAGACTTCCATTGTTTTATATACTGTTATATACTGTATATATTTTATATACTTTATATACCTCAACAGTAAAAGTAAAGCCCAACACACACACACATATATATTTCACACACACACATATTTAATATATATATATATATATATATATATATATATATATATATTTTTTTTTAAATAATACCAAGGAAAGACTTTTGATGCTTAATTAGCAGCAATATTTTTTAATATTGATGTCCTACATGTTACATATATACAGTGCAAAGATTAGGACACGTCAAGTTTTTCTTTGAATTTTCCATTTGTTTTCTCTCGAACCCTTAATCTGGATAAAATTCGGATCCCTTAGTTTAAACCCATCATATTCTCAAAAGTTAAGTTGGAATCATCACACTTTCTTATATCATTTTGATTGGGAAAGAACAATTACTGAGAGCATTTGTGATTTAACTAAATTAAAAAATTAATTTAGCATTTAATTTTTTGAAGCAAAACCGGCATACAGATATGGAAATAAACTGCTGAAGTATAGGAAGTCCAATCATCCAGTCATTAACACAAAATAAACCCTGATCATCCCGGCCATCCGACTACATTATAGCACTTATTACACAGCTGCTTACCCAATGAATAAACAAATGGACATAAAATATTGATTTGAGTTGATATTATTTTATCATGTGAGAAGAAAGAAACCGCACTTTAATACGAGAAACTTGATAGCACAGCTGCACAGGAAATCTATTGCCTGAGTCAATTATAAGGTTTAGAGGCCGTTACAGATGATCAGAACGATGTCGTCAGCCAATCAGAATCAAGTATTCTGAAATCAGATTGAGAATCAGGGCACTGCGTGATAACAGCGTATCAGTTAATCTGGATGAGATCTGAATGAAAAAATTGTTGTAACATCTTAACTGAACTGCAGGCCTTGATGTTCTCCATTGGATCTTTTCATCATATGGTTCTGACGGCAATGTATACGTGGGAGACTTATACAGACTGAGTCTTACGCACTGATCACACATCAGTGCTTTTAAACTCTTCTCCAGTTTCAGGAAGAGATTTTACTGTGAGCTCTCAGCTCCATATCATAAGCACAACTTATACCGGCAGAAGCACTTAGGACCCACACCTATAAATGGGATCAGAGACGGACGTCCGTGCAATAAGAACAAAAATTATACCTTTGCGATGTCTACGTTATTATTATGTGGATGTATTATTATATGCCACTGAATTGAAGGCAACTCGGGTTTTTAAAACGTGTAAGTGGGCAGGTATGCAATAGGAATCAATTATTCAAAACTTCAACATTTCCTCTCTGTTCATCTGTCATTTTCTCACTGTCTGTCCAGCTCTGGGTGAAACAGGTCAAGAATTTACACATTAAACCAACACCCAGACATCTTCTCTACTCCGTCTAAATCTGTTTTCCTACACAGTTAAACCTTATTACCCTAACATCAAAATCTCTCTCTCTTCTGCCTCTCTCATGCACTAAGAGCATTAAAAGGTATAGCAAAAGTCATCACACAATCTCCTTCCCCATGAACTTTGTTCAGATGTTTATTACTCATTAAGAATATGCATTAATGATCCATGCAAAACATTGTCATAAAAGCTAATACTATAAGCTCAACATGATGAGGATGCCCTAACATCAGAGAATGAAATAAAATGCTACACACTTGTGAGGACACAACTACAAAGTCATTTAAGACAATGATACCAATGCAATGATCCCAAACAGCTCCAACATAGACTATGCATTTAAAATAATAAAAAAATTACAATGCATATGGAAATAATAAAGCAAAACAGCACGCAAAAAGTGAGTGTGTGAATGCATTACAGTCCTCTCTCCTCACATGCAACCGTAGCTCGAGTGGACGACCGAAAATAACAATGAAATCGTTTTGCCATTTTTTCCACAACAACCTGGAAGCTTGTACCTTCGCCTACCTGATCACCATCGCTGTCGGCTTCAGGTTTTCGTTCGGGTCGGTTCGGTACCGTCTGCGCATTCACGTCCACCGGTCCATACGCTGATGCTCGTAAAGGTCTCTCTCTCCTCCCCGGTTCAGAGGGATACTCTGATGATGATGATGAAGATGAAGATGATGATGCTGATGCTGCTGTGCGTGCAGCCGACGGCGCGAGGATACCGGGGCGCGCGCTCGCTCACACGGCAGCACGGAGCGGCGGCGGCGGCGTGACGTCACGTGCCCCGGAATGAATCTCCGGTTCGGGGGAACGCAGGGGCAATCTGTTTTATTATTATTATTATTATTATTTGACATAATAATGATAAAATGTATTAATTATACTATTTGTGCTATCATGTTGATACTGTGAATTAGTTTACAGTGCATATAGTCTATTTACCACGTAACTAATGATGTATTATAGATATATTAACACTTTATCATGGGAAATACATTTTTAAATACTTTTTGAAGGTTAAAGGGAGGGAATTCGGTGTCAAATGGATTGTTAAAGCAGCCGGATCAATAGTTGGTTCCTGTAGCTACTGCAAGCAATGCCGAGGTCACGGGCCTATTACCACAGCCCGACACACACAAATGTACAAAATGTGTCCGGAATGACCATTCCCTATTCCCTATTCCCTATTCCCGGGATGTCTTGATCAGTTCAATAGTAAGGACACTGACCAGACAGTAACAATGTCAAAAGAGCGATCCTGTAACTGGTGGAGAACCGCATTTGCAGAACAAAGTTTGTGGGTTCGGTTCCCACTGAACTCGTGTACTGATCAAATGTGTAACTTCAATGCACTGTTAGTTGCTTAGGATAAAAGCATCTGCCAAATAAATGTAAAAATCATTCCAGTGCCCTGAAACATTTACTGCGTCCAAAATCGCCTACTTCAGTACTATGTAGTATGTGAAAATAATGCAAAATGAGGATTATGTTGAACGTGTATTCTTCATGGTTAAATTGTACTTGTTTAACATCACCTGAGTGACTTATTTTCACTGGTTATTGATAGAACGTCATAGGTGCACGTACATATGGATCATGTGACAATGACAACATGGCGGATGTAGCATCCGATCTACATCTAATTCAATACGTACTGTCACAGTACACAATTTTGGACGCAGGGATTTGCTCCCTAAAAATTCCCACAATGCAACACAAAAAAGGAGCCTATATAGTCTCTGAATAAGCCATACAGAGTGGCAGAGTGCATATGACATCTCAACAAACATCAGGTGATAGTAGTTGTGATTGCTTTGCTTTGGGATATAAGCACAGTTACAAACATCGCTAGACGGGGAGCGAACAATCCAGCAAATATATATAATATGCAGGTAAAATGTTGCTAGGTTATGTAACGAAACTGTTTTTTAAACAGTGATGAACAAAACAAATCATAGCAGAAAATTATCAGTCCTGCCGCTTGTTGATAAATACCCGTAATGTTTTACTATGCAACCTCGCAGATAGAGTATATATATTCTCAGTATGTAGTACATCAAGGTAATAGCTACTGCCCGAATCTGTGTATGACATACTAATTCATGACTGAAGCAGCTAGAAGGCACATTAACACACACGCTCTACATTTTACACTATATAGGGTGCCTGCCATTTTATAGTGGTATCTAAAGTTAAAGCAAACAATGTCATTCCCTTTATCTATTTACTTATTTTTACCCATAATCCACCTTGTTTTGAGTATGCATCCTAATGCACTATTTCATTTACGCATTTGGCAGATACTTTTATCCAAATCTTAGACGTACAATGTATATACGTTTTTTGTCAGTTCACATGGGAATCGAACCCACAGCCTTTGCGCTGCTAACACAATGCTCTACCTATTGAGCTACAGGAACACCTAATTGCCCATAATCCAATGCAGGACTGACAAACGACATTCTTTGAATTATACATCTCTTACACACCATAAAACAAATCTACATGCCAAAAGTTTTTTCTGCTGGGTCTTAGGAAACTAGAAATATAGGCACATTTGTGATGAACTGTTTTAATTATCTGTTTACTGGTGTAAAAGTCAGTTATATGCAAACTAGGTTACCATTAATCTAGAGGGCTGCATCTGAACAATGCACAAAATACACTCGCAGAATAAAATTTGTCTCTCTCTCCCATGCTTACTCTCCCTTTCTGTGACACACGCTCACAGACAAAGATGAATGCATCATTGGTAGCCCAGTTCCCACAGAGATATGTAAATGAGGGCATTCATTTGCTTTAGTTACACAAAGTAATCAGGTAACTGCAGACCTGGCAGCACTGACATACAAACATATACACATGAAATGCAGAGCTATTTCTGGAAATGCTCTTAATCTACCATAATAACATGCAAGATTGCGCAGCTGGAAGTATAGCCAACAGAGAACATTCTCAGAATGTTTGCTAACGTTCTGTAAAAGTTCTGTTCAGTTATCAAAAATGTTCTTGCATTATCATTAGTAGAACATATCTTTAATGTTATATATCATATATTGAGTGTTAGTGTAATGTTTTAAAAACATTATAGAATTTTAAAAAGTTGAAATGTTTAAGCAATAACGTTAATACAATGTCAAGAAAACTTTTGAAGAAAACGTTCAAGTTTTGAACGTTCTACTTTCAAAGCAACATTAACGTTTTTGTTACTTCATGGAAACGTTAGAGAAACGGTTAGCTGGGAATGCATCATAAGCATGAATGTTTCTCAGGCCTTGTTCGCTCTGCACATAAATCCAGTCTAATCTACTGACTGTTTGCATTGTGTGTGATGAAATCTGATATGTTTGTAATATCCGGTTTATCTACATCAGCTCCTATATTAATGGTGTAAGCATGGCCTGAGGCTTAGCCAGAGAGAGGAGGGAAAACTAGAACATTTACCTCGCTCATGTCTGCCACGACATCTAAATGAGTAAAGAGTGAGGAGACGATGAATGTATTTTAACACCTTTCCTTTTTGCTCACTTTTTAAGATGCTACATTTACGTCATGTCTCGACGTAAAGCCTGATCTGTCATTTCAGACTCAAATGCATTCCAAAAAATCAGATTTTAATCGGATTGCAGACCATATATGGATATGGGTTTTTCTGTGGTTTATTGCTGTTCAGACTACAAATAACTAACAGATTTAATTCAGATACACCAAAAAATTTATTTTTGCTGCCTGTCTGAACAAAGCACCAGTATGTTGTGAGAAGAGTCGGAGGTGTTGGATGCTCTTAATCAGAATATCAGCATAAGGAGACACTCAACATTTTACACCAAATTAATACACAGCAAGATACCAAACACACACACACACACACAAACACTGCGTCAGAGTGCTGACATTTAATTAATCTATCTTGATCTGGCCTTTGAGAAAGAGAGGAAACAGAAACTTCCATCATCTGTGCTGCGTGTCCTCCAGTGAACTGTTGATTACAGATTATTCAGCGTTCTTCATCACTGATGCAGGTTCAGATGCTCTCTCTCTCTCTCTGTCTCTTGTCACTCTTTAATTTTTCTGAAATGGTTGGTTTTCTGTAATCCTCACACTAATCCGATGTCTTATGTGAGTATAATCACGTGAAAAAGAGTCCGAAAAAACAACCCATCCCCCAATGTGCTCATACACACAGAAGGTATTATTTGTGATCTCGTGATCAACGCCGATTTTTGTGCTGGTCTGAATTGAATGCAACATAGACAGACTCATATACCAGCTGACATTCCTGTCTGCGCTCTTATTCAACTAAAACATACATACGTAACACACTGGAACATTACTGTGCTGTATGTCACAGATACACACACATGGGGCAGTTAATCTACACTATATGTGTCCTTAGCTTCTAATATTCAATTGAATGATCATAACGGGATATTTAAATTACATCCGCACTATTGCACATTAAATTAAAACACTCTCATCTATTAACGGCATCAACTTATTCAGGTCCAGGCTAAACTGACCCCCTCTGTTTAGTTAAATTCATAACATCATATGTCAAGTGGTAAATCAAATTAATCACAATTAATTACATATATCCATATTTGCTGAGATAAGCCCCGAGGTTAAGATCATGTAAAGACATTGTTAACTTTTGCATGCATTAAATAAAGAGCATTACAAAACATTACATGAGCAAACGTTGCAAAAAGAGGCTTGTTATATTATTTTCCATGTAATTAACTTAAGTATATCACTGACAGTCCACATGAATCCATTTTGCAATTGAATTGGTTTTTTATCCATACACACAGTAAGAATACAGACAGGAAATAACCATGAGACAGTGGGGGTGGATGGGGGTATCAGAATACACTCAAGCCGGATTTAAACTCCGGTCACACACGTAAAATTTCACACCACCTGCACAACCTTCCAGGCCACACCTCCTCCAGGCCACACCCCCTCGTAGGCCACACCTCATCTAGGCCACACCTCTGCAACCAGGTTGTGGTTTATCATTGCTTTATCTCCACCAAACTATTAATGTTCCACTCTGTAACTATTATGTTCCACTTTATCATTAAAAGACACAACAAGGCAGAAATGTTTCGTGAAATCAGACAGAAAAGTGGGATATGGATTAAAACATACGATTTTGATAATATAGAAGCAGAGTGTAGCTGGAGTTGACTTGGTCTTGTTATGAGCTTGAGGTTATCTGTTTAATAAATGTATCTGGATGTTCTTACCTTTTTATGTGGCACATGCTGCTGGTCAGAGGTCCGGATGCTGGTATAAGACAAAAAGAAGATTCGACACTCAATATTGTTTATTCAGATTTTTAAGTCGTGTGTTAAAATATTAACTTCCAGAGGAGGGCAGTAAGTGGAGTCTGAACCCTAAACTCAACAGCAGAACTTGGGTCAAACTGATGAGACTGGCCCCTGCTGCGTCCGCTCCCTCCGCCACTTTATTTGCACCTGCTATTTTTAGCTGAGCAACATGGAACATACTATCTTCATCTATCACTTTAATGCACTACCAGATTCATAAGTCCCACCTCTAATAAAGAGATGGAGGGAAAGCAGAGTGAATCGCAGTGGCAACGAGAAAGGGATAGTTATTGAGCGGTGGAGAGGAAAATGATCTAATGGATCTAATGCAGCTCCAGTTTAACACATTAAAACAGACAGACGGAGACACACACAGACAATACAGGCAGCAAAATTGAAGGAGAGAGACGGGGGGGAGGGGGGAAGAGAGACTCAAGGAGTGAAAGAAAATGTATAGACAGGAAGTGAAGAGAAGGGATGGATAGACAGAAAAGGAGGAAGAAAAAAGAAGAAAGCCAATAGAGAGGAAGAGAGACAGGCAGTAAAAAACAGAGAAAACTGAGAGAGAGAGAAAGAGAGAGACATGAAAAGAGAATCAGGGAGTGAAAATAATGGGCTGAGGAAGTGAAAAGAAGATAAGAAAAGATAGAAAGAAAAAGAAATAAACCAAAAGAGAGGGCATGAGAGAGACAGAAAGAAAAAGAGAACAAACAGAGAAAGAGAGAGGAATGAGGTAAGTAGATATTTTTAGCATATTACGTCTTCAGTGTCAGAAAGAGTTGGATGCGCCTGTGAGTAGCTCTCAATAATGCAGCAGAGTATGTGCTATAAAACACACAGAAGCAAACGTGCTAAATCCACCGAGGTTTAATGGTCATATACAGTATTCATGTGCTGCCAGGTGCACAAAAAAACTACTTCAGTTCAAAAACAACAGCGAAAGTGGGGAACAGGGATTTTGGGAATACTGGGATGTATTTGTACTTGCACATGTGGAGCAAGGCAGAGCCGTCTAAGAGTAAGTAGCCTAATTCCAAAAACTGAGTATGCAGCGTTTTAAGGTATCATAGTCATGCCCCCAAAGCAGAGCCTGTTTCATGAAAGTAGGTAGCATCACACGCATCAGTGAGGGCAATCCCACAATGCACTGCAAATGGCTCAGGGTTAAACAACATGCAAGAAAGCGAACAGAGCAGAGAAATGTTAATTATAATGTTGATTATAATTATAATCACTTTTTACATTAGAAGGTATCAGCAAAATAGTTTAAAAACGGATCATTTGTGTGTTATGTATGTTACGTATGTTAGTATGTTTAGAGTATTGTCTCAACAGTTAAGCAACATGCTAACTACCTAAATCAACTGTGAGTCGAGCCTCATTCATTACACATTGGGGGTGCTATTGTAATGATGCACAGCTGAGCTGTTGCTTAGGTAAAGTGTTTTAATGGTCCATACAGTTAGGATACTGCCTTGGAAACAAGCTGTGTACATTTAAAGTAGGCAGCATTGTGTTTCACTAAGTTTTGGAACAGAGCCCATGTGGGTGCACGTGTGTGAAAACTTACATGTGCCAGAATGACTTTAAACTGAGTCTAAACTCAGCTGCCTCTCGCTGGGTGAATAAAGGACAGACTCCACAGGACTCTCCTAAAAGATGGAAACTCATTAAACACACACACACCCTTTTAATCCTTCTGTCTCTCTCAAACAACCACACATGCACTGAAAGCATCAATCTGGATCTGTCTGTTTTTTATATTTTCAGTCCCGTTTGAAATTGCTGAATCAGGTGTTTTACAACTAAAGCTCTGCTATAATCTATTTGGAGATCATAAAATCTGAAGGTCTTACTGTGAGGAAATCACTTTAGGTGCATATAATTAAACGCATATAAATAGACTGTGTAAATGTGTTTTTCATCTATGTGCATATTGAGCAGGGTCCAAAAATCTTTTAATCCAAAACTATATTATCAGCATAGTTTTTAAAGTGGATTTTTTCCAGCATTTCTGCATTTATTTGTGTTTGAAACATCCATCTTCTGCATTAGTGACAGCTTGCACCCAATCTGGCATGAAAGTTTGTGTAAAACCCAATGATTCATGTTATCCCAGCATGATACGAGAATGTTCCAGAAAGCATCTTGTTAACTTTAATGAAGAAGCAAGGAAATCCGGCCTTTAGTAGAAATTTGCTTACATTTGGTTAGTGACCTAGAAGTAGTGCAGAATACAAAAATATTGCTTCATAACCTTTCTTAATTTTGAATATTTCAAAACTCTTGGTTTAAATTAAAAAATGTGACTTTTGGACCCCGTTGTATAGTGTATATGTACTCTATATGCAGACATGTAGATGGCTGCTATTATTATAAGAAAGCAGATGTGAGAGATCATGTTAACATGTGAAACTGCTGTGACATTAGGGTGTATTTTGGGCTTTAAGAGCAAAATTGTGAGTGCAGTAATGAAATACGGGCACTAGGTTGAGCTGTTAACCTTCATACGTTAACTACAGTATTAAAGCTGAATGATTTTAAAATGACCTAAGAAATGTGTTGGGATAACGTACGTTGAACTATTTATTGCATAAAATGTATAACTTACATTCAAAATGATCTTGTGTATCTGTGTGGTCTTATAGGCAAAGAGCGCGTGTACGAATCTGTTCTTGTGTTTTGAAGATTTTAAAACAGGCAGCCTTTTGTGTGCGTGCACGCGTGTGTGTGCATGTGTGTTTGTGTTTCAGAGAGAGACCAAAAGGGTTCAGTGAGAGAAGACATTTCACCGCCTCACTGAATGGAAGTTTTATTGATCTCAGTGGACATCAGAGGCTTCCAGCATGGCCTAATACAGAAAGGCACATTAAAATGTCTAAACAGTGGTAGATAACTGAATATGAGATGAGACAAGCCTTTAACTACTGGCCATGAAACAAACAGAGAGCAAAATATGCAAAAGGAGCTTTTTCGTGTTCTTCATATTTAGTGAAGACATGGAGAACTACTGAACTGAATACATCCCTGTTGTCATCCCTGACTTACAGCTCATGATTAAAAAAGTTTCTGGTTCAAACAAAAGTACAGATGGATCCCCGTTGTGTGCCAGTTTTCAGTTATCAGTCATCTTTCATTCTCGCTCCTTCACCCTGCTTGTTAGTTTTTCCGTGGTATTAAAATACCAGTATGAAGATCTTACTTACCTCTGGGTTCTACTTGAGTCTTGAATCTGGAGGAAGAGAGAAAGAGAGGTAAATACAGTGATTCAAAAGTACAGCAACAGAGCAGCACTTTATTATCATGCAGCTATTTTCAGATGAAAGATCAAAACTGCAGTCTTCACACACTGTGGCGATACCAAACCCAACTCAGACATTCTCTATTGGGGACCAGCTAAACTTCTGCAACAAAATTTTAGGTTGTAAGAACATTTCCCTAATGTTTTAGGTAAGTAGCAAGAAACAAAAACATTAAAACTGTTTTTTGAAAGTTATAAAAGTAACTTTTTTATAAAAAGTTATAAAAACGTCCATTTTTTTAGACATTGTATTAACATTATTGCGTGGTTATAAGAATGTTTCAAATTCAAACTTTTAAAAATTTTGCAACGTTTTTAACAAACATTCCACTAACAACTTAAGAAAAACGTTTTTGATATATATGATACATAACTTTAAAAACAGTTCTACTAACGTTACTGCAAGAACATTTTTGATAACTTTGAGAGAACATTTAGAGCACATTAGCCAACATTCTGAGAACGCTCCGTGTTAGCTGGGTATGTCTTAGATTCAAAATTATCTGCCGTATCTGTACAACTTAATATACAAAGTGCAAAGATTCAGATGTGCTCCTGTGTGAGCAAACAGTGTTTGTTGCCATAATGAGGGCCAAACCAAAATCCAGGAACTAAAAATTGATCTTTTTTATGAATACATTTTAACAGTTGGACGACCATATGAAACTTGTGTGCCAGATTTGTAGCAGCCGGAGACCCCTAGTCTAATAGCGGTCTATCACACTGCAGAAACTGCAGGGCGTGTGTAAAATCATTCAGGGTCACGCAGCGGGATCTCAGATCAACTTCCTGCCAGGTCAAAGGGTCATGTCAAGTCCATTCTCTAACCTCACAATGTTGTGAACAACCCATCCGTGTATGTTTGTGTGAAGGCAGAGCAGGTCACGACTGCGACCTACGCCTGCCAATCATGAACTGGCAAAGAGAAGAACCTAAAGACTTCTTTCTCAGTTTCTCTCTCCTTCTCGCACTCGTCTTCTCTCTCGCATTCGTACACACGCTTTCACACCCACATCTTGAGAGAGTTGTTTGACTGTGTGCCTGATGATAACAGATGAGGTGTCAGGACGAAGGTGAGAGACACTAAGTCATCCTCGCAGCACGCGGGAGAGAGAGAGCACCCGCCTCTCTCTCTCTCTCTCTCTCTCTCTCTCATTTTCATCTCTTCTAAAACTACAGCCGCTAAAACACCAGAAAAGTGTGCAGAAAGCTCCAACTGAGAAAAGGCATTTGTGTTTATCCATTTAATCGTCATCTAACTTTTAAATCTTGTGACTGCTTGGTTTGTTCTGTAAAACTCAAACTGTGGTCACAAGACAAGTGGGGACAAATCAGCACTTTTCACAAGTCTTGTGATAAAATGTCCAAACATGACAAGACAGAAATAAATAAATGCCCATGCAAGCATCTCGTCTCTGGAGAATGGCTGGAGTGAAATGGCCCCTGACTCTCCATTCACAAGCGTGGGGATTCCCTCATGTATAGAGATTTCAATTCATTTAAAGCACACAAGTAATATACAGACAAGAGATATAAGCCATCAACAGAGAAGCAAAAAAAGGTCTTCCAGTCTTATAGGATTTGTTATAGCCTACAGTTACTCCAAGTTTGTTGGAAAACTACCAAACTGCGAGACTTGTGATGTTATCAAGACTCACTCCAGTCCTAAAATGCTCACCAGAGCTTACAAATCTTATAACTAATTCACTTGAATCCATTCTGCAATTATATCTTCTTCTGTAAAATGCACTAATAAAGTCTTAAGACATTTCTTCTGAAAAAGGCAAGAGTTTTCCTATGCAAAAACCTTAAACTCATCCACACAAGGTCTCACCTGATTCTCCAGGTATGGCGCGGTGCGAGGAGATCCTGTCGGAGACTTGTCTCTCTATCCGCCCCAGTGAGGGTCCAACACCCGGTAACCCGTTCCGGTATCGGTGCTCAAACCCCGACGAGACCGCGCTCGTACCCCGACAGAAGCGAAGAGCTGCCGGTGCGGTGCGCGTCACGCCGCCCGCGGTGCGCTCTCACCCGGTTATAAATAAACTCCGGAGGCAGGTGGACCTCGGGGGTCGCGTAAAGACTGATGAAGAAGAGTCGAAGTGAAGAAGAGTCGAAGTGAAGAAGAGTCGAAGTGTTAGATGATCCACAACACATATCCGATGAAGCCAACGAAGATATGCGAGATACGGCAAATGCAGACGTGCGCACACGCACCAGCATGAGGGTGTCCATACAGAATGTGTGTAATGTTTTGCATTGCAATGTTAACAAACGTTTAAACTGCATTTAACAAACGTTTAAACTGCATTTAACAAACGTTTAAACTGCATTTAACAAACGTTTAAACTACAAGGGTGGGATGCAACATAGAGGATGTATTTAAAACAACTTCATGATAATAAAAGCACAAAGGGGAGCTGAGCCCAGAGCAACAGAAATCTCATCATAATTCATGAACTCATCAAAACACACACACACACACACACACACACACACACACACACACACACACACACACACACACTCACACACACACACACACACACACACACACACACACACACACACACACACACTCACACACACACACACACACACACACACACACACACACACACACTCACACACACACACACTCACACACACACACACACACACACACTCACACACACACACACACACTCACACACACACACAGCATGTATTCCAGGACATCCCATGTCTTCATTAGATTTTAAGAGCACGATCTCATTAACAACACAACACAACACAACACAATGCTTTAACAGCTACATATTCATGCAGACGTATTCAAGGAGCAAATCTGTTGTGTTGTTGTTTGATAGTCATTGTGTTTGTGTGAAAATGAAAACTAGGTCGTATAGCCCACCCAGAGCTGCCCATGCTTATGGGGGGTTGTGTAAGAGAAACACACACAAACATTCACGCATCCACAAACGTTACACAACATCCACACTGAGCTTAATGGTCTTCATCGTGTCTTCGTTTTTCGTTCTTACAATCCGGCTGCTTAAGTGACAAAAAATGTGAAACAGACGTCAACAGAAGGTGAGTCACAAGATGAAATCTGCTGACGTTTTCTCAATTTCTGCACTGGAAAAAGTCTGCAGAATGGAAATGTGGTTACGTTATTTGTGTAAGGAGCTTTTCACGTTTTGTTTATGAGTAAAAACATATTTTTGCTGGAAAGATATTTGTGATTTACTCCTTTGACCCCGCACCCAGAGGTCGAGTGTAGAGCGTTATTAAGGACAGAAACACAAACACAACTCGGCACCTTAATCTAAGAGGTGAGGGGTCAAAGATGCACAGCCATAACACGCTATGAACCAGTCCCCTAGGAGAGTGATCCTGGTATTTACTATGTTATGGGGACAAAATGTCCCCAAAAGTAATACCGGTTTGATTTGTGGGAACATTGTTTAGGTCCCCATGAAGAAACAAGCTTATAAATCATACAGAATGATCTATTCTGATATGATCTAAAATAGCAGCAATTTTCTGTGATGGGTAGGTTTAGGGGGTTGGGTGACAGAATATACATTTTGAACAGTATAAAAAACATAAAGTCTATAAAACATGACAACCCAACATGCGTATGTGTGTGTGTGTGATTATGAGGTCACAGTTTCGAAGAGGAATCAATTGAAACTCAAACATCAAGAAGAGTAAACTGCAGCTTGTCAGGGCAGAAGGATGGAGCGTGTGTGTCTAATTAAGAAAAACACCTTTCCTTCTCACTTGTGTTCACACTTTTGAGTGTGAGATAAGAAGACAATGTGCATGTGAGAAAAGAATTTGTGATTGACTGTGTGTGTGTGTGTGTGTGTGTGAGAATGTGTGTGTGTGTCTCATCACCATACAGCTGAGACTGCAGGTGGTGGATCTATCAGTGAAAGACTGTCTCACTTCTCATAAGAATCGCTGCCAGATACACACACACAGGAGCCACTGTTTATCACACACTCACACCACTGCGAATGAAGAAATAATATCGCCTGATCACAAATTACATCAGACATTTAACAAGATTACAGCATAGATTCCTAGCCTTAATAATGCTCTAGATGTCTTTAAATGTATAAAGAGACTCCAAATGCTATGACATCAGCCTTACATCATTAAAATAATGAAATATTAAAATATCCAGTATTGTTCATTGAAAAAATGTAACCATCTTGTGTTTAATGTCTTTGTACTTTGACCCAGACAGGTAATGCAGAGATTTAATTCAGAACACACACAAATGCGCACGTTTACTTACTGTATATGTTTTCATATAAAACTAGTTATAAACAATATAACATAATCCTACTCCACAAGCTAAACCTAACAGAAAACTTTCTGCATTTGTACAATTTTAAAAAATCTTAATTTACTATATTTTCATAGCATTTTTACACATGAGGATGTCCTTAAAAGAAGGGTCTTATGAACCTTCTCTTTTGGGTACAAATTTGTCCCCAATATATGGTTATATAAACTTACCCACACACAAAAACACACACGTCAACACACTAGACATTTTACTGTCTGTCTTATATTCAGACATCACAAACATCACAATAACATCATCACTTCTTTATCCATCTTTCTCTCTTCCTATCACACCCACAAACACACACACACAGACTCAGTTTCATCCTCCTCCATCTCCTTTGTCTCATATTCTCCTCCTTTATGAGCTAAAACAGTGGAGGGACCATTAGACATAAATCAGAGTCCAAGAAGCAGCTTTGATCATCTGTTCATTAGATCTCAAGGGAATATCAGAGAGAGGCACAGAGACACTGATGATCATTTACACCTGAATAAACAGCAGTTGTGCTGTCAGACTGCTTTGCTGCTGAAAAAAGCTTTTTACAGAATGTTTATTATTTCTTTATACAGAAATGTGTGTCTACATAAACACTCAATAATATTTTACGTAATATACCAGAGAGCATTTGGAGAGGTTTTGATGTTGATTTGTTATACCTGTAAAATAGAAATGATTACTTTCAGGGCTGTTATTAAGCTCATTTTGTTATGCTTGCAAGTTTTGTGGTTGACGCGTCATTTATTAATGTTTCATTTTGAAAGGAAGCTACCTGGTAATTCTGTTTTACACCCACAGTATCAAATGTTTTAATTTTAAAGGAAAATCATTATAATGGCTATTTAAACAGTATTACTGATAATGTTAAATGCACGTGTTAAAAACATTAACATTGGTATTGAAGATAAACTTCAGCCTTACTGGTGGGGATGTTGGGGTTTGTAAGACAAAGAAATGTTTAGAAGCATTTCTATAATCTTGATTTTTGAGGCACCATATGGGGCTCCTGATATCATACTGGCTGAACTCCCAAGGAACTTCAAAATACATTTCTGCCTCAGAACCTAACAATGCGCTACTGCAGGAACCCTTGACAATCGCCAGACTTCTTGTAAAAACTGTAACTATCATCTGAGAAACCCCAAATGGTGTCTGGAGCATCATTTCACTGGACCATACAACAGAACACTGTTTTAGAAGTCTGTTCCCACAGAGTAAAACAGACCAGCAGCCCAAACCACACAACCTAGATAGATGATAGACAGATGTTAGTATCAGTGTTCATAATGTACATGGTATGTGTCACATACAAGAATATGACCTATTCCTATTCTCTCATAATATTACTTTCACAATATCCTGATCCTCAATTCCAACTTTCACAGCTTTTTCATCTGGCAATAGAAAAGTTATCACTGAGGCTTTTATCAACAAGTAACTCTTCCTGAGGCAATGCACACAGACTCTGCCAGAGGTCTCTCATTCTTGGCACTGCTGCCTGCACTGTTTGGCTAAGGAACCAGAATCAGTTATGCAGCCACAACCTGTTGTGCACCTGACCAGGTAATGGTTACAGGGTTACATTTTTATAGTTCTCTTTTTTTTCATATAATTTTCTTTTAAAGGCTCATTCTCAGTTTTTATTACATTAAATGTATGCGTTTGGCAGACACTTTTATACAAAGCGACTTACAGTACATTCAATTTTCATTTTTCTGTGCCATCTCTTTGATATAACAAAAAGATTTTTTTGATGTAGATTTTCTTTTTACAATGTACAGCTGCTTTGCAACAACACAACATTGTGAAAAGCATTATATAAATACAACTGAATTGTATGTACTGTTAATAATATGAATATTATATCATTAATAATGTTAATTGTACAACACTGTATATGATATTATTATATTAATATAGCATACAGTACATGTTACTATTATTAATATTACATATCAATATTAAGTAATGCTTGTAGTTATTACAAATGCTTCGTGCTATGTAGAGAACAACTCAATAAGGTTGTCACAGGTTTCAGTCAGTAGTACAAACACAAATATTTGTTTATCTGTGAGATGGGAACTTTCCATTGACTTCCATTATTTTATACTGAGCTGATGATATTTTCCATCTTCTAAACCTTCCTTCACAAATGTTTAGATTTTTAGACCATTTTTTAACATGTTATTAAAGCCCCTTTTCCTCATGGGGACAGTTGGCCCCCACAATCGAGGTGATTTCAGGTTTTACAATCCTTGTGGGAATATTCGGTCTGGACACACACACACACACATCATTATAACCTTCATTCAGTTATTTACTTTAACATGCATCACACACACACACACACACCTTCAAATCCACTAAGAAGGGAGGTATAGCTGACGCTGAAGTTATGAGTCATTAAGGTAAATCGGAGACACATCAGACCTTCAGACATCAGTGGAAAATGTAATACTGTTATGCACTCGAGTGCAGCACTGGTGTAGACACACACACACATACACACACAGAGGTTTTCTGACTGCTAGGTAGATGCTCTTACACCCTGGAGGTTGCATGACCCAGTTCTGCCTCAGAGAAGGTGCTGTAAGGAATCGTTTCTCTGTCTTTCCCTCTGCTTTTATTTCTCCATGTCACCCTCGCTCTCTGCAAATTATACATGAGATAGTGACAGCTTAAAACAACAATACTACAGACAAGGAAACAGAAGTGTTGGTGTGAGAGAGTGTAAATTATGGAGAGAGAAGAAGGAGGTGAGAAGGGACATGCTGATGTAAGGTTTAAGGGTTCATATGTAATGTGAGATGTTCTATTACGCCCTCTGCAGATGAGACAAGGGTGTTACATGCTCTTTGAGATATCCACCCATTCTTCTCTCATCATCGGTCCTGTCTCTCTGTTTGTAATCCCCAGTTCTTTTATTGTTAAAGGAGGGTACATGTAGGAGTGATGCCAGATATCTGCTCGGATGACTCAGTATGTCTTTTTTTACACGTGGCCTGTATAAGAAATTAAGCAAATACATTCTCACCCACTCGCATTACAGATTGTGAAAACGTTCAGCGAAACGTTCATGGGACAGAGACATCTCAAGAGTAAAAGCAAACAGAGATCAAGAGCTAACATGAATAAAATATCAATAAACTACTTTCCACCTACACAGAGGTTACATAAGCTCTACCCAGCTTACAGTTGTAGATGTCTGCACGAATGTTTCCGTAACTTTTCCATTAAGCAACTAAAATGTTATTTTGAAAGTTTTAGGAAAGCTCAATTTTTTTAGATTTAGAGGTTATTGCTTGGTTATAAAAATGTTTCTCAAACATGTTTTTAAAATTATATAACATTTATAAAAACGTTCCACTACTTTGAATAACGTTTTTGATATGTGATATATAACCTTCGAAGAACATTTTGATAATATTGAGAGAACTTTTAGAGAACGTTTCCTGTTAGCTGGGTAAGTGTTTTGTACGGTATCTTGATCAAAATCTCTCTAAATAAAGGCAAACCTTGGGTATCAGTTTAGTTACTTCTCAATGCCCTGATCTGACATTAGTTTTGTTTGGACACATGAGCAGAATCGTCTGGAACAATTGAGAGATTTGGTTGCCTGAATAAACTATATGAGAAAAAAATGTAACTTGGAGTTTGTCAACATATTTAAATTTGATATCAGCAAATGACATTATTAAATTTAATTTCATAATAAATCAGGTTGGGCGGGGCATGTTACCATGGACGTGTCACTTAACTTATTTAAATAAACATGAAGGTGAATGGGATCCTTAGGTCTGTATTATTAGCTTCCATAAACAATACTTCATTATAATGTTTTGAGTCAATGGTCCATTTATATAAATTATGTATATTTCTAGCAGTGGTTGGTGATTATGTTGGTAATAAACACCTTCTGTATTTTACCTAAACGTTGTCTTAAATGAGAATAATGTTAATTCTCTGCTCCAAACTAAAATTCCAGTATCATCAAATGTCCAGTTACACAAAAATGTTTATTAAATTAGCAATGGCTTTGTTTGTTGGTTTTAAATGCCTACTGTACTCGAACACAGTCTTTAATTCTGTGCTCCAAACTACAATTCCAACAAAATCAAATAGTTTCTATATCTGCTTGGTAAACAAACAATAAAGCCACGCTAGTTTCTCCCCAACGCATTTTTTTAAAGATTTGGATCAGGATCAAGTCTGAAGGTTATCTGTTTGTTGTCACTCAGAAGGTATAATTAAATTGGTATTAAGCTAGTGAATTTCCATTTGGATGACATAAATCAATACATTTAAGACCTTACAATCTAGCAATGGTTACATCGATAAATCACCATGGCAGCACATCATACATAAACTACACAAATCCTATTTTTAGAGTCACCTTCTGGGTAAGTGCCCTTGTGCATTAATTGTATGTTTCGAATTAGTGGTGAAGAATTCATTGGTGAAGAGGTGATTCAGTTCAAATAAAGTACCAATCGCATCACTAAGCAGAAGTGCAGAAATATTTCCTAAACACTCTCTCATATTCCAGTGGCAATACAAACACACAGTCCCACCTCAAGCACGCACTGATGGTGAAGCCAATGTCTCCCTCATTAAAAAATGTAACCGATAAAAGAGACACAATAGCAGGTTTATATTCCTCTAATTGAATTAAACCACAAGCCAACAGGAAATGAGAGAAAGCTTTCAACAAAATACCCATGTTGCAGACAACAATCTCACTTGCACATACACAAACAAGCCCACCACAAAATCAGGGTGTCTATCGACTAGTTATGCTTATGTTACTGGCTCTCTCCTTTGATAAGTTTCCTAACGAAGGCTGAATAAATTAGAACTTTCTCTCTGAATATTAATAACGAATATATCATTGCTGCTGTTGTTTCTGTTGCTTCCACCAAGCTGATTTACATATGAAAAATGGAGGCTTTCTGAAAACAGAATTTCTGAAGTTTTTGACCTAAAAAGATGTCCTAGATACCTCGAAATCCACATCAAACATGCTCTGTTCCTCTCTCTCGCTGTTCCGCACGTACACACACGCAGGGACACAAGCAATGCCACCATTTTTAGGTACCATGACATCATCGCTGTCAGATTTTCTAAATAATTAGCGACATTTTTTATGCTTGGCACACATGATAGTGAATCATTTTTTTGGTTGCTGTCATAATGATTCAAGTGAGACACTTTGATCACACCCAGTGCTCACTAGTGATGGTGGCAACTGTTTTTACCAGTCCTGATATTTTAATGATCTGTTTTTGATACCATTTTTGCTGGCCTCTTTCAAATTTCCCAGCAACTACACAGTCATATTACAGCATATGCAAATCATCTTGTTTTCTAAGACATTGTAGTCTAAGTCTCTTGTAAGGGGATTTTGGGAACCTTTGCAGTCTCTCTCTCTCTTTCTCTCTTCTCTCTCTTTCTCTCTCTCTCTCTCTCTCTCTCGGATCCTTTAAGAGGATCTTATATGCTGTGAAGTTTAGGACAGTCTGCACTTTTATCAGGAGGGACAAAACAAAAGATAGAAACCGCAACAGTCTAGAAAATTCCCTTGTGTGGTCTTTCAGTTCGCAGCATCATGAAGAGTTTGCTGTAGGTAATGATGAGGCAATAATGGCAATCCCCATGGTTCTTTTTAAGGGTGATCTGGTCTTGATTTAAAATGTCTGTGCATATACTGTTCAAAATGGATAAAAAATCTCTAAACATTCCTCAGTATCACTAAAACATCACTTTTGAAACTTTAAGTCAGAATTGTCTATCCTTTTGGGTCCTTCGAGCGAGTGTGTGTGTAAGTTCAACTCCCTCCTGCGTCTGGGTCTTGCGTTGCATGCCTCAGTAATCCCAGTGTAGTCACAAGCTAACAGTGCCTCTCTCCTGCCGGTCTTAGCGTGCACAATGTGAGCGGCATGTGATCGCATTAACATAGCTCACTGTTCACTGGTCTAATCTCCCTACAGTCATAAACCACGGCACCAACAAAGCCTCTGAGAATAATCAAACACAAGGACATTTTTCTGAAAGAAATAGCCGTCCGCAGCAGTGAGATTTCATTATTTGGGGTCCAGCCAGACGCTTTTCATATCAACTTCCATTGCGTTCTCTACAGTATGACATCATCAGTCTCAGACAGACCCATTGATTGGGTTCTGCTCTTCAAGAATACATGAAAACTAAAGGTCTCACATGAGAGTGGCTTTGTCATATGAGCAAACGTTATCAAACACAAAGCAGCTCTTATCTGGAACACTGCTTATACAAAAGTGCAGGAACAAACCCTCTTACTATACAGCTGAGTTTTTTTTTAACTGCTGGGGCAATGTGCTAGAAACCATGTTGATCATGTGAACAAGTTATGATGTGAACTGCAAACTGACTTAAAAGGAATGACGGAGATCATGCCTGCTTTTGGAATGCCAAGAGCAATCCAGGAATTCCTTGAATTGAGGCAGTGAATCCAATACTCTCAAGCTGCTGTCCAGTACAGAATGAACAGAAGTTTCAAGTGCTCCTGGCTGGACATCAACAACAAAATAAACCAAATTAAAAAACTAGTCTGACTGATTATCTTCCAGGTTAGTAATATTTTGGAATTCAGTGAATTTTCAGTAGAAACTTTTCTTTAAAGCTGCAATGACTCCACAATAAGCAACTGTAAAAACAAACAGCACATTTATATATATATATATTAAATGTATACCTATACTATATATATTACGACAGACACTAACTAGCCTACCTGCAGTTTGTTATTGACCACTGCATTCAATGTCTACTGTACTCCAAAAGAAAAGAAACCTTTATCATTCAAGCTCCAGAAACAAAACTAAGGCACAAATGCATGACAAAAACATCAGCTAAGGTGACAAAACCCACCATCACATATTGCACTACGAAAACTGACATGTTAGTTCCAGCTACTCCAACTCAATAAAAGTCAATGTCTGTCAACAGACAAACAGAGTTCATGTAGCTCAAATCATTAAACATGACTCTAGCAACATCAAGGTCATGGGTTTGATTTCCAGGGAACACACATATAAATCAAACGTACTGAATACCTGAATGCACTGTAAGCTGTGGTGCATACCTATATGCGGTGCATGTCTATAAAATGTGTACAAATTGAGCACTTGATGAAATACACAAAAGCACTTTCTATAAATACACAATTTTTCAGAAGAAACAACTTTTTTGCATTTTTACTTCTACTCTAGGCTCAGTACTATACATTGTAGCGTGCAAATATTGTTGGCTATTGAATATTATATAACGGATAGTTCTGGCTCTTGACCATGATTGGTTGAGTCACATTCGAATGTGCTGTAAAATTAAACTATATAAACCACATTGTGCCTAACAACGCCCTTCATAAACCACGGCTTCTTGGTGCTTTTTGCTTTAAAAAATTGTTTGTAGTGATTCTCATTTGTAAATTAGATTAGCCTGCTAAATGATTCAGTGTAAACGCATTGGTGTTTAAACTGGATCAGATTATTTCAGTAAACTGGATGATGATGGTCTCTCAATCTTGACAATTGGACCTCTTGCCCTGATATTCTGACCTGACAAACTTACAGACGGGCCTCAATTATGACAGAAGTGAGACATGCCACCGCAGCCTTGTGCAACTACTCTGAAGACTCCATGCAGCATTCGGCAGAGCCCTGCGACTTTTCCAGACAAGAGCAAATCTTTTCTCTGAAAGAAAGATCAAGGATGTTTGTCCAGCCACAAACCACAGATCTCCACTTTGGTGTCTGACACAGCTGAAGCAAGTTTACAGCTTTACGTCTCATCATTTCAAACACAGACTGACAGACAAACAGACTTTATGAACAGAAGACATCTGTGGATGTCCATCATGGGGTTGTTCTCTCATAATGGATTGTTAATAATGCTGCTGCTTCGACTTTGTGAAGCACAAGGTATGGAAACTTTCCTCAAATGACACTGAATTCTTGCTTGGAAGCATGTGTGAAGTTATTGAATTTGTGTGATATACAGTGTATATTGAGACTGTGAAGGATACTGTACTGAAGGCAATTAGACTCTGAGCAAACGGCTTGCTGTATGTTGAGATGTGTGTTGAGTCAGCATTAGATATCAATATGTTTCACTGATTCATTGACTGTGTAAGGTTGAAATAAATCATTTCTGAAATGTCATCTACATAATCAATTTTCCTGGTCATTTCAAAGGCAATTTGCTGGGGATTGGCTGAAAACCCCTCCAGATTCATTTCAGGCTTGCAAAAGTGACCGAACTGCAATTTCTTCACACTGAAACCGCTTCATGCATATCACCTGTGATTTCACACATTCCACATAAATTCGTGCCATTTCTCTGTGCAGTAAATTGCTGTGAAAACATGTTGCGTTATGTTACAAAGCAAGGAAACGTGCCGTTTGGTAACCACTTTCATTAATAATTTTCTTTTTCATAACTGAAAAACACCTTCAGTTTTCAACACGTTAAGCCATTGCAGTCTCCTAATTCTTGTACCTCTATTGAATAATGGAAATATATATATCCGCAAAACCTGACAAATCTGAGCAAAACCTCCTTTTGAGAATGTTTGTTAAAGCACTATAAAAAAGTAAAAAAAAAAAAAAAGCAGACAGTTTTCTGTTAGGGTCAGAGTACGGGTTAAGGCTAGTTATGTTGTTTGTAACTAGCTGTATATAAAAACAATAGTCTATGGAATGTCCCCATTTGAATAGATAAATGTGTGTGTCTATGATCTGACCCAATGGGATCTGCTCTAAATGCTTCAGGTTTTTTGCACAGATGCTGCTCTCCCCTCCCCTGGGTCAGCCCCAACAAATGTGGGTGATGTAATCAACGCAGTGAAGGCCTTTCAGCAGGCAATACAGATCTCAACAGAAGGCACCATACATGAGGCCCTGGAGCAGGTTGCAGAGGAACTTGTGGCATGGAAGACTCCTGCAGAGCCGCCACCAGCAGCAGAGAATATGGCAGATCCTACAACAGAAGCAGCTGTGGTGAGAGGAGTTAGTGAGGAGGAGGCATTTGTTCTCACTGCAGGGGAACCAGATGCCCATATGTCAGAATCAAATGAACAAACAGGTGAAGGATCCATTCAGGGATGGGCTGAAGATGCAGGGCGCTCTCAAGATACAGTTCCAGAGCCTGTCAAAATAGCAAAAGAATCAGTGGAATCAGGCACTGAGATGGCAGAGTCTGTTCACGAATCAGTAAAAGCAGATGTGGGTTTAAATTCGCAAGGCCTTCAGATTGCTGAAGAGGCTGAAGCAATAACTGAACACTTTGCTGAGGATACCAAAACAGAAGAATCTGTTCAGGCATTTACTGTTGACACAGCAAATGAAAATGAAACAGGAAGAGCAGCTCTTGAAATAAATGGTGGAGTCAAGGAGGTCAAAAGAGCTCCAGGAGAGCCAGAGGAGGAATTTGCTAAGGAGGAGGAGATGTGGAAGCCTCAAGCGTCTGAAAAGGAGAAGGTTGCAGAAAAAGAGAAAGTAGAGGTGACAAAAAGTGGTGAAATAGTTAAACTAGAAGAGCTCCAGAAAGATGAACATGTGAAACTGCAACCTGGAGCTGTGAAAGGAACAGAGGAAGAGACAGAATCTGAGCTTAGTCAACAGGAAAGGCAGGCTGGAGCAGCAGAGGAGGGCACAGATGGTGCTGTTGTGGTTGAGACAGAGAAACGGTTAGAAGAAGAACAGGGAGCAGGAGAGGTTGGAGGAGCTTTCATTGAGACAGAGGGAGAGAAGGTAGAGGCCGATCTTCAGAAATTATTAGGACAGGAGGTGGTCCCACCAACCAGAAAAACAGAACCAGTGGAAACTCAAGAGGAACCAGGTATTACACCTTCTAAATAACGTACATTTTCTATTTACAAGACAACCATAAACTGATCAAATCTAATAAGGTTCAAATGTTAAATTGCAAATTTCTCTGCATGTTGAAGCTCACAAATGCTTAGCAGTTTCTAGCCCTGCTGTCCACAAAGTGGCAAATTATTAAGTTTGCAATGGTTTTACAATTTCACCCCACACACTTAATGCAATTAGGCTTCACTGTCTGCTCTTTGCACTTATAATATACAGCAACGGAACTTGGCCACCCAAGGGCCTCTCTTCAGTTTCTAACAGCCTGAAGATTTACAACATGCTTCTCTGAAGACGACGGTCTGAAGTCTGGCCCGTGTGCTCTCTGAATCATCTACCATCACACTGCTGCAACACATTGCCTCAGTCAAGCTGTGCACAGGGCCAATGGTAGCACATTATTGAGATTTGAACTGAAACAGTACAGTAGAATGCTATTGAAAACACTAGAGAACAGACAACAGTGCAGACAACAGTGTGGCCATATTGCTGACATACATATACAAACTAGTGCACAGAAATTAATCACAGTTTTACTACAGTTTACACCAAAAAACATGGTTACTAATGGAAATACTGTGGTGTTCCTGTAACCAGCAAAGCATCAAAAATGACAGTTCAAAGGTCATGGGTTCGATTCCCAGAGTTCACACATAAATGTATACATTGGATGCACTTTTTTGGCGTGGGAACAAATCATCTGTTAAATGCATAAATGTAAATTATGAGAAAAATGTGACTAAAACAGCTGCTGTATGAAATATAATAATCTGTCATTGAATTTATAACATCTACAGTATGGAAACGTCATAACAACCAGAAAGAGGATGGTCAGTTTTGGTGTGTCCAAATCTCACATTACCCCAGTTGGAGGGTAATTTCTGATAAACCACTGGCCTATATGATTCTGTACCCGCTGCTCCTGTGACCTACATTTAGAAACACGCGCATCCCATCAGGACTAAGATACCCCTCAACCTTAACAGCCACACAGCATGCACTCCACAGTACAACAGCCTCTGTTTGCCCTGGCTTGAATTAAAAACAGTAGTCTCTTAAATTCTGATAAATTGTTTTATTCCAAGTAAAGATAAGTGTTCTGGGGAAACTAACCAAAAAACGTACACACAATTTTAATTTGTGCCAACTATGCTGGATTGTAAATTGTAAAGTGATTTGGTCCAAAAACACACATGCCTTTTTGTAAAGGTTACTTGGTGCCAGTCGTTTATATTAAACGCTTTCTCTAGTCACACACTCCTAAATATATACTGTGAAAACGTCATTTTAAATTCCATGTGTATCCTGCAGCTCTAGTGTCACCCTACTGCTGTAATTTTCACCCATCTGTTAAATGTCTCTCCCATTTTACAACAGAAGTCACCGTGGATACTAAAAGGCTAATTAAGCCTCTCTAACATTTCCATTAAGTAACAAAAACATTGACGTTATTTTGAGAGTTCTAGGAACATTTTCTTTAAGCTGTATTAAAGTTATTGCTTGGCTATAGAAACGTTATTTAAAATTTTTAGTTCTGTAATGTTTTTAAAATGTTCCACTAACAACCTATCAATAATTTGTTCAATATATATAATATAACGTTAAAAAAGGTTTTACTAATCTTACTGCAAGAGTGTTTTATGATAACTTTGAGAGAACTTCTAGAGAACATTAGCCAATGTTTTGAGAACGTTCCCTGTCATTATAAAGTTCGAATCAACAGGCAGTAAGACAGTTAAAGTCACAAACTCCCTTTAAAACCTACGGATGTCTGATGTCTTGTCGACACAACATGACGTGCAAAAACGTCTTATTCTTCTACAGGTACAACATATGAGGTCAATGACCTGAATGAGATTATCACCTCCAGAGACCTGATGGAGAACGATCATAGTGAACCAGCATTGATGAACATTAATGTTGAGGAGCTTCCCTCCGCACCCACTGTTGGCCTAGAGATCAGAGACAGTGAGGAACCAGCAGAGGAACCCGATGACTCCACACGTGAGACAACCCCATTAAGATACAGTACATACCATTCAGATGCGCCAAAGAGAAATCACTATTTGGATGAAGGAAACACAGTGAGGAATAAATGCAAAAAAGATTTTTCAGTGTTGCATCATTTTAATAGATGAAATCTCTATAGACAGCCAAACCTGCTCATTTCTTGCTTTATTTATTCAACTGTTTGACAGCGCTCTCTTTTACATTTCAGATTTCAAAGCCCCAGAGCAAGAAGCATGGAAGATAGGAGCCATAGCTGCAGCTTTCTGTCTCATCCTGCAAACTGCTGTCACCATTGTCTACATTCTGAAGTGCAGAGGAACATCAAACAGGTGTGTGTGTGTGTGTGTTATTGTCGTACAATGTAGAATCTTTAAAAGAGATTATTGTGACACCACGGCAATAGATATGTTATACATTTACATGTGCAGCCCTAAATGTATGGAAATATGTAATTTAAAAACACAAATTTCACCTGGCAGATACAGAAAACCATTCCTGGGAATCAAACCCATGCTCTTGGTAAAGCTACAGAAGCAAATCAAATAGCCAATTACGAGTAGCTAAATTAAATTTCCTACAAAATCAAATTTGTTTTGTGACTTTATGCTAATGTGAACAGTGAAAGGTATGGTCCACACTGCACCCTGTTTTGACCAAGTCACCATGTAAAGTTATTTTTTATCATCTGATGTGTAAAGTGACCAACCACATATTAACTTCTTTCTTAACCATTTTTAATTTGGCTGAAACCAATTACACCACAATAACACTTGTGAAAGTAAAAACTTGTTTAAATGAATAAGGAAGAGGTCCCTTGCTGTTGCCTACAGCAATTGGAAGATAAGGGTTCAGAACGGTGACATAAGCAAAAGTACACGGTACAAGAAGATGAGCCCTGTATATCCCACCACAATGCCCTGTTTCGAAAGGATATACAGTATAGACTGACTTCTTTTTTGAAAACCTCATGTGACAGTTCTGTCCTTATATGTGACATCATGCTGTTATCAGAACTGTGACCCCAAAGGAAGTGTATGCACGGGCAAACAGGGTAACAGAATGTGATGCAACCAACAGAGACATCATTCCAATAGATGAACAGTGAGTACACAACTACCCGCATACACATCCTGCTTATGGGTGACAATAAAGTCCAATAACACACACAGACACAACTGTATTGTGACTGTTGGTTTGTGTTTTCAGAATTGATGTAGATGACCTTTTAGAGTACTCACAAGTCCAGCAAGATGTTGCCGAGGATGTTGCCATGATGGCAACCCTGCCAGACGCTACAGAGAAAAACTCATGCCATGAACTCAGAACCTCTGTTGTTTAGCATTGCTGACCATAAAAAAGTATAATTGTGTGTGTGTTTACTTAATCATATATTTGGGACAAATTTGTGCTCAAAAGTAAAAAACGTATAAATCTGAGCAAAATCTTCCTTTGGGGGCATCCTCATTTGTAAAAATGCTATAACAAATTATATATATTTATATATTGTGAAAATGCAGAAGGTTTTTTGTTAGGTTTAGGTTATAGTGTTTATGGCTAGCTGTGTATTAAAACAACAGAAGTCTATAGAATGTCCCCATTTAGACATATAAGTAAATGTTTGTGTATGTGTTTGATAAATGATCTGATCAGTCTTGACAGCAATGTCACTCCTGGGTTACTCTCACACACACTCCACACAGACCTATTATGTCAGAAAAAATGTCTTAAAAATGTTTTGAAAAATAAGTTTTGTCCTTAATTGCCACTGTACTAAATGAAGGCAAACAATATTGTACTTCACATATTGCAGTTCCCCAAAAAAATTAAATTCTCGGGTCAACGTACTGACCCAAATATTTTTAATTTTTTCTTCAGTGGAAGGTGAACTTAAGAGGAATGTTAAGGCTGTTGTTTTACAGACAGGGAATGTAAAGGGTGACCTGGTCAAGCGCTACTAATTTCTAAAAGCACCATTAAAACCCTTAAAGAAAAGACACAATAATGTTAAAATATGTGATCCTGTGTGAAAAACGTGTTAAATGTGTGGTTTTGGAAACCCATGGAACCACTTGTGAAACATGGCAACATGTTTTTCACGTATGATCACGTGAAATTCACTTTCTTCTGTAAAGGAATACCATCTGGATCTTTTTTACACAATAAACAAAAAGACAGAATTCATATTTTCAGGTGAACAATTTCTTTTAATGCATAAAATCATTTACTGATAATCCAATTTCATAACAGTATGAAATTAAACACTTGAAGTATCTCCTTTAAGATTCACAGAATTAATGATTGAAATTTTATGGTTTTCCCTTCTTTACTGCACAAACCCTCAGCGGACGCTGTCCCTTTCTCTGTAGTTCCATAATTGATTTGTTTCTATTCACAATTTTGCCGTATAATTTTTATAAAAGCAGAAAACATTGATCTTTATCCAACCTCTGAAAAGGTCACCACAGTGGTTTCAAAAACCAATACAAATGCCAGTGAAGAGCCACATTCATTGAAGAGGAAAGAAAACTGGGTATCCTCACTTTACCCTCTCTCTCCTCCTCTCTCTCTCTTTACCGGCTGCTGATCACGGGATGGAGGGATCAGAGATGACTGCAGTCAGAAGGGGTGTGTATATAAGTATATAAGAGTCAGCCAGGGGACAGCACGGGGGCACTACAGTAAAGCAGAAAGAGAGAGTGTGAGAGAGAAAGAGTGAGACAAATAAAGAAACAGAACGGATGATATAAGGTATTTACTTTTTTATCTTTACTGTTTTTTTAATTTCCAAAGAGGTTGCAAATTGGCATCGTGGCCCACATGACATACAAAAAAACTGGGCTAATGTTTAAGAAATCCATTCAAGATTAAATGCTCATCATTATATACAGAAAAAAAGATATATTATCAGGTTCTACTATGTCATCAAGAGTCATGGTAACTAACCAAATACATCATTTTATTTTTGTATGTGTGGGTGCGTTTATGTGGAGGACAAACTCAACAGGTTAGACAGTTTGAGGTTGTGAAATGTGTTTGATTCCTTAGATGCTTCTAGAATAACTGTTATACAATTGCTGTAAAGTGCAACTACCTTTCAGAAACTAAAAACTTTATGAAATGAGAGTGAGAAAATAAAAGTCAACAAAATCAATGGTTGCTTTTCCGTTGTTTCCTTCTGCCAGGGTAATATATTTCTAATGTTTCTGGGTATGCTGCAGTAAACATGGCTCTTGTACTCTTAAAAACTTTCTCTGATGACACTTATTTTGCAGATAATCTGTGAACATGATTTGTGTCTTTTATTGTTTTCACTAAAGCAGGAGACACCATGGGTTACGTGTTTGTTTTCTTGAGCAAAACTACAATCGCTTTAGCCTAGAAGTCAGGGGTCAGTTTGTAACATTAACCTAATGTAGCATTAACATTATAATAGTTATATCACGGCCTAAATTATCCAAGGATATTTGAATAGTTTGCCAAAACTGTGTGACATTGCATTTCTTATTTTTTGTCAATAAATACTGTCCACTGTAAATCATTCCTTTGCATAACTGATGTAGTGATGTGTGTATTTTAATACACATCTTTTCAGGATGAGGAAGAGCGTGTGTTTCATGCTTATGTGCGCTGCGCTGACAAACGCGCAGTTTCCGCGTCAGTGTGTGACACCAGAGGGGCTTCAGAGCGGCACCTGCTGCCCATCACCCACGGGACTGCCCAGCGACGCCTGCGGATCCAGTACCGGACGGGGTCAGTGTGTGTCAATCACAGCTGACCGCCGCCCACACGGGCCACAGTATCCTCACGACGGGCGGGACGATCGGGAACGATGGCCCCTGAGGTTCTTTAACAGAACCTGCCAATGCAACGGAAACTTCAGCGGATTTAACTGCGGCCGATGCCGCCACGGTCTGATGGGACCAAACTGCGATCAAAGAATCACTGCGGGTGAGAAATAAAAGACACACGTTCACTCATCATCACCACAAACACCATGAAACAGACGTACTGTAAATGTACATATTTCAATGTAGTTTAGTTTTATGCATTGACTGTCAAAGTTAATGTGTTACTGATATAATGTAAATATTTGTACATTAGACAAGAATTTAGTTTTATCCTGACAAATTAAGAACTTTACCTTGAGATGCATTCGTTTTTTACGGAGCTAGAAATTCTGGACCCCATCAACATTGCTTGAATTGTTATGGGCCCCTGCACCAGTGGGGCCCCCACAGCTGTAATTAACAACACTGCTACATACCATCAACATGACGCATGTATGTTTCTCTGTGTTTCTTGCGTGTTAGTGCGGCGTAACGTAATGCAGATGTCAGCAGACGAGAAACGAGCTTTTGTGAACGCTCTGGACCAGGCTAAAAGAACCGTCCACCCCGAGCTGGTCATTTGTCCACGCCGATATGAGGAGATTTTCAGCCCAAATGGAACAAGTGTTCAGTTTGAAAACATCACTATCTATAATTACTTTGTCTGGACCCACTATTATTCGGTCAGTAAGACGTACATGGGCCCGGGCGAGCAGAGTTTTGGGGGTGTGGATTTCTCTCATGAAGGACCGGGATTCGTTACCTGGCACAGATACCACCTGCTGCAACTAGAGAGAGACATGCAGGTGACCCCACATTTGACTTTTCTCCGGTAGGGTGAATTTGTGAAGAACTTTCTGGCCACTCTTTTCAATATAATGAATGAGCATTTGAGTGGTTCTAAAAAGGTTCTTGGTTCTTGTGTGGTAACTTGTATTTTCCAAACAGGCTCAAATAAACCGTTCGGCTTTAAACTACATTTCTCTCATGAACTCTCAAAAGGGTAAATCTGAGATTTTTAGTGAATAACAAAGATTTGTCTGTTCATCATGCAAAGACTATAATGCAATATAATAGGAATATATTATATATATATATATGTAAAGAAAAGCACAGTAAATCATATGGACCACTGTAGCAATACATTTTTACAATGAACATTTTTGAGGTTATTTTCTTCCCAACGGCTCTTATTTTAATCTCTGTCACACCACATTTTATATCAAAAATCTAATTTTTTTATAATATAACATGTAATTTTTCTCCAGAAACATAGAAAAGGTACTTTTTAATACTTTAATTCATCAGTCATAACAAACATCCTTTGACATCATTTGCTTTGTCATTGTAGAACCGCTTCATCTGCTCTAAATAATGACCAATTAATTAATGCATTAATTGTGCATGCTTTCTCCACAGCTGACTTGCCATTTGATATAACCAAACAGAAACTAACTAGCTATTGTCAGAGTGCCCGCTGCTTCCCACAACCAAAAATCACTGCTTCTTTTCACGTCTCAATAAATGGAGTCGGGGGCGTGGGAATGCAGATCTCTACCCTCACTTACTTTCCTTATATACAATTAAGTAGAAAAAATAAATAACACCCTTTGTGTTCCATGGAAGAAAGAAAATCTGGATTGGAACAATGAGGGTGAACCATCCACCTAACAAGTTTAGCTTGCAAGAATATTTCCCTAACGTTTCCATTAAGTATCGAAAACATTTAAAATGTTATTTTAAAAGTTTGGAAATTTTAAATATTGTATTAACAATTGCTTGGTGTTGAGAAAGTTGTTCAAAAACGTAAAACGTACCACTAACTACTGAAAAATAACGTTTTTCATACATGCAATATGATATATAATTTAAAAAAAAGATCCACTAACGTTACTAATTAGATCATTAGATCGGCTAATGATACGTCCTGGGGATATGAATGTTTATGTGTGTGTGTGTGTGTATAGGACATGCTGGGGGACCCATCGTTTGCCCTGCCATACTGGAACTTTGCTATAGGAGGCAACGAGTGTGATATCTGTACTGATGACCTGCTGGGAGCCAGAAGCAGCTTTGAAACAAACGGCATCAGTTCCAACTCTGTGTTCTCTCAGTGGAGAGTCATCTGTGAGAGTGTGGAGGAGTATGAAACACTGGGGACCATCTGCAACAGTGAGACACACTCACACAACGCAGCAGTCGCACACACTGCCTCTCTCTACAGCGCAACATATACACACAAAATACTGCAGAAACACACGTCTAATTTTGTGTCCTCTCCCTGGTGGGAGATCTGTGAGAGTGTGGGAGAGTGTGAGACGCTGGAGACCATCTGCAACAATGAGACACGCACATGCGCACCGCATGCGGGAGCATGCACGCATTCCAAGACTTAAGACTGCTCACATGCTGTTTGAAGTAATCCTTCGAGGCATTCAGAAAGAAAGATCAAACCTTATATGGGCAAAACAATTAGCATGTGACTGTATTTGTGAGGCAGGATAGCAGAAAAACTGTAATGTGTAATATTCGATCTGTTTTCAGATTACGGACAGATAGCTGTCCAGTTAACAGGGAACATTCCCAGAACGTTGGTCAAAATTCCCTAAAAGTTTCTCAAAAAGTTCTTGCAGTAACGTTAGCAAAACAGTTTTTAACATGACCTTGTACCTTTTAAATGTTTTTAAGGTATCATCAAAAATGTTATTCTTAAGTAGTTAGTGGAACATTTTGAAAACATTACGGAATTAAAAATATTTGAAAAACGTTCCCATAACCAAGCAATAACATTAATTCAACTTTTAAAAAACTGGATGTTTTGAACGTTCCTAGAACTTTTAAAAAAAACTTTAACATTTTTATTACTTCAGGGAACATCAGGGAATCATTCTTATTAACTAAAACTGTTAGCTGGGTGGATATTGTCAAGACACTTGGTTTGTGTTTCTCAGCTTTCCCTGTCTGATCTGTGTCCAGATACTGAGACAAGTCCGATCAGGAGAAACCCTGCTGGTAATGTGGCTCGACCCATGGTTCAGAGACTACCAGAACCACAGGATGTCATCGACTGCCTGGAACTGAACACTTTTGACACACCACCATATTACTCAACATCCTCCCAGAGTTTCAGGAACACTATTGAGGGTATGATATACTCTCTACAACTGCAGATAACACTGGCACCTACCAGTGTAGACTGTAGTGTCCCATTATGTTTTAAAGCACTAAAAATGTGTTTTATATCGTAAAGACTATTTAATATGCTTTAATGTAACACTAATTTTAATCTAGTATGAAAAGTAACTAGTTTTAAACACATCAGGGATTTTTCAACCCTGTTACCTTTTCCTTGCAACTCTGTTACGTATTCTCGTGATGTTTTTTTAATGAAATTAAATCCATTTTTTAAATCTGTATTTAGACATATCTCAAATTTTGTGTAAGTGTTGCAAAAATTGCAAACTTATAGGGAATGAATAATATGTTTAATATTATTCTTTATATATGACCTTCTGAGGTTCAAAATAATTTGAAAAAGAGGTTTTTAAAGCCCTGTTGTATACCCATTTTTGGAAAGAACAAAGTTCTTTGAAATATGTCTGAAACAGGAAATACTGAGTCTTACAGACACAAAACATTTGTTTAATTCACCTGCATTAAACTCTGTAGCATTTTGGAATGGTTGAAGAACTAGAAAACTTCTAATGAGTGCTCTGTTGTGTCACTAGGTTACAGTGCTCCCCAGGGTAATTATGACCCAGTGGTGAGGAGTCTGCACAACCTGGCTCATTTGTTTCTCAACGGCACAGGTGGACAGACTCACCTATCACCAAACGACCCCATATTTGTCCTGCTTCACACTTTCACAGATGCCATCTTTGATGAATGGCTTCAGAGGCACTCTGCCGGTAACCACACAGATGTGTAACCAAAACCACAGTTTCCTGTTGTGGAGACAGACCGCATCCTAACCAGTGTTCTCATTGCATATGCAGCAGGAAACATGGTTTATCCTGAGGAAAACGCTCCTATTGGTCACAACAGAGAGTTCAACATGGTTCCTTTCTGGCCACCAATCAAAAATGCTGAAATGTTTGTCACCGCCCCAGACAACCTGGGCTACACCTATGAGGTTCAGTGGCCAGGTGAGTGATGGGTAATAGCTTACACAACCACTATATTCTGTAATGAAAACACAGCAGATCAATCAAAACCAGTAGTACTAGCTAGTGTGTAGTGACTTAATTAAACTAGTTTCTCAAGAAATATGAAGCAGCAAAATTAAAAAGGTAAGCTACTATTATTACTTTTATACTTAAAAGTATAGACTAGTTTTGCAAGATTGACCAAAACTAACTATAAACAATAGTGCAAATTTCGTAGACATCTCTCTCTTTCTTTTCAGCTCGCCCTTACACTGTCTCCGAAATCATCACTATAGCGATTGTTGCCGTGGTGCTTGTTGTGGCGGTGGTGGGTGGCATCATCGGGTGCGCTGTCCGGGCACGCTCATATCGCTCGATTGAGGGCCTGGAGCCACTGTTAGGGGAACAGTTCCGGCGGTACTCAGAGGATGAGCGGCATGCTGTGAAATCTCAGTCTGTCGTCTGACTGAGGGTCTGAAGAGACACATTTATCATTGCACTGTGCAATCACACAGTTTCAATTTTGAATTATTAACATTTAAAGGCTGCATTGAAGTTTAGCGGACACGAAGGCTTCATTTCTGACCATTTGTCATGATGTTTCTCATGTCCAGCAAGACTTTAAAAACCAAGTCATATGTGCCCTTAAAACACACTAACGTTCAAAGCGATGCCCTGAGTTTTTACACATGTCCTATGAATACATTAATATGACTTATGGCTAATGTATGGCGTGACGTCTTTTATATCTCCCTAATATAAAAAATGTTAACAAAAAGTCACCAGTTCTCTTTTGTGTGAAACTTCTTTTAACAGGGCAGGAAATGTATATATTTAGAAATCAAAGAAACAAATTGAGGTTGAATAGGATTCAAGAAGGTCAGCTCGTTTGGTAACGTTGGCATTAATCTCATCTTTGTGGTTCTCCCTAATATTTAGTATTTAACTAATATTTTAAACATTTAGTTAAACGTTCACCATTTTATTCTTTAAAACACACCACTAATGTGACAACAGATCACACCATTTCTTCATGGAGGAACTGATCTGTAAAGCTTTGTAAAGGCAGACTAACATGAACTGCTGAGCTTGTAATCTGTGAGAAACATTCAACCAATCAATCGTTTGAATTACATTACGTCACAATGCTTCATTATACGCAATGCTCTGTGAGATCGTAATTAATTTCCTCATTAAAAACGTCAAGTTCACAGTTTTGTGCCTTTATATTTGTGTTTGATTTTTAATGTTCACATTGTGGTTTGGTTCATGGCTTACAACTCTTTGATAAATGAATGGGAAAATAAAGGGTTTCAGAAACATTTCTGAAACGTTCTGCTAACAATGTGAGAATATTGTTTCGATGTATGATGTGCAATGTTAAAAAAACATTCTACTAACGTTACTGCCACAACGCTTTTTGATAACTTTGAGACAACCTTTAAAAAACATTAGCCAATGATCTCAGAACGTTCCGTATTGGCTGGAGATTTTAAAAGGAGAGCTTATTGTTTTTGCTCATTTTAAAAGGAGAGAAAAAACATGAAAACAGCAAAAAGGCATGAAATAAAATGCCCTGTCTCACTGTTGCCATTTTATTTATTCTTTTTAATCTCAGGACAATAAGGATCACAACGATGACCAAGATGCATCGTATTATGTGCGCCATTGCCATTTAGTCATTTCACAAAGTTTCATGTCCTCTTAATCACCATCACAAGTTTTCATGCAAGTTTTTCATCACAAGTTTTCATGCAAGTTTTTCATCACAAGTTTTCATGCAAGTTTTTCATCACAAGTTTTCATTACTCTCTCCATCTGGCGGTGCTGCATTGCTGCCCCCTTGTGGCACAACATTAACTGCATGTTTGAATCTTAAAAATTCACTCCAAAACCATTTGATATGAAATCACAAAACCTGCATGACTACATCACTAAACTGAGATTGCACTAATTATCTCAGATAATTATCATAACACAATTTAATAACAATTAGTAATATAATCTTACTTAGAAGTATAATTGTTTATGAGAATTTCGATTTCTAATTGAACTGGAAAATTTAGGAACTTGCTCAAATTAAGAACAACGTGGTGTGACCGGAGAAACAAAATGACACATTAACAAAAGACAAGCACAAAGTTTTCTCTTCTTTTTGAAAATGTTTTATAAACTACCACTATAAATACAGCAATGCCGAAAAGCCTTAAACAAACAAGATAGAAAACAGTTCCAAGTAGGTCTAAAAAAGGAAAGATAAGAATATTTTGGCAATAATATTCTGCATGATCTAAATGTCCTCTACTGAGGTCATCTTGTCTTGTTCTGTTGTTTTAGTAACAAGTCTTAAGAAGGGGGGAAACGCTACATGTGTAGTGTTTATGAAATGACTGCAAAAAATCATGTTTTGTCAATGAATGCACAATCAGTTCGCATTCACACAAGTATTCACTTGTGTTTAGAAACACACATACAATACACTTGAACAAAAGAAAAACACTTTGGCAAAAGAAAAACAAAAAAAGCATTTTTTGCGGTTGTTAAACTCTTTAAACCAGCACATATAAAGAGATGCATAAAGTCTTCTCAAAATATATTAGAGCATTTCCTCTTATTTCATAAACAAACACAATGTACTGTATATGTTAAATATATCCTGACTGTTTTGTTCATAATGAAAGATTCTAGGAGAGGGAGAGAGAGAGAGAGACAAAACCACTGGAGACAACACACAGACATGCCACAACACACACAATGTGGATCAACTGAAGTCCTCAGAGATTCCAGCAGTGTGTGAAAATGTGTGCGGCTTTTAGCTTACACAGTGTGTATTGTGTGGACTGTGAACTCTGGATTGTCATTCTTTGTTTGGTTGTAAATCTTAAACTTTTCCCCAAATACATCTGACTCAGTCTCTTCTAAACATAGGCTATACTTAAAAACAAACAAACATTTGTTATAACACACAAGCAAAATACAACACAAACCAGCAAAATTAATACTCAGAGCCCCCTCCAAACAATTAGATACAGCAGTATAAGACAAAAAACTTTCTGAAAGAAATTAGAGATGTGGCACCGTAGTAAAACAGTGCAAAAGATGTCACATGTCAAACAGCTGTCTGAATACAGGCACAAACGTGACAAGCCCTCCCTTATAAAAATTAGCCACGGTTTCACTACAGTTTAAACTAAAAAACCTGGTTACTATAATTAAACCATGGTAACCACAAATTAACCATGGTTTTGCTACAGCAACCCTAATTTAACCATGGTTTTGTAGTAAAACTGTGTTATATAAAGGAAAATCAATATGCAAAAAAAACATGTTTACTATGCTTCTACTACAATAAAAGCATGGTTACATTTCGTAAGGGCTTTAGAAGGCACAGTGGTGACATACAGCAATCTTTAGGAAGATACTGATGCGATACAAAAAAAAGTCTTTGAAAAGGCAATTAAAGTATTAACAGAGGTTCTCTGATCTCCCTGGTTTCAGTTTGGTCCAGTTTAATCCAGTTAATGGAGTCTTAAAATACCCCTAAAGAGACAAATATCTCTCTCTCACACACACACACACACACACACACACACATACACAGCACATAACTGAGCAAGAACTTCTAACACTCCATAACATTTAAGTGCACCTTAGTACAGTTAACATTACTAGTAGATATTGGACTATGCCATATGGATTGTGATCTTCAAGAACTGGAGGGTTAGAGTTAAAACTGGAGTAAAACTGCAGCAGAGAATTGGCGATAGTTAATTGATTTTCTTAACTCAAGACCACATTAATAAATATAACTAACATTATTGGGTCCATTACAGTTTGTCTCCACTCTGTTTTGGTGCAGATAGTTGCTTTTAAAACACGGTGACCAGCCACTGTTTACATTTTAAAATTCATCGTTCTGTTTGTTTCTTCCAGTTTAGAAAAGAAAAATAATCCAATTAAACAAAAATGTGTAAATCTTCAAACCAACTAAATATTATTGTCTTAAAATAATCTAAATATATAAAAAACCAAGCAAACAATAAAACAGAAAAGGAGAAAAAATAATGCAGGTATTCTCATACAGACTCACAGGTAGGCGATCTGACGGACGGAAGATAGTTTCGCAAATATGTTATAAACTCAAAATACATAAACATTTTCATGAAACACTAAATCTTCTACTTCTGTGGTTGTTGAAGCTCCTGCTCAGCAGTTAATTTTTTAATTATTTTTACAGTGTCATTTTCTGTTTCTGTTCACAAAATAAAAATAAAAGAGTGGCATTAAATACATTTTTAAAAAGTCCACAAATACCACAATGTTCCTTCAGTATTCTTGTTGCCGCCAAGGCAAGAGAGTGATATAAGAAGTGTTTGATGTACGGTGGCCCTAAAGTTACAGGAAACATCTGTCTGTCACCACAACCAGCTGGAGTGTGTGGGGAAGGCAATGATATGTCAGTAGATGTGACTGGGTGAGTGGTTTCTTCATATGAATACATTATCATGTCCATCAGTCAGTCTCCTTTATCAAGTGCACAGTGGTAATCAACTAGGTTATTAATACAAGGCTAACAAAGTTGTTAAAAACCTCAGTGGAATTGTAAAACATGTAATCGGGTTAAAAGCCTCATTAGGAAACCTGAACAGGGAACATGTAAGTGGAGAAAACTGACTTGTCATTCATTCAGTCTGGTCGATGGCTCCTTTAAGGAGCCTGACTGACAGGTGACAGCTGTTTCTCATTGGTCTACAGGGAAAAGTGGGCAGGGCTCTGGTCACATTGCAGGGATCCGAGTCCACATTTAACACCAAGGCCTGTCTCAGACTGGGATGAAAATGGATTCAGTACAAGGCATCTTGATAAGACGATCAGTAGCACACAGCATTAGTAGTTTTGGTGTGAATCAGTAGATTAGAGGGTCGTATGTCTGATTGCTAAATGTAGACCAGAGAGTTTGATGAATGTCACAGTGTCTGAGTTCAGGTTAGTGGCTGCGACTAAATTTAGCGAAGAAATCTGGTGTCAGTGAAAAGTGAATTTTTCATCCTTCCCAAAAAACCTGAAGTCCTCCAGGGAGCCGCGCACAAGTTAGAATCAATTAGTTTTTGTTGTCAGTTTTGCTCTGTGTGATTTGATTGGTTGGTGGGGCTCATCAATGTTGCATGAACGTCTAACGGTCTGTGCTGATGCGCTGTGTGTAACTGCGGATCATTTTGACTGATGCTGTGGGCATCTCAGTAGGTCTGGTATACATCATGAATGGGCATCTGGAAGGCGGTGGCCGCAGGGAAGGCCTGGGGCATGTATCCGGCATATCCTCCGTAGGTTGCGGCTGCCACAGCAGCGTTCTTCTGCAGTGCTGCCAGGGTGGCAGTGTTGGCATGGGCAGCTATGGGCATGTATCCAGCCCCGTACAGACTGGCAGTGGTGGCTGGGATCCTGTGGACGTTATGAGCCACAGCATAGACAGGAGTTATGGGGCGACCCTGTTAAATGCAAAGAGAGATTGTTGCACTTTGTCTTTACTAAAAGCAATGCATTAACACAATTTCCATTGTTGTTGTTCAAACCAGTCGTGACCAGTAAGATTTCACTGCAGCGACTGATGAGATTAGCTGTGGACCAATGGGATTTCCCTATAGGCAGGGCTACCAAGTGTGTCACTGCAATTAAATGTTATTGGTTCACAGTAAACTCCCAACAGTGATATCTCACTGATCCACACAGCTGTAATATTAAGCCACATAACATAACTGTGGACAAATAAGTTTTCATTGTGGGTGGGGCTAACCAGTGTGGGGCTTTAATGAATTCTCACTGGTTCATGAACAAACTCAGTTGCCTACGTGAAATCTCACCGGGCCACGTAGCTGTAAACTAAAGCAATAATACACAATCAAAGGTGCTGTGATTATCTACAGCTTTGGACCTACAGATGGATGTGTTGATTATACAGTATAACAACACAATTGTAACTGCAAAATTGCTTTTATACAACAGTCGCATAAACAGGACACATCTGCTCAGGCGTAGGTCAGTACCTGGAAAGGGGGTGGTGTGGAGACAGCAGGTATGACAGCAGTGGCTGGGGCCACAGCGGGGTCATGCTGGAGGGCCAGAGGGTTTATCAGGTGCTCCATTGGATGCATCTTCACCTCCTCCATTAACTTAGTTGCTGGAGCAGCAGAAAACACAGCAGGATACTGTGCACCAAGAGCTGGAAGAGCCACTACACAAAACACACACATACATTTAGAACAATAACACAAATAGACCCGGTTTCACAGACAGGGTTTAGATTAAGGAGTAGGCCTAGCTTGTGTGATTGTACCTTAGACAAAAAACATTACTGGCCCATCTAACAAGCAATATTCTCAGAACACTGGCTAATGTTCTCTGAATGTTTTCTCAAACGTTTAAAAATGTTCTTTTTTTTACTGTTATATATCATATACATCAAAAACATTATTCCTAACTTGTTAGCGGAATGTTGTAAGAATGTTACAAAATTAAAAGTTTTGAATAACGTTCTTATAACCAAGCAATAATGTTAATACAACGTCTAAACATTATTGTAATAATAATAACATTTTAATGTTTTTGTTACTTAATGGAAATGTTAGAGAAACGTTCCTACAACTAGCTGGGGTGTGCATTTTGAGAAAAAACAATGGCACTGATGTATTTTAAGATACTTTTAAGTACTTTATTTTACATAACTATTAGTTAAGACAGCATGCACTTTAGTCTGGGACTGGGCTTAAGATCTAAGTCTGTGAAACCGGGCCTTATAGTTTAAATTACATACTGCAATAATACTGCGTAGTGTACATATATAAAGCAGAAAATGAGGTAATATTGCAATACAGGCAAGAATTCCAAGCATTCAAAGCAAATGCCAGAGATAATGAAACGGAGAAAAGACTAAACCTTACACAACCTGTCCTCAGTTCAGGCAAGCGTATGACTCAGCTTAAGATTAGCAACAAAAACACACCCACATACTGCTACATACACACACAAAAGTTATTGTTTCCATGTTCAGAAACTCTTTCATTCCCCATGTTAATTCAGACTTAGGATCAGTAGTTTTAGGTGATGTCAGAACACTGCATTCTGGAGTCTGCAGATCTCAGATCAGCATTCTGAATGATCAGTTAGTTTAAACAGAGCAGCAGATTAGTAAAGAAACAAAGTCATAAAAAACCTTGATCTCAATGCCCAATCAAACTCAAATACTCTCAAACATAAAACGAAATTTATTCTTTTTTTATTGGTCGTTTAGCTCGTTGGTCTGTTTCAAACAACTAACAGCTAATACAAATGACTGTCCAGGATACAACGTAACATTTTAACTAGAAGTATATAAACACATTCAATGTTTATTTCACATAACTCTAATTTTATGGACCTCTACATTGATTATTGAAATGTTAAACTAATATTTAAAATGTTGAGAGCTTTATGTGAGGATTGTTTGAGCATTGTTTTATTGTTTAAAAGAGTCTTCAATAGAAAAACAATCAAAAGCATGTGTACTGCGGTGAGCATTTACAGCTATGACTGTTACATTAAGCAAAAAGTTAGTGTTCCACTCCAGGCCAGTAGGGGCAGTAGAGTCCTATAGATTTTATCCCTCTATTGTGTTAGATGAAACCCAGTAGAATTCCTCTGATTGGAATCTGTCACATGTATGATTTTCCAAAAAATAAACTAATGATTTTTCAGATATCCTGCTTACGATTCAGTTTTGTTTTTTTAGAAGCCTTAAAATGCTGGAAAGTTTCTGCCTCCACTGGATGGGGTAGAGCACAACTGAGTTAAATTGTGTGTATATATATATATATATATATATATATGCGGTTTAACTTCAAACTGACTTGTGCCAGGCTTGATGCCAACTGGGTTCACAGCTGTCAGCTCTAGACTGGGCACAATCTCGTAAGGTTTGTCCGGCAGTTTGCCCTTTCCTTCATGGTAGCGACTGTAAATGCCTCGGCCAGCTGAATAGCCACCAATGTATGAACCGCGGGGCCCTGGGCCTCTGTTACCAGCCCCAGCACGACCACGGCCTCTTACAGTACCTGCTTGAGATACAAATGAAAGAGGGGCTTTTCAGGTACGGAGCCACAAGGAGGCGCAATACCTATATATAGCACTGATAGTATGTTGTAGTCCTATCTGAGGATGACGAGACATATCCCAAACTGAATATTTTTTTGAATTAGCTTTCTCTCATAATCTTCCTTTTCCTGTTGAATTTATTGACAACAGATGGTAGCATTGGGTGGTTTCGATATATGGGTGTGGATATAAATTACTTCCATGAAACGTATTGACTCTTTGGAATTCTAATTCAAATCAGTGTCAGTGTGAACTCTCTCTTTTTTAGGATGGGAGGGGTGGTGGTGCCAGCATTGACTAAAGTTAACAGTAAAGTTAAAACAAAGGAAAATTATTACCTGCAGTCAGATAACGGATTACCGAAATGGTCACAGATTAATGAATACTTGAGTATCAGAAATGTTTGTTCAACTTGAAAGATCTCCAGCAATTGTTAACTATAATGATCTCCAACAACTGTTACAACCCAACCCAAAACCACAAGTATCTGTAATTGATGATTATGGTTAGGAAATGCAATATTACCAGGTTCCCATCATTAGTTTCAGTATCATACTTTTCTGGGAATATACACTGTTGTGCATCTGGTGGCCATAGTAATATGATGTGATTAGCTATAAACAACGCTGAGCTTCTGAAAGGAATCATTCACAGACAAATTCTGTCATCATTTACTCCCCCTCAAGTTGTTCCAGGCCTGTACACATTTATTTTCTTCTGCTGCTATGGAAGTTGACTTCCATAGTTGGAAAAAATACTATGGAAGCCAATGGTGCCCCAAAACTGTTTTGATACAAACATTCTTTAAAATATCTTCCTTCAGTTCAGCAGAACAAAGAAATGTATACAGGTTTGGAACAACTTAAGGGGAAGTAAATGATGACAGCATTTCCAGTTTTCTTTTTAAGGTGCCCTGTATTTGTCAACATGTTCTCAACAGGTTCTCTCTGGTTTTGCTTGAGGGCCCGATTACATTGAGCATCAAATTGAACCCAACCCAATACCAAATTTCAATGTAAAAATTTATTGATATTACCATGATTAGCATAGAACTAAAATGAAAAAATACTAACATGACTTAGGCTATATGTAAAAAGAAAATTTTAAATACATTGTGCAGTCTTGTTCCACCTGTTGAGAACCAATACAAAAAGGATGCACCAATACAAAAGCTCATGTGATTATCATGTGACCTGTACTCATGATTAGACAGTTATGTAAGTTGGAAAACGGTGTAGCGATACTTTAATCCAACAAAAAACATATTTGGGGTCATTCAGACTGATGTCATTAAATGGCACTGCACTGATTTACCACACCAACAAAGACACACAGATTTTTTTTTTGAACTTCATTCAGTTGTTTTCTTTTGTGACCATAAATCACACCTGCCCCCATTGTTCATTCTGACCTGAAAGAGAAAATGAAAGATACTGTTGTCTCTAACCTTTGATGAAGTAGTCTCGGTTGGGTCCAATAAGTGTGTTGTAAGGATAGCCGTAATATGCTAACGTATAGGGGTCACACTGATACACATAGCTTTGTTGGGGGCTTTCGGTAGTCGTCACGGCAACTGTTGCTTTCGATGCCTTCTGGTAGCGGGTGTACTGCTCCTTGTCTACAGGCTTGGCCAGAGTCACTTCTATACGAGAGCCTTCGATCTCTGTTCCGTTCAGATTGTCCATAGCAACCACGGCATCGTCTCGACTAGTGAAGTGAACAAAGGCGTAATCTCTGATCTTTTTGACCCGTTCCACACAGCCGGGGTTGTACTGACCGAAGATCTGGCGCAGAGTCTCTTCATTGGTCTCTATCATCAGGTTTCGCACGTACAGAATCTTTACCGTTTCCATGACGTCTTCATCAACATCAATCTCAGGTTCTGCCCAGTCAACTGCAATCTGGTGTCCCCAAAGCTATAGGTATAGAGTTATAGGAAGACATACACACAGTTTAAGATCAGAGAAGTATATCCACCATACATGCACTACTAAATTCACAGATTGAAGGAAAAGTTCACCCAGAAACAAAAACTCTGTTATCATTTACAGTAGCTACTCAGCCCTTTCTCATTTCACACCTGTACGCATTTGAACACCATACTGTTTGCTCTTTCAGTGCAATTGCAATAAATAGGGACCGAAGCTTCTAGTTTTAAAAAGAACACAAAACACCATAAAAGTAAATAACTATATTCCACTCTTAGCTATTAAATAGCTTTGAGAAAGAAACGTTCGACTAAATATTACATTTTAATGTGTTAATGTCACACAAAGTTAATGCACTGCTTTAGTAGACTTGGAAATTATGGTAGTATATGGATATAGGATACCAATCCTGTTCCTGGAGTGTCCTGCAGAGTTTAGCTCCAACTTGCCTCAACACACCTGCCTGGAAGTTTCTAATCTGTCCAGTAAGACCTTGATGTGTGTGTGTGTGTGTTTGATTAGGGTTGGAGCTAAACTCTGCAGGACATTGGCCCTCCAGAAGCAGGATTAGGCACCCCTGCTCTAGAATATTTCAATGGGTCCACAGACATGCAGAGCTTAGGTCCAACCCTACTTAAGCACACCTGAACCAGCTAATCAAAGTCTTTGGAATGCTAGAAACAAACAGGTGTGTTGGAGTAGGTTGGAGCTAAACTCTGCAGGTCTGTGGACCTCCAGGAACTTGGATTGGAGACCTCTGTTCTAGAGCTTGGCATAACTGAAAAGGTGTTTATTCACTAGAAGAATAACCAAGCCAAATATCAGAAATATCTTGATATGAGCTATTGTATGAACTCTTAAACCTGAATTCGTCCCGGCATGAGCTTTCTTCTGGCCATAGCAGCAGCACGGTGTGACTCATACTCTACAAAGGCAAAGCCACGATTCTTCATCTTGTCCGCAGCGCTCGCATACACAATCACATCCAACACGCCCTCCGTCACCTTGGAAACTTCCTCCAGGATCTCCTCACGTTTCTTGGTTTTTGGGATTCCGCCAATGAAGAGTCGGCAATTATCTACACTAGAGCAAACACCGAGCAACCTTCCTGAACGAATTTCGTAGTTATTGAGTTCCCGAACTGCTCTCTTAGCCTCATGCTTCTGCGTGTACATGACAAACGCATAACCGCGATTCTTTCCATCAAAGTCCATCATTAGCCGCATCTCATAGATCCGCCCAGCGGACTCAAATACTGGCACCAGCTCGTCCTCGTAAACGTCACGTGGGATTTTTCCCACAAAGATTTCACAGCCACGTGGAGGGGAGGGGCCTTGCCAGCCAGGGGGTGGGCCATATTTGCGCTGTCCGTTTTCTTGAACCATTCCGTATCCTGTCTGCTCCATCAAGGCCAAAAGTGCAGCTTCATTGGGGGCCCCAGCCACGCCCTCTGGGGCGGCACTGTGATGCTGCGGCTGTCCAGATGTGGCCATAGAAGTTGAGGAAGGGCTAGGGTTACTCATAGCAACGGCAGAGGCGGAGTCTTCTGCTGTCATTCTGAAATAATCATCCAATTAGGATTGGAGTCTATAAAGAAACAGAAAGTTTTATTTGGTAATTAGTTTTACATTAACATCACATTACGAGTAATACTACACAGCTAATGCCTCTCCACAAAGTAATTCAAAATACCTTTTAAATATGTGTAGATTTAAATGTAGAGTAAAAACTGAGTATAAACTGAGCAGTATAGAGTAAAGTCATAAAATAATTCTACATGACTGGTCATTTTTGGGTGAACTAAGCCTTTAAGATAGTTTATGACAATTACATTTTCGATTTCACACGCACAAAACTCAAATCCTCTTCTACACTTAAAGCTCCTAAATAAACTAACTCACTAAACCACATCCACATTATAAATATATATAGAAAGAGCATGCTGACCCACACACACAAACGCACAGCTTTTTCTGCAACACACAACTCAGAAAGACACAAAAATCCAACACAATCAAGCATACTGCAAGTTAGTAATGCTTAAATGCTATTAATTAATCATTTACTCCAAGAATGAAGTTCACACCTACAAATGAACAACCACACACACACACACACACACACACACACACAGAGTGCTTAACTTGGTACCTGGCGTTTTCATGATGGTTTCTAAGACAGACTTGTCGGAGAGGCATGTGACTTTGAGTGTGAGGTTGAAATAACAGGCAACTCAGCAGTGCTAAACTAAATCTCTCTCTCTCTCTCTCTCTCTCTCTCTCTCACATACACACACACACACGCACAAACTCTCAACACTTCCTCATTCACATGCATACACACATATGCAGCAAATCAGTACATGTGTGGCTCAAGGCCAGGCTGAAACAGGAAGAAGAACAGACTGACTAATCAAAAGTCAGGAGGGACAGAACGACCAACCAACCAACCAATCAGAGATATTTAAATCATAGTTCCAAATATATGACCATTTACACAAAGGGTCAAACGTCAGATCTGAGGAGACACTGGCAACACCAGACTCCAAGATGTGTCAAGTGTGTAATTAAAGGGTATAAAAATATATAAACTATAAAAATTAAAATCAGTTGATAAAACAAAAGAAAATCATATCTGGAAGCCACTTATGCCCAAAAGTGTGACATGGAAAAAAAAAAAAAAAAACCCTCCTCCTGGCTTTAAAATTTTTTAAGGGCAGACTTGGATGGAAGCTGAATGGAGTGTGTGAGTGACAATAAGAGACAATTCAGCAGATTCAAGGTGGAAGCAGAGGTCAAAAGAGAGAAGAAATGATGGACCTCTGCCAGAGATTGTGCAAGTGCCGACAGACAACAGGCATCAAAAATGACAGCAAAAATATAGTAAAAAATGGTTATAACCGAAAACGTTTTTGTTTGTTTGTTTGTTTGCACTGAGCGCTCTCACGTTTCAAAACTGGAACAGAACGTGACAGAATGAAGCAGAATACCGGGGTCCCGAGAAACATTTAAATATGTACAACACTGCACAACAGCCAAAGATGTTCGTCTGGTGAATGTTTACACAGATTAACAATAAAGAACCAGGACGCGTCCTGTGCGAATGGCCTTTTATGCTGTCATGTGTATCTGGAAGTGAGTCTTTCTAGAAGTCTCCTTGTTCCGTACAGAAAACAGCAGGAAGTGAGATTCAGTGGCAGGGGACAGAGAGAGAAAAAGAGAGGGAAGTAATGAAAAAAAGAGGCAAAATGAGAGTTGAGAGGGAGAGGAGAGATTATTTATTTTAAAGCAAACATCAGGGTCTCACTGTACCTGCTTTGCAATGGTTGACCTTTATATGTGTGTGTGAGGACCAAAAAACAATGTCCCCACAAGGTTAACATTTTCTGGCGTTACTATACTTGTGGGGACATTTGGTCCCCATAATGTAGTGAAACCAGTACACATACACACACACATTGAGGATCTCTCATAGTTGCAGTGGTTTTCATACTATAAGGTGACATTCATTCAACTTCTATACTCAAACCCTTACTGAAACTTATTATAATGAGACTAGGTGCAAAGCCTAGTATGCCTGATTTATGAGCCTCAGACAGCACCCACTTAAACAAGACACAACAAATATACACAAAAAATGCAAACAAAATGATCAATTTTAAAAATATATCGCATAAACATGCAAAATCACAAACAAATGCTGATTATGCTCATTAAGGCTTATGAACAGATGAATTTATAACTTGTTTCTGTCAAACTAGTGATAGTAAGAAATGATGGCATGTCTTTAAATGAAGTTTGTTAATAATCAATAAAGGAACTTTCTTGGAAATTGTAAGGAGTCTTCTGGTGTGTGCATGTTTGATCATGAGATGGTTTGTCATTATCTAAGATACTGATTGACAGAAATATGTGATCTTTGCCTTCAACACAGGAAAATACTTGACAATCAGCACATATAACCTCACACACACACACACACACACCTGCTGTGCAGAACGGGGTCACAAAATCTTAGAAAACAGATAAGACAATAATCCAGTAACATTTTGGATGATGTGAGAAAGTGTGAGCCTGTGTGCATGTAGGTTTGACTATGCTTGTGAGGGATAAATGTTGTAAAAGATCTTCACAAATACAGTGAAACAAGTCTTGTGAGGACGTTTGAATTGGCCCACTGTGTCCAAGAATCATAAATTAGCCAAATCATGCATCTGTTATCTAAAAATATAAACGTCAAATATAATGTCAACAGGATTTAGTAAATGTTGATGTCTTAGACTTTGTTCGCAGCTCTTTGGTAATGCTGGGAGCTCTTGAAACGGCATACACTCTAAAGTGTACCCAAGAGAGCAAAGAAACTCACACAAAAGTTTTTCTGGTCTCAGTGTCATAAAGACAAGGCAAGGTGGCAGGCTCTCACACATAAAATGTGACTGAAGGGTGCTGTTGTGTTTTTTAATCGGCGTTGAATGTTGAGGTGTCTGCAGAGTTTAGATTAACTTTGTTTGCGTTAATAGTCAAAGTTTGTTGCCGTGCCAACTGATAATCTTGCAGGTTAATGTTTACTGCTTGAAGAGACCTCTTAAAACAAATCATTTTAAGACAACCACTCACATGACAAACCAAAAAGTGCAGAAACTTCACTTCTGCTCAGTGACTAAGCAAAACCTCTCTCCTGTATGATGGCGTTCTATAATTATTAAACCTCGTCTATTATAAACTTTGACCTTTGCAACACCTTACAATCACCATACAGATCATTAACATTAACAGAGTCTAAACCAAAATGGACAAACACTCTCTGTATTTTCTAGATAAAGAAAACACAATAGCAGCTAATGGCAATCTAGACTTACAACAGTGTGTGTGTGTGTGTGTGTGTGTGTGTGTGTGTATACGTTATATATGTGTATATGTGTGTTCATTTAAATAAAAAGTTTTTAATACAGTAAAGTATTTCTGCATTACAGTAATGAGAACCTGACAATAATGGAAAACACTGTGTCTAGTTTTAACGGTCCTACAAAATGGCTCCAATTAAACTTCTAAATGCAAAATATAATTTCTTTTTATTTCTTCTTACATGACCTGGGAAGGTTTCTGTGGGATTGACTCGTACACCATCATTGTGGATGTTACAGTTTTAACAGGATGTTATGAGGATGTTTTGTGTCTCTATCACAAAGCATGTTTTACATGAACATTATGATAAATTACATAAAGCAAAACTATGGTTTCCTTATACAGAACACGTTTGTTAAACATTGGATGACAGAGAAACCTGTGCACATGTTCACTGGCTTACCCACAAGACCATTCTCAATTCCTGTAATGCTGTTTCAATTCTCTCCACAGACATGCTACAGTAAAACACATTTAGCTAATCATTCACATATAACAAAACAATACCATAATGTTGTTCTCAGGACTTCAAAAACTAGAAAAAACTTTCTTGACAGCCATAACAAAAAACTAACAATTTATAGCAAAACAGGAATAAGGAAATGTAAAAACTACATGTGATTAAGCTTAAGTGAATAGACAGTCAAAAACCACCCTGATATTAATTTGTTATATTAATTATATTAATAAGTGAATACACATATTTAAAACACAACCTCACATATAAATTAACATTAGTTTATCTGGTACTATATACCTGTTTCACATATATTCCTCACACACACACAGACTCACCTAAGACAGTGTTTTGCAAGCTGACAAAACGGTTTCATTACTACACTCCTCACATAAGAACAATGTGACGCATTGAAAATTCTGATGACATCTTGGGATTACTGATCATTTAGTTTGAACTTTTCACTCTTTCTTATAATCCACTTAGTGCGACACAATGTGACGAGGCGTGATCAAACAGACCCACTCTCGCAAGCACACAGCTGATGATCTGCTCAGAAATACCTCAAGATATCACGCTGCGGTTGAGTAATAATGTCTCATCACTTTTGATGTTTTCTTCCGGGTGAAATCTCATGGAAAATTACACAGATACCTTCACCACTGACTGGGAGAATACGAGAATCTCTCTGATAACAGTAACACGCACCCACGCCAACAGCAAACATTAAAATAGAAGACTGAAGACATAAAGTCCAAAGACCAACAACTACCATGGTTCTCAGTTATGCATTTACATTATATGATTCTTCAAATTATATATAAACACATACATACATATCAATGATACAGTAGTCAAGTTCCACGTAAATGTGTCTCTGCTTGTTTGGTTAAAATTCCTTAACAATTCTTAATTTTTAAGGTTATATGGTAAGCAAATGCATTTTTCTACTCTTTAACTTTCCCCGAAAGTCATATAAAGGCATTACAACACTGACATTCAGAAAAAGTTAAGAATAGTCATTCCTTAAGAATTAACTATCAAACTGCCCCTAAACAAAGTTTACAGAAGAATTATGCAAGTCAGAGCTAAACAAAACAAGCTCACAAACAGAAAACACAGTCAGCAGAAATCAGACGGCAAAAACATGTTACCTGTTTGTTTCTTCAGGTGAATGAAAGTGTGTCCGAGTGGCACTGACACTGGTGTGTGTACTGTGATGCTGTATAACACACACACACCAACACACTCTGCCCTTCTGTGTGTCCAAGGCTGTCTGCATCGACAGTTGCCCTCCTTCTCTCTCTCTCAACCCCTTATACACACACACACAGCTGCTGGTTGAGAAGTAAAGAGTGTGATTGAAGGTACAGTAGCTAGGGGAGTGTTTACTTGGCTTGTGAGGGGCGGGGCAGAGCAAAGGTGCCCCCTCCTACACCTTTCCTCTCTTTTTCTCTCTCATTCTTTTTCCTTGTCACACCTAAGAACTTCTCTTCTGCTTTTTCTGGGAGCTGAGAAGTCTGTGCGGGTGCATGACAGTGTGTAGTGGGCCGTGAATGAGGCTGTCCACTGCCTGAGGAAGGTGCATTAAAGACAGAACTCTGTTCAGCCCAAACTCAGAATTCCTGCATTCAGAAACCCTTACACACATTCAGTCTTAGAAATGCATGTGAAATCTTCTTATTCCAGTTTCTGCAAAACAGGCACTTACACGTTATGCTGTGTTTTACGTTGCTTTATTTACACAGATATGGTGGAAATCTTTGATTGAGGGTGTGTGTTTACACTGAGTGTGTGTGCATGATACACATTCTATTTATAACTAACAGTGGCGTGAACATCAAGAGTATATGAACAACTATTGTCCAGCTTATGCATAGGCTGCAATAAAATAAAGCAAAACAAAAAAATGCAGTTATAATTCCACACAACATGAGTAAGAGCATATAGCACCTTCATCTACCTCTCATTCACTATTTACCTTACTATGATCTGCGACGAAAAGCTTACAATAATAGTTAATGCAATTTTATGTTTCAAACAGAGATTCTGTGGTAGAGAGGCTATTTCAAGACTATATCGAGTCATTCTCGCAATTTTGACGAAACACCTTTATATTAACCCTCTAGATAACATTACCATGATGACATGTTTAAATCAGCACATTACAACAAAATTGGTCAGTATGTCAAAATATGTTAGGAATGTGTACATTTGTTATGCATAAAACCACAAATAATTGAATTACAGTGCAGCACTGGCCAGACTGAGCAAGATACAGTTTCATCATCTTTCTCAAAACTGTCTCATATTGGCATCAGTCCATCAGGCCAGCCCTAATGTTCAGCACTGTTTGTTCTCAGATGTTCCTGACTATTTAAAGGTGCACCTTTCTAATAAAGAAATTGTATTTTTGGAAAAAGCTATTTTATTATACACAGAGCGGGTCATCTCATGTGGGTAAACATGTTGAGAGCATATGAACAGTATATTCGAATCAGATATTTCACTTTCATTATGCAGAATAAATCAGTGTAGTCTGTAATTAATTGCACTTTTATGCATTTGGCACTTTTATCCAAAGTGACTTGCGTTCAAGGCATACAATTCACAGATATACAAGGCGTACAAACAGTACACATATTCTCTGGGAATCAAACCCATAACCTTTGCACTGCTAATGCAATCCTCTACAAACTGAGTGCATTTCTTCTCTGGTGCATTTCTGCAACGTTACTGAAATGTCATATGATGATTTTCATTCGTTACACATTCAGCTAAATCTACCAAACGCTATAGGGGTATGTGGTTAAGAAAACTGCAAGGAAGACACTCAAAAACAGCAAATGATGGTGCATTTAAAGGGCCAAAACAGTTTCTGTTCTAGGTGGTTGGCTGATCACAAGAATCCTTGCAAGCCTCACAGAATAAACATCACACACCTACACACACACACACACACGTTTGTTTTTCTATCAAGGTGAAACTTCCCATTCACTTTCTATCCCTTATTCCCTAAAGTTAACCCTCACAGAAACCTTTCATAAATTTTACATTTTCATTCAAATACTAATATAATTACATTAAATTTATGTATCTGGCAGATACTTATCTAAATGGACTTACAGCGACTTACATTTTATCAGTATGTGCTCCCTGAGAATTGAACCCACAAACCTTTTGTGCTGCTAACACAATGCTCTACCAGTTGAGCTACAGAACCACTATCTAGTATGGTTATTGTGGCAGTTATTTTTAGCCCCCACAATTTAGGTAACAAGGGTGGCAAACCAGTCGGATGGGTCTCTGAACAATTGTCTGTCCTAAGCTCAAAATGACAGAGTACACACAATAATTCATGCTGAGACAATCCAGACGTTTCTCCAGCACATCTACTTTGAACTCCCTGGTGACCATGTTCTCTCAAAACAGAACCTTTAGATGTAAAGTAGCGTCACAAGTGATTATCTTCTAATCATTGGTGACGTCATAATGTCTAAGTGCACAATGCATTGTGGGAAGGCCATAAAGAAAGGCGAGGCTGCGTATAGAGTCAACATGCCTCAAGAGGGTCTAAAGTCTGCTGTTACAGCCTTATCAACACCCATTACAAACATCTATACAACTACAAAAACCCTCTTCACTGATTTTAGATCTGTAACCTTCTGGCTGTAGGATGAGTAGAGTTTGTGTGTTTCACAGATAAAGAGTGACAAGTTTGGATATACATAAATGCAACTTATTAACTATGAAGACTCAGGGGCAGGAAGAAGAAGATGTGTGTTTGTTTGTGGGTGTGTATGGAGGGGTAAAAAAAGTGTGTAAGTACACTTTGCACACATTGTGTCACACACTTTCAGTAAAGGTAACAGGAAAATCAGGTTTAACTTTCACAGTGTAGGAGACATGAATAGACTGTGGATACAGTATAAACTTCAGCTCTGTACTAGTAAAACATCTGATCTACGGTTTCTGTTCTGAGTCAAGGTCAAATGTTGATGACTCTGTGTTGGTGGCTCAACTGCTCAAGAGCTTTAAATATCTCCAGAACATGAAGAGCCCTCTAGTGTTGACAGCAGAAGTCCACTACTGCCATGAAGGTTCTCCTTTTCATTTGTTCCTGATGATACTGTGTACTAACCAGGCACAATGGAGTCTTGAATATCCGTTTATATTGAGAGACTTTGGTCCAATGAGATTACATTGGTCACTTTATTATGTTGCTTCTGGTTAAGCCACATGAATTCACACAGACAGCAATTTAAATACTGATTAACTCTGAATGGAGGTGTTCCTTCTCGACTGCAACATCCAACTTTATCAGTCTGAAAATTGCATTTGTTTCATTGTGTTTATGGTCACTAGCCAGCTATAATTTTAAGGGGAATGTTCCCCTAACGTTTCCATTACATAACAAAAACATTAAACATGTTATTCTGAATATTCTAGCAATGTTCAAAATGTCCAGATTTTTAGACATTACATTAATGTTACTGCTTGATTATAAGAACGCTATTCTAACGTTTTTAAATCTAACTTTTTTTAAAACATTCCTCTAACAAGAACAAAGTTTTTGATATATTTACCATCACAAACGTTGATGACTAACTGACTAAGCATGTTTTTTGATCACTTTGACAGAACTTCTAGAGAACATTAGCCAATGTTCTGAGAACACACTGGTTAACAAACAGTTGTTGCTGAGGGACTAGCAGTACTTAAATATTTGCGGTATCTGGTTGTGTATGTCTTCAGTGGTAATGCAGTTAATGCAGGATAAGATGTTTTAATCTGTTACATTTAAAATACAGAAGAGTGCCCAAGGCCAGTGGAGTGACTCTCTCACTCCACAAACACGCAAGTGCACTATAGCAGGACTGATTTATATGTCAGAATGACAGCAGCACGCTGATGATGTCATTAGTGTGTAAATACTATTGTCATACTACTATTGTTCTGTTTTTTAGGTTCAACGGACAGGAACCATTATTACTTCCCAGCTAACAATCCTTGGTTGTAAGAACGTTTACCAAACGTTTTCATTAAGTAACAAAAATGTTGTTTTAAAAGTTCAAGCATCCAGTTTTTTAGACATTGTATTAACATTATTGTTCGGTTATAAGAACGCTATTCAAGCACTGCAACGTTTTTAAAACGCTCCACTAACAGCCTAAGAATAACGTTGTTGATATATATGATATATATAATGTTAAAAAAAATTCTACTAACTTTACTGCAAGAACTTTGAGAACTTTTGGAGAGCATTAGCCGGGGTTCTGAGAACGTTCCCTGTTAGCTGGGTCACTACAGCAGAGAACAGAAGAGTGAGCAGAAGAAAAACGGACAGAAAGAAATGTCTAATGAAGCAGCATAAAAACATTAGAGAGAGAGGAGAGAGAACTTGAGTGTGTGTGTGTGTGTGTGTGTGTGTGTGTGTGTGTGTGTGTGTGTGTGTGTGTGTGATACACGGTGGGATATCCCAAATTAAGTGTTTGGTCTTAATAAGCTCTGCTCCTCAGAAGTCACTATTAATCAAACTACCTGGAGGACAACCGTGCACAACAGACACACATATATCCTGTACAGGCTGTCTGTTAAGACAGACAGTGGAAGAATGCATTCATTGTGGTGTGCAGGTATTTGGTGTGTTAGGGAGAGATGGGAAGAAAAGCAGAACGGAGAGAGAGGAGATCCTGTTTCACACACACACACACTTATCCAGATGTCTGTCAGGGTTAGGGTCATGCTGAGGAGGTCACATGATCAGTCATATGACTTTCAGACACAAACGAGAGGTCTCTCTCTCTCTCTCTCTCTCTCAAAACTCTCTTCCTCTGTCAAATCTTTTTAATCATTTGTTAAGGAAATCGAGAAACAGCAGGCATTTTCTCATTTAACTTTGATTTTCAAACTGTACAAATAATCATGTTTAATTTTGTCCTGGTTATGTAAAGCTGTAGAACACACAATAGCTGTTACTGAAGTACCTGCCTGAAATTTTTCACAATCACAATCACAAGTGATTGTACAGTTTACAGTTCAGTTTACGCCTGAATGTAGTTCGTCAAGTGGATACAACGACTTAAAGTAAAGCAAAAGTAGTCTGTGTGAGTGTGTGTGTGTGTGTATATTACAAAGGGGAAATAAAAGTACTGAGTCAATAAAGAATACTGAATCGAGACATGTCCATAAACTTTGCTTGTGGGAATTAAAACCCATGCAAGTGAACTAGTTTTCTTAATATTTTGAGTGAGAACACAAGAAAGCTGGAGAGAGAAATGAATGAAAGTGTATACAAATTCTAATGGCACACAAACACACACACACACACACACACACACATGAATATGCTGCGTTCTGAGAAGGAGATAAGCATCTGAATGGAGACAGAAAGAACTGGTTCTGCTCAGAGGCACCACCAATCAGATTTCATTACTGGGTCCCCAGAGGTCTGTCACCAAATAAACATACATACACATTTAACAGATACAGTATTTAGAGTAACAACACAGATATCTCTAGTCACATGATGACTGAGAAATCAACCAACAGGCCACGTTTTGCTTTGTCCTTTACCACAATGTTAATTTGATTTGATCTTTTCAACTACACCCACCACAATGCAAAGCCACTGATCTTTAAACCCCCTGCCAGAAATAATCCATTCATAATCATGCACAAACTTTCTCTCTGAGAAGGAAGTTATATTAAGTAACACTAAGTAACAAAAACATTATTTTCCAGTTTAATAGCCATTGTACTGTACTGTTTGGTTATAACAATGCTGTAGAAAGAAATATTTGTTCATGAAATTCTGATTAATGTTGAATCTTAATCTTAAAGTAAATGTGTCTCTCATTCATTCATACCACTCATTCAATCACTGAGATTCTGTCATCGTCCACATGACAAAATCTACACCCTCAACACACTGACTTCCAATATATTAGAAAGACATTTAAAACCATTTAAACCCTTGTGTTTTCCACAGTAAACATTTCTCGTTATTTTTTTGCTGTTAGATTGAGCCATCTCTGTGTGTCAGAAACCTGATTCTCTCGCACACACTGAATGATAGCACACCCCCCGTGCATGGTTACACAACACGCACAAAGACCCGCAGAGCAACTTTCAACACAGTTTTCACAACACAAGGACAGTCTAACCTTAAACTGTCAGATAAAACAGAGAGAGAGAGAAAAGTGGGTGAGAGTACGCAATGACAATTAAACTGTATGAAAATAAATAAAGGTCACAGAAGAAAACGTGATCGCTGGATCATCTGTGAAAAAGTGACACGCTGGAAGAACAAGGAAGTTCAAAAAGAAAACCATGCAAAAAATCAGAAAACATGAAGGAAGAGATTTCAAAGCAGAGGTTCCAGTGAAAGTGTGAACTTACCTGCACTGCTCAGTAGCTGTCAATTGTCAACTAAATGTTGCATTAATCAGACCAATCAAAGGTCCAGTAGATCAGTCACATTCATCTCTGTTCCAGCTCTTCTTATCATGTCAGCTGTCACAGGGTTTAACAGTCCGGAGTACAAAAAAAACTCTTGAAGTTTCTCTTTTTTCTTTTGGTTTCTGTCTTGAAACTCTTTCACTTCTCCGTCTCTGGTGATTGTTCTTCTGCTTCTCTCCTTCACTGGCAAGGAGGAGGAGGGAGGGAGAACAAGGAGACTGGGTGGGGAGAGAGAGAGAGAGAGAGAGAGAGAGAGAGAGAGAGAAATTAGTGCTGGTCTCAGTACCTGCCTCTTACTGACATAATCTTCACATTCTTCCGCTGTGAGGAAAAAAGAATGCAAAAAAAATGTGTGTAGTATTTTATACTGGGCCAGAGAGAGAACAAATTTTAAAATAAAAAAACACAAATAAACAAAAACAAACCACCAATGCATTTCAATTAGGGAACATAATTTACCATAACACACAAGTATGATTTTCATATTATGAAGCATTAAGAAATTAAGACTAATGGTGCATTTGTGCCAGCCTGTTTCTATGGCAGTTAGTACCGGGAAATGTTCAATCTCACGTCTTTCTCACCGGGCTGGTCCGAGCAACCTGTTCCTTTCTGTGTGTGTTACTCTGTGTGTGTCTCAACAACTCACCAAACCAGAATGCTTCCAGGTTCTCCGACTGTAAACGCTATCCTCCCTCAACCTGGAGATCAGCCAGAGCAGCATTCCACACAAACGCTCACACATCTTACGAATATCAGAGCTCACCATCCCAATCTGTCTGTCTGATTTACACAATAATGCTTCAAAGTGACAACATTTTCACAACGGGAGCGTCTGAATAAATAAATATCTCATATAGAAACAATAAATCACTCGGTCACCCAAATAATCGTTTCACCAGTTCAGTGACCTCTAGCTTTTGTTTTCTATGAATTAGATTAATGAGTTAATTAACATTATTGTCATACATTTTTTTTTTAATAATGTGATGTCATGAAGTTGGGGCTTCTTCTTCCCCTTTTTGTGTCCCACGTGTATATATATATATATATATATATATACGTGAAAAAGCTCATCTTGTACTGTTACCTTACACATTTTTTCTGAGAAAATTTGTAACCGTAATGTGTCACTGTAATTTTTAATCTACTGTTATGAGGATGTTATTTTACTGGTGCAGCTTCAATGTTTTACATGCTAAAATAATACTTCATAAAATATTTCATAGCACATCAATATTTTCTGTCCAGTTCTTCATGTGGCAAGTAGCCACAGGGAACATTCTGTAAAGGTTATCGGTTATCAAAAGGTTTTCATAATGTTACAAGAACTTTTTTAATGTCATATATCATATGATAAATGTTACAGAATACAAATGTTTGAGTAATGTTCTTATAACCAGTCAATAACGTTAATATAATGTCTAAAACAACTTTCCAAATAACTTTCATACCATTTCTGTAACAACTAACAACGTAAAAGAAATGTTAGGAAAACATTCTTACAATTCAATCATTAGCTTGGAAAAGCGAAAAAAATCATTTTACTGTAATAATTCATGAATATTAATAATGTAATAATTCATGAGTATTAATAATGTAATAAATCGTGAGTATTAATAATGTAATAAATCGTGAGTATTAATAATGTAATAATTCGTGAGTATTAATAATGTAATAAATCGTGAGTATTAATAATGTAATAATTCGTGAGTATTAATAATGTAATAAATCATGAGTATTAATAATGTAATAATTCATGAGTATTAATAATGTAATAATTCATGAGTATTAATAATGTAATAATTCATGAGTATTAATAATGTAATAATTCGTGAGTATTAATAATGTAATAATTCGTGAGTATTAATAATGTAATAAATCATGAGTATTAATAATGTAATAATTCATGAGTATTAATAATGTAATAATTCATGAGTATTAATAATATGTTTCTCTGTGTTCTCTAGTCAAAAACTTATTTAAGAAAACAGACCACAGACTCACATTCAATGATGATATGGTTTTATCCAGAAAATCGTTCCGTTGTCAAGCTACAGCCACATCTTACCTTCTTTTTCCTGCTTTTAAAGAAATTCAGACTTTATTTTTAAGACATTTTTCTTTCATGTTTTTGCAGGCGACGCGGCTGACGAAAACTTGCATTATGGCGCGCTTTGGAATCTCCGGTTCTGATTGGCTACTTGCGGCGACGCGTTATTTATCACACTTTTTATTTATAAAAGTAATTTTATTTTTATTTAGGTTTAATTTACATTATTAGTCCGAAGTCATAAAAAGCACGGCTGACCTTAAGAGGCGGTTTTACAGGGGAGGTATTTTGTGGCCATTTTTTTCAGTGAAGGGGTGCCATCCGTGTAACCTTGTCCTGAAAATACAATACAATACAAAATCTAAAAATTGCTGTACAAAATGCTGTACAAAAAAAAATTGCTGTACAAAATCTAAAAATTGCAATACAAAATCGGTGATGTGGGTATCCGAGACTCTCCCTCCTGAACAAAAAAGTACTAAATGGCAAAAAGTATATTTTATTTACTGTGTGAGGGTGACATTGTACTCTTCCCCACTTCTGAACAACAGGGCTGCCCTTAAAAATATATAAAAATGGCACATTTCACTATGATATTATCCACCATATTAAACTACCAACTTATCCATCAGACCACCCATAGCCACCTCATTTAAAATGTATATAGAAACACTCAAAATACCAAATAAAACCAAATACTATCAGATCAAAGTAATCTTATGGTTATTTGGCGTAGGGGTTGTTCGACTGTATGGAGGATTTCGGGGTGAAAGCACACTACACTACACTACACTACACTACACTACACTACACTACACTACACACTAAACCTCTGTGCTAAACACTAAACAGTTTATTGCACAAATTCCACTAAACCAGCTTACAGCATAATATCCAAATCAGCATCTCCAAAACACATGTAAAACAAACACACACTTATTTTGAGCTTAGTTACACTAAACAACTTTCACTAGTTACGATGTATACTATTTTGTTTTGTGAAGCACTTGTGAAGATGTCCCAAAAGGAGGTTTCATGAGATTTTGCTAGTTTCTGGAGACTTTTCAGCAACTTTGTCCCCACAGCATAGCTAGTTCAGAAACACACGTGTGTGTGGTGTGAAGGGGTTCGGTAACTTTGTCTGTTTTGTGCACAGGCCCAGCTGACACAACATTAAACATTTTGTGATTACTCAACCATTCTCTCCTTCCTCCATACACTTTCATCATGCCGTCTAGTGGAAGACAGAACAGCTCGATCAGTAACTGATCAACTTGTAGGATGTTTCCGAAACGTAACGTAACATTAAGCAAAACGTTTAAAACGTTATTTTTAACATTTTAGGAACTTTCAAAACCATTCAGTCCGGTTTTTAGACGTTTTTTAATATTTTTTAATTATGTATCATTTTTTTAGCAAATGTTCCACTAACTACTTAAGAATAATGTTTTTGATATATAATATATAACATATATAATATGAAAAATGTTTTACTAATGTTACTGCAAGAACATTTTTAATAACTTAAGAACTATTAAAATATTAACTATTAAAGTTATTAAAATGGAACGTTTAGAGAACATTAGTCCACATTCGGAGAATGTTCCCTGTCAGCTGGTGGGTCATGCAGTACATTTTAATTTCCCCATTAAATGTATGTTAATATACTGAAATGAGATGCCAGCAGTGCTTCAATCACCAACTGTTTTCATACAGAAAGTTAGTCAATAAAAAGCTTAAATTCATAATGAAGGCTCACCACACAACACAATGAGAAATTTAGCTTTAATTTCTGGTTTTAATGCAGATCAAAATTAATAGGGGTGTGCTTTGAGGAGATTAGACATCTAATTTATATGGAATTTAAAACTATGTTTTGGAAGTTACTACTCAACAATGATGGAAATATTTAAACCACTGATGCAGAAAATCCCGCAATATGTATGTATGAAATTTGCATAGTGATTGGAGGCTATTACATGAATAAAGAATGGAAATCCTCTATATTTTGAACAGGAATTCTGTCTCCCCTTAAAATGTATCCCTCAGCCTCCCAGAGTCCCTGCCATTTGCAGCCCTGTAATAAGCATACTTTAAATTTACATTGTAACACAAGGTGCCAAATTCAATTTAAAGCATAAATTAATTATGTAAATTTGATATATCATCTATATCAATTAATTGGACTCATTAGGAAAAGATTAACAATAACTTTGCTTGCTTGGCCAGTTAATAAAACAAGGTCTTTAAAGTCATAGACGCCTGTGTTAGGCTGTGCCTCACTAAATGAATGTTTAAGAAACATCTCTGCTGAAAACAGTTAATAATAGTATTGTAGTTTGTTTGGATCTACTGCCCTCTAGTGGTGGGAGGCTGTCAAAACACAATTGTAGTCTATGGGGATGCAAGTTCAGCATATGATCACTCTGAACTCTTTACCTAACAGGCTACAGACAAATATGTCCCATCTACACTGAAAATAAGCACAAAACATAATTTAACGAATTAATATTTTTAATATTAAAATAAACGAATTCACTATTCATGCCTTTGTGATGCCTGTTTTTTTATTTGTCCTCTCTTTCGTTCAATTCAGAGGGTTTTCCATTTAATCTTCAAATGAAAATATTACTCTGGAGAAGGAAATATACTGATTGAGTACATCACACTCTTTATATCTTTGTGATTTTATTTTTCGATAATACTCATTGGTACTACATCATGTAATTCAAATATGCAACATTTTAAAGGTCCATATGCTACCATTTTAACTGTCAGTACACCAGACTGATCTCTCTTTATTTTATAGCCATAATGACACTAGTTGTTTAGCCATACAGCCATCACAGTTAAGCTGTGGTAGCTTCTTACGGTGACTGTAAACAGTTTCCATTGGATATTATATACACTGTAAAAAAAAACTTTGCTGCCGTAAATTTTTAAGTTTAATCAACTTGGCTATACAACTTAATATTTTAAATCCTGACTGGTAGAACTTAAAAAAATAGGTTAAGCAATTTTCCAACTATTTCTCCTGTAGCTCAGTGTTAGAGCATTGTGTTAGCAGCGCAACAGGTTGTGGGTTTGATTCCCAGGGAGCACATGTACTAAGAAAATGCATAACTTGAATGTACTGTAAGTCACTTTGGATAAAAGCGTCTGCCAAATGCATAAATGTAAATTTCTTACAAGTTACCTCAACTCCACACCAGTCAAGATTACAAAGAGTAAGTTGAAATGACTTTGATTTAACTTAAAAATTTAAGGCAGCAAAGTTTTTTTTTACAGTGTATACATCTTCAAAACTTCCACAATGTCTTTGGTCAAACTTCTACTGTACTGATCACCTGTTGGTAAGTGCCAGCCAATTTCACTCACAAATATATTTATAACCAGAGATTAACTTTCTGTACATTGATACCCATGAATAAAATTTTGAGGCTTCTGGGTCAAAAGTCACACAGGAAGTCACATTAACGTTCAGAATAAAGGAAGCAGCGGATTACACCAAAGTGTGTGTAGGTCTTCCAGACATTTCTTTCCGCAGGTACGGAACTTCATCCTTATTGGTCATGACCCCGGCAATGTCGAGAGTAACAATACCTGCCTGGAAACAAACACAGTACACACATCCCATTTTATGACTGGTATTATGATTATACAGAAGCACGTTCTATTTGTATTTGTACTTATTTTCAATACATGTTAACAGTAACTGAAACAAAAGCATCAAACTTCCAAATGAGGAATATGACAAAGACAAATGAGGTGTACAACAAAAATATCCAAACTGAAGGGAAAAACACATAATGGGCCAAAAGGAGTAGGTTATTCAATAACAAGATGAGTATAACTTCATACCTATCATGGTGGCTCCAACAGCCATTCAGAATTAGTGAACACTCCTGTGGTGGCATGGCACCTGCAAGACCCAAATACAGAGAAAAACATTTGTTGTGTGTGTTCTTGAAAACACAATGTAATCGTATCATCAATGTAGCTTGTGTCTGTACCTGTAAGTGTGGCTGCATTGATTATTGCTCTAGGGCTGAAACTGTGTGCATAACACAGAGCATCAGCCAGAATCAATCTGCCCTCTGCATCAGTGTTGTCCACCTACCAGAGAAACACAACTAAATAACCAATATCCCCTTTAATGTCTGTTCTTGCTGAGCACAACAGACATATATTACGCAGACCTTGGGACCAAACACATTCCAGCACTAATCAGTGCAGCCATTCTTTATAGACTGAAACCATCTAATGCATATTTGCATAATTAATCATCTATTTTTCACATTGTGTTAGACACCCCATTTTATTTTATACTGGATATACACATTTCCAAACATTTAGGCTCTGTGCCAGAACAATAATTAAAACAATGCTAATTTATCTACTAATGATCTAATTTAGGCTACACATTACTGTTATTTTTTCATTTTGTTTATATAAATAAAAAAATTTAAGATAAGATTATCCTTGTCAGTATTTTTGGTCTGTGATAATTTATTGGAAGTTTGTAGTCGTGCATAGCACACAACAATATCATGATCTTATTCCCATTTTATATGCTCATGGAGAACATACTATGAGAAGGAAATACCTGAATGGTTTTACCATGTTTTGGCACAAACAACAACACCCGGTTTGTTTGCTTTTCTGCTAGGCGTGTTTTCACAGACTTCATGTTTTCCGGCTTCTTCTTTTGTGAGTCCGGCTTCTTTTCTATTGTCTTCTTTTCTACACTGTAGGAGTAACGTGATTGGCTGGAGCTTACATCAACTGTCTGGCCGGGTTATAGCCCTTCCCATACAAAACACCTTTCTTCCATGCTGCAAAATAAAAACACACTCCTGAACGAAAAATACAATAAAAAGCAACAACAATGAACGGTGCAGCATCTTTTCTGGATACCTCACGTTTGGTTAAGTCATGACACAGATCCTCTTCTTAGTCTAGAGTTGATCATACTCAGAAAGACCTTCACACGGGTCCACATCAGCATGACCTACCTAAAAATCCTGGAGCCGCCTGCAGCCCACTGAAATAATAAAACCACAGACAGCAATGTACAAACACAGACAAATGCATCAGAATAACACCTACCAACACAGCTTGAAGATTATGCATATTCTTACATTCAAACACAAAGCTATAAACATTCAGGTGACAGTTTTGTATTTACTTTTTGGGTTGGTGTTTTCAGGTATGACACGTATTGTCTTTGCACTGGAAGTGGTATTAAAGCGAAAAAAGTCTGTGTTTTCGCTGTGCAGAAAGCAATGAGCTTCCAAATGGTTTGAACATCGTTATTAAATAACAAAAACAAATTTAACAAGCCAAATAACAAAACCTTAATACGTGACATCAGGCGAGCTTTCTTGTAGTCGCAAGAATGACGTCATCGGGAGACGCCTTTTTGTCTCCTGCAAGTCATTTTGGTCTATTCTAATATTAATACTTTATCATAATGTATATTATGATATATATATATATATTATTTATAATGTATATAAATAATTAAATATACAGACTCTTTTGACCACAGTAAAGCATGTCGAGAAAGCAGGTTTATTTCTATATGGAGAAACGTAGCTTTAACGTAACAAAAATGTATGTAATAAAATCAGTAAAACTCAAACTATGAACAACGTAAATGATGGTGAAATAGCATCAAAATATTATGTCTCATTCTACTAACCGTGTTGTTTATTCATGAATAATTACTCTGTATAATAATTATTAATAACATCTGTACATTTAAATCTCTCATAAACAATGAAGTAAAAATACACTTTTATATAGATTTAATTACGGACAAAGTATCAAAACTCCAGGCCATATCACAGCGGAACTTATTGTTTGCGATAAACAACATATTGTTTAAACAAGGTCAAACAAACAATTTACGTTGCTTTTAATTTAAGTCCTCTGTCTATAGATAATACAGAAATAAAGTGACGACAACATTATAACGCAAATAATGCAGAAACAATAAGCGGCGGCGCACTATTTTGCACACTTCCCGTACCGTGTCAATTCCCGGCGCACTATTTCGCAAGCGGCCCGACCTGGCCCGCGCGCGCGCTCCCGGCGCGGGCTACTGCGCATGACGCGACTGCCCGCGCGAAGCAGGCCAGACTTGAACTCAATGTTTCCACCAGCTCGCCAGCAAAATCACGTCCGGATCGCAGGGGAACGAAGACCCAGTCTGTCCCGCGCTGCCATGAAGCGTAACGGGCACTGAAAGAGTTTGTGTGCCGGCCAGGAGGAGCTTCCGTTCCGCCTCTCGTGTCACTAGGCCCGCTGACCCACATTCGCGAGAGCGCTTGAGGAAGTGCGCGCGTGCAATTCAGCGTTGCGTTTTTCATTCTTGCTCCGTGATATTATTCATCATCGCAGGCCTGATCTGGGATCGGTGGGGTAACATCTATCCCGGCACCCGTGTGGATGTTTGTTACCGGTAGGTACAAGATGTGCTCGTTTTAATAAAGGCGGTAGTGACACATACGCCGCGCAGACGGTGTAATAACTTACAGTGTAATTCATGCATTATAACACTCGCTGTCACTGGCGTGAAATGAACGTGTTGACTTCAGGGATGAAAGTTGCTTTCGTTTCGGATGTTTGCCCTTGTTGTGAGGGTTTGACTGGTGTTAGTGAATGATCGGCATGCTGGTGTGGCATTAATGTGCATGAAATGACGGAGCATAATGCTGGAGGTGATCTAACTGGGATGCTTTTCGTGGCATCAATGTGAATCCCCGTTGACTTACATTTGCAATGCCTGCGTTTGGTTTGGGCCCGCTTACTGGATCAGTACGTGAAAAGTTCCTCTCACTTCCGCTTGTAAAAGGCCGTGTGTTTGATTAAATGTGCGTCTGTCAGATCATCCTTCACTCTCGTCTGCACGAAGAGTGCCCAGCTAACAAGCTTGGGTTGTAATAACGTTTGCATAACGTTTCATTCAGTATCAACAATGTTATTTTAAAGGTTCTGCGCACGTCCAGTTGTTTGGCTGTTCAATTGACGCCATTGCTTAGTTATAAGAGCTTTATTCAAACGTTTTGATCATTTGTAATGTTTTTAAAACGTTCCAGTGACAACATAAAAATAACATTTGTACCTATAATGTAATACAAGTTGATAGAAATTCAGTTTTCTTTTGTTTTTTATGTTTTTGGCACAGGCTCTCCGGCTGCCAAGTCTTCCTCACCAATGTCTTCTCAATGCATCCAGTTTTTGTTACCCCAGACTGATCCATGAGACAGAGTTAACATGAACTCCAGAGACGGGTAATGTTGAATTACACTTTAGCACAGCAGAAAATTTGGTTTGATTTGGATTTGTGTTTAAATTGGACTTTTATAATGTGGTATTATGTATTATATAGAGAATTGTATCACAATAAATGAAGTATGTTTGGCTTTCATTGTATACTCTAAGTATAGGATATTTTTACCTCTCTCTTTCTCTTTCTGCAGGGACATGTCGAATATAGATATAATTTTATATTTATTATAGAATATAATGGTATTTAAATTTCCCATCACACAGAGAATACATGTGTGTGTTGTGTTTTAGAGATGATGACAGTATTTTTGATGGACCAATGGAGGAAGATGAGAAGGATAAGTTAAAACGGTGAGTTAAAAATGAGCAGATTTCTTTGTCTTCCTAAGACATTCTGGATACATTTTATGTAAAACAATGAAATATTAGTACTTTTTAAGTATGCTTTTATGCTTCACTGTAACTTTTGTGTCTTTGTAATAAAGTGCAATAACTTTTGATCAAATAAACAATTGTTTTTGTATTAACTAACATTACCAAAGATTAATAATTGCATTATTAATAATAATAGTATTATTAATATTATTACATAATAATACATTGCTTATTGTTTTATCACATTAGCAAATGCAATAAGTAATGTTAACAACTGGAGCCTTATTTGTAAAGTGTTTGTAAAATATTTTTCCACAATACATAGTGAAATGATGTGTGATTTTTCACTTTGCTTACATTTGCATAGTTTGTAAGTGGTGTTATTTTTATGATGGATTTACATATTCTGAGATTGAATGTCTGGGACGAGGTTAAAGTTTCAAATAAAATAAATGATACTTCAAAAGTAAAAAAAATAAAGAAATGAATGAACAAATGGTAGAAGTTACCCGGTTAAAGTGATCTGAATATGATGGATGTCAAGGATGTATGAAAGGAAAGAATCTGGTTTTGTTTGGCATGGGTGTTAGTAGGTATTGTGTCCTTTATTAATGACTCAACTCTTACTTTTGTTGTTTTGCAGGCTTGTCTTATGTCGTGTCGCTGATTTATTGTAATGTTTTCATGTTCAATCTGTCACAGAGTTTCTAGAAATAAATCAGAGAAGAAAAGAAGAGATCAGTTCAATGTCCTCATCAAGGAGCTTGGCACCATGTTGCCCGGCAACACACGCAAGATGGACAAGTCCACCATTTTGCAGAGAAGCATAGACTACCTGTGCAAGCACAAAGGTGAGATGGTGAAAAATACTAAACCGCGGCACAGTGGGAACATTTGTGTTCTGTCGCATGTGCAGTTGCTCTAGAATAATTATAGATCATGATAGCTGCACTATATTCGACGAAGCGGGACGGTTATTTACACAGTTATGCTGAACGGATGATCTCTGATTCCGAACAGGTCCTGTTTTTCAATTCCACAAAAATTCCATCAAAACCATGAACAGATTATGGCAACATGTATTTTTTCCATTAGATAACTAACCCTACCCAGGAAGGAACAAAACACTTCTAAAAATGCTGAATATACAAAGACACATCCAAAGGCCTGTGTTGAATATTGTATGACTGATGCCTCATTCTGGGATGACTCATTTAAATGCCTAAAGATGCACAATGCAGTGCGATCAACCTTCCATTTTCTGTGTTATGAATGTATCAGAAGTTATATCAACTGTGATTTTGAAAAATGATCTTGTAATGCAAGAGAAATATCGATAACCAGTATTTTAACACTGTAATTTGGGCACAGTAAGCACTTGCAACTCATATTTTGTAGTACAATATCAGCCGATGACAATTATTAATGCAAGGCGGTAGGATTAACTCTTCAATGTCCAAGCAACACAAACGTAAGAAACATAACTTCAGATGTTTAGGTTCCTGTAGAACAACTTTGGTGTTGCTGGTGTGATGCTAGCAACACCAAAGGCATGGGTTCAATGCTCAGGTAACAAAGTAATAAAATGTACTATAAATGCAGTGCAAGTCTCGTTCGGTATAGCTACATCTGCCAAGTGCGTAAATGTAAATACAGCAGTCAGTCGATATTAGCATCTGTGGAACGTGCAGATGTCGTGAGAGCCGTCTGTTATCAGTAAAGACAAATGGAAAAACCCTGTTAGCTTTAGATGCTGTACAGTTACAGTGTGTGTCCCAAATAAACTGGTTAAGAGTGTGTGTGTGTGTGTGTGTGTGTGTGTGTGTGTGTGTGTGTGTGTGTGTGTGTGTGTGTGTGTGTGTGTGTGTGTGTGTGTGTGTGTGTGTGTGTGTGTGTGTGTGTGTGTGTGTGTGTGTGTGTGTGTGTGTGTTCACATGCAGAAATTGCCACGCAGTCTGAGTCAAACCAGATCAAGCAGGATTGGAAACCCCCATTTCTTAGCAATGAAGAGTTTACACAGCTGATGTTAGAGGTAAGACTTGCTGTGAGCAGTGTGTGTGTGTTTTCTGTGGAGGATGTTTCCATTAATACAGTATGGGTGCCATTCATGTGTATTATCTTTCACACAATACAGTCAGATTGTAATGTATGCTATTATTTGATGTTATTAAGGCACTGGATGGATTCTTCATAGTAATGCTGACAGACGGCTACATCATCTATATTTCAGAAAGCATCACTTCTCTACTTGAACATCTGCCTGTAAGTGCGGGATGATATGTGTGTGTTGTCTATATAGTGCCTTGTATATTTATTAGAACAGTGTTTCTTTGAGCAGTTCAGATTTGTACTTATATGTGCTATAGTGTGACTGCCTGCCTGCTTTCTTCAGCTGGCTGGAAAGTCTCACACTGTCCCTGTGGCTCTTGGTTATTGGACCATCTCATGTGCATTTGTACAATCCTCTTCTTTCAATTCAACGATTATCCTTCTGTGTTTCAGTCAGACCTGATGGATCAGAACCTTTTGAACTTCCTCCCTGTAAGTGAGCACACAGATGTGTATAAAGCCCTGTCTTCACACCCAGACATCGAAAACCTCAGCTCTGATTACCTCAAGAGTAAGTGGAAGACATGCTTTGATTATTTCTTAAACTAGAATCACTTTGAGTCTTCTTTTATAATAGCTTTTGCCGGAATGACAATCCCTTTGTAATGACTCAAAGGCAATTGGCTAGCGATAGAAACGCGTTCTCCATCACACGAACACATTCGCAGTTTGATAGGCAAGTAGGACATCCTGATAGGCAAGTAGGACATCCATTTGGACAGAATGCAACGACTGTACGAACATTTATCTTTTTAGGATGTGAAGAGACTTTCAACCAGCATAGCAAAAAATGTTTCTGGGAAAAAAATCACCGACCTTTGCCTTAAATGTTTTTCAAGCAGAGCAAATACGTGAATGTAAAATTTAAAAAAGGTGGTGTTGTTCGTAAACAATATTCTATGCAAATCTGTGTTTAACATACATTTACTGTAAGTTATAAATCAGTAACAAACTTTCACGTGTGTTTTTCTTAGCCAAGAACCAGATGGAGTTCTGCTGTCACATGCTCAGAGGCTCTGTGGATCCCAAAACGGCGCCTATGTATGAATATGTGAAGTTTATTGGCAACTTTAAGTCACTTAACAACAGTAAGTGGTTGGTTTTAAACAAGTTTACTTCATTTGTTCATTTAATAGGTTTGCTGTAGGCTTGCTGTTTTATTGGCCAGCGTACACTGGAAATGTTACAACAATGTTGTTTCCATTACAATCAACGAAGCTCCCTAACACTGATAACTCAGCATTAGTCTTAAATAATTTTGTAGTGATGTACTATTAGCATGTGGTACGATGCACACTTCCAGTCTGGGCTGTTTCTCAAAAGCATTGTAAGTCTATCATGGCACCAGTGGTCTCTCCGATTAACTAAAGCTCATGATACTTTTGAAACATGCAGCCATGGGGTGAGTGGAAGACCTATCTTAGAAAATGCCTGTTTTCCTGGTTCTTTCCAATTCATTATGTCACTTTAGGAAAGTGCGTGTACATCAGCAGCAGGTGATTTACTTGGTGATTTTACTTAACTGTCATGGTCTTTCTTATAGTGCCTCTTGCAACTCGAAACGGCCTCGAGGGAATTTTACAGCGTTCATTGAAACCAGCCTTTGACGATCAAGTCTGTTTCATCGCGACCGTGCGGCTTGCCAAACCTCAGTTCATCAAAGTAAGCTGATAAACAGTCCATATTCATCATGTAGATCTATATTTGCTTCAGCCGTCTCTCTCTCTTCCTCTCTCTCATTCTCTTTCTCTCTCTAACTCTCTTTCTTTCTCTCTCTTTCTCTTTAAATGCACCAGCAACCACAGAAATTGTATCACAGCAATTCCTGGTAGAAAAAAACCTTATATTCACCTGTGTGATCTTATTGATTGTGTACAGGAGATGTGCATGGTGCAGGAACCCAATGAAGAATTCACATCTCGACACAGTCTGGAGTGGAAGTTTCTTCTGTTAGATCACAGGTTCTCTCCCTCTTTCTCTCTCTCTCTCTCTCTCTCTCTCTCTCTTTTTCTCTTGCTCTCTTTATCTGTCTTGCTCACTCTCTCTCTTTGTGTTACAGAGCCCCTCCCATCATTGGTTACATGCCGTTTGAGGTGTTGGGGACGTCAGGCTACGACTACTACCACGTAGATGACCTGCATTCATTGGCCAAATGTCATGAGCATTGTGAGTAAAATCTCAACATGACAAAACTACTCATTTGCATTGCTGTTCATCTGTAAGGCAGCTGATTGGTCATCTTTGCTCACGAGCTCATTTGGCTGTTTGATAGATTACTGATGGAAAATGATGTCTTGATGTGCTTGACTTTAATGGGATAAACTGCTTTATCGTGATGGAACCCTTCACATATACAGTAGACCAATGATTTAAAAATGATATGACGGACAAGCATGTTTTGACACATTGTGTGGACTGTAGGTTTATTTTCAGTGTTATGAAAATGAAAAAATATATTGGCTTCTAAAGCCACTTGAATAATGTTTTTAGTATTCAATGAGTATATTGTGTGGCTTTCAATGAAGAATGATTTTTGTATTGGTAGTTATTAACAGCTAACCTGTTAACCAGCTAAATGTTGACCAGTTGAGTGCACATTTATAGTAATAGACACAACATTTTTATTGTGGTTTTGTATATGTTTAAAACATTATCTAAATATTAGTTTGAAGGTTTTGTGTGTGTTTTTGTTTAGTAAAATTTTTTTTGACTCTGCCCTTTCATTTACATTTATGCTTTTATCCAAATTGACTTACAGAACATTCAGAGTATATGTTATATCAGTAGCTTTATGTTTGTTTTCTGGGACTCGAACCCACAACCTACCAATTGACCTACAGAAACTTTTTATACCATATTCTCTATATCTGGTTCTTTCTTTCTGCTTATAGTAATGCAGTTTGGAAAAGGGAAATCGTGTTATTATCGCTTTTTGACTAAGGGACAGCAGTGGATTTGGCTCCAGACCAACTACTACATCACCTACCACCAATGGAACTCCAGACCAGAGTTCATTGTGTGCACACACACGGTTGTGAGGTACACCTTCACCTACAGCAACCTACACGCTGCTAAATAAAGCAGAGAGATGCTCACAGTGACCTCACTTCTACTCTTCAACTTCTTCCTCTAGTTACGCTGAAGTGCGAGCTGAGCAGAGGAGAGATATGGGTATAGAAGACTCTCCCCCTGAGCTGACGGGAGACAAGGTGAGACACTTCTGAGACCAAACTGAGAAAACGTTCAGGCATATTTCATCAGGACATAATGTGACACAAATGATGATGTTAAATTGCTTATCTAAGGCAGATTAAATGTAATAAAGGTTGAGTAAAAGTTTTTGTGACTATTTTCTATAGTAGATGCTCTCTTGATATCAATGCTCTCTTGATGTCAGCATTAGCCATTACCAGAACCCATGTCAGTCAGTGACTACAGATATTTCTTAATGTAACTCTCTCTAGCTGCAGCTGTCTCTGAATTCTGGTTCTGAATCGCAGCTGAACACCTCCAGTCTGAAGGAGGCGCTGGAGCGTTTTAATACCAGCCGAACGCCCTCCACCTCCTCACGGAGCTCCCGCAAGTCCTCGCACACAGCCGTCTCTGACAACACCTGCACCTGTAAGCTTTAAAAACAGTGGCGCAAGCGTGTTCTTCTAATATGATAGCTTTTAACATATTAACTAGTAGCTAGTAGGTTGCCTTGGTAACGGTTATAAATGTCACTACCACTGAAACTTAACCTGTCGCATCAGCTCAGTGTCACTAGACTCGCCCACATTCTTTAGCCAATTGCTGCTCTCTATCATGTCGCCGTAAGCAGGTCATTGACAATAAATGACTTTAGCTCATTTTATCGCTACGAATCACTGATGGTGCAAATGGGAATTTTTGTTAGATTATTGTGTGATGTCATTTCTTGGTTGTGGCAAGAGGAAACGATGTTGTGCACAGTTTGAAAACAGTTGAAAACTGGTTGTTTTCCTCCTCAGCCACTCCTTCTAAGCTACAGATGGATGTGAGCACACCGCCCCGGCCCACCACTGTCGACATGACACCGCAGCGCCGCTCATCCATCAGCACTCAGGTGAGACTTACCTGTTCACCAACATTCCAATGTACTTTCTGTTAATTATCTTATCATGATACATAATTATGATTATAAATGATTAATGATAATTCTCTTTGTTCATCTTAATAGTCCATGAGTTCGCAGAACACCACTCAGACGGACTCTCCTGTTCAAATCACTCAACCACAGGCTCAACCGCAGCAGCAGGTTCAGTCTAATGCCCTGGTGAGAATCTCTCGGCTCAGTGTCCTGCAGTTTTGTGTGATGTTCAAGACCCACTGATGTATTTATTGGATCGTGTTTCGTAATTCAGATTAGATTTAAATGCATTGTATTATGTTTCTTCAAGTAAACAATGATCATTCTTGACCTTATTCTGTAAACACAGTCTGTGTGGCGCTTTTAAAACATTTATTGCCCTGTTTGTTTTGGGCATTTAGAAATTTCTGTCTCAACCATGAGTTTTGGTGCCACTTGTAGTGCAGAAATTACACACTTCATGTGTTATCTAGGTTGATTTCTTATAATAATTTCCTATAATAAAATAAGGTAAGGAATATAATAATTCCTTGCCTTGTATTTTATATTATTTATTTGCAATAATTACTTCAAGCACCCGAAACAAACTCAAACTCATTTTGGTAAGATTTTGTTTGAAATATATAAGGGGAAGTTTACCCAATAATAAACAATTTGCTGTTAATTTACTCACCCAAAGGCCATCCAAGATATAAGTGCCATTTTTCCTTCAGTAGAAAAGATTTTTAATTAAAACATCTACATCTTGGATGGCCTGAGGCTGTTAACAACCAAATGTTCATTTTTGGGTGAACTCTCGCTTTAAGGGTATACTAAAAGTAGATGTTTCTGTGGCCAGCAGTGGGCGCTCACCCTCTGGTCTGCGTTGCTTCTAATGCCACAGTCCAGAGATGGGGAAACTGTGGGGGATAGAGTGTAAAATGAGGGTTCTTTTAGTTGAAACATTAGACTAAGGTTCTGACTCTATATGGTCATTAAAGCTGCAATCCATAACTTTTTTTTGGTTAAAAATAAATTAGTATTAGTTCTTATGCATGTACTTAACAGATCTGTGTTCAAAAGGTCTCCTTACTTTACCCCCATTCACAACAATATACCCCATTATATTTTTGAGCTGTCAGGTGCAGTTTCCCAGGACATTGTATGATTTGTGGTAACGTCACATCTGTAAACAGATAAAAGAAGACTGGCTACCAGCTTGCGTGTGTAGGTGCTGGAATGGTGGCGAGCTTGTTCTTCTAGCAGTTGTTTACAATTTAAACTTGTCATCCATGTTAATGAAATAACTCTAACATACGTTAGATGGCGATAGAGAGGCTTAGAGGATAGAGAAGTTATGGATTGCAGCTTTAAAAAAAAATTGATGTAACCCATTGACTGACCACAATATCCTCCTTTACTGTTTATCCATCTCCCCCCCACTGTAAACCGCTTTAAATGACGGGATCCTGAAAGCGTTGTATAAATCAAAAGGCTCATGTGATGTCCTCTTGAGTTCACTGGCAGTTCACCAACCCCACAAGATGTGCTTTATGTTTATAGTTCTCTGCACAGCTGAATGCAATGCAGCATCTGAAGGATCAGCTTGAGCAGAGGACGCGCATGATTGAGGTGAACATTCAGAAACAACAGAAGGAACTGAGAGAGATTCACGAGCAGCTGCAGAGAGTCCAGGGACAAGGAGCACAGGTACACACACCCAAATGCGTACATTGCATTGCATTTGGCAGCTTACTGTAGTGCAGTTGGTAGAGCATTGCATTAGCCATTTAAAGGTTACAGGTTTGAATCCTGGGGAACATGCCTGCTGTTATAATATATACCAGAAAAGCACCATTAGTCACTTTGAATAGGCACATCTGGTAAATTGAAATGTTTTGTCAAATGCAACCTACATGCATTTGGGATGTTTTGTTTTTTTCCTGGTAATCGAACCCGTGCTACACAGGGCCACAGCAACACAGGCTACACACGATGTCACCAACTTTGTGAATGTTGGTATTAAAGGCGACAAGTCACCGAAAAATGAAAATCTGCTGTTAATTTACTTGCCCAAAGGTGACATTTTATTTTCAGTAGAACTGTAAGCAAGTTTTTGAGTTAAAACCATTTCCCTTAGTGATTTATAAAAAGCAAGTCTGCGGGTTCTGTGTTTTGGGGGTAAAAAAGGAAGATACAGGCAACACAAAATTAATCTTGCAGCTTCTGGAGATATTATGAGAGCTTATGAAGCGAAACGATTGGCTGTTAACATCCTTGTTGCCATGGCGACTTAAACATTTGATTCATTTGTTTTACAGATGATCCTGCAGCAGTCAGGGGGAGCACTCAGCGTTCAGTTGCCTCAAGTCAGCATAGCACAAACCAGCGTTTTAGGTGTTGGGACAAAAACGGGGGTCGTAGCTATACAGGGCCAAAATGTGACGAGTACAGCACACAGTGGCACTGTTCAACAGCAGCAAACACTTCCACAGCTGCAGCAGGTCTCACGTTCCCTACAGCCAAACCTACAGGGCCCCTCTGTCACACAGGTGAGTCTCAGTCATTTTCAGTAGCAGCGTATATTTGCTCTGATAACAATTCCATATGGTTATTGGTCATAGTTTGTTGAAGACTTGATGCTGTTCTGTTTATTTGATTGTTTCGTCACAGTCTGACTGAAAATGGGTTAAAAATTGTATTGTTGATAAGAAATGATCACAATACATAGGAATATTACTAAGGTATTTAAAGCAAGAGGTTTAAATGGCACGTACACGGTGCTGTAGTTAACAGCAATGCTATGATGGATTTGCTAAATGCGATTAAACCACAAAGAATAAGGGACAAGTCCTGGTTTATTAGCAAATTTTTATGCAATTTTCACTACTAAAATGTCCAACAAATACTGATTCAAAATAATATAATTTTGATCAAAGGTAGCTAACACCAAATAGCATAGACGGTTTTTTTTTTGCAGTCACATGGACAAATTGTTGCTGTGTAATTTTCACTGTTGATCATCACAATTTCAGGAGTGACTCCTGTATTGCATACACACAAGAACAATAATTTGGATTTGAAAGCGTTTTTCAATACAAAAGCCTCCGAGTGTGTACACGGCAAAAGCACAGCTTGCAAATAGATGTTTAAAAGTAGACCAATCAGAATTCAGCATGTACATTTCTCATTGTAAATGCAGAATGTAAGTCAGAAAGAGATTATCTAACTTAAACTTAAGTGTAACGTTAACAAAAACAAAGTACATATACCTGAAACTGAACCTGTTCATAAAACACAGTTTGACTGCAGTCTGTATGATTTGAGCTGAATTCAAATCGAAATCTATCAGTCAGAGCTGACTTGCAAGCCCTATAATTAAAATCAATTATTAAATTCTGTAATCAATACGTTACATTAAATATTAAATGTTTATGTACATACAAAAGACACACCAAAAGCCCATCAGCATGACATAATGAGGTCAGTTTGTACTTCATGTTATGACATCATCTAAATGGACGACATCATTTCTTTCTGTTTATTTCCTCAGTGTGCTCCGGTATATAACACCATGATGATTAGCCAGCCTGCTAATGCTAATGTTGTGCAGATTCCCAGCGGCCTGTCACCTAAAATCAATCAGAGCAATGCAATAAACAGGTACATGTCTTGTCCTTTCCTCCTTTAACCTGGACTCTGTTTACAAATATAAGGTGCTGAGGTCAGCGAAGTTTCATATTAACATATTAGCGTATACTAACATATATGCGGTGTCAGCTCTATTGTCTTACATTTAAAAAATTGTTAAAATTTGACTGAACCCAGGCCTCTAATAAACGAAAAACCTCAACATGTCAAAGCACTTGCACTGGCCACAAGGCCGCTGCAGTTTACAGTTCTTAATGCATTTTAATTGCAGTTCTATAAAAATCCTCATCAATCATTTCTCTTTCTGTCTTGCCCTGTTCGTTCTTCATTATCAGGTTTCCCACAGGGCAGCAGTTGGTTACAAAGATAGTGACTCCAATGGCCTGTGGCGCTGTCATGGTACCCACAACAATGTTAATGGGTCAGGTAGTGACAGCCTACAGCCCGTTTCAACAGCAACAAGGTCAGACGCAGACCATAACGCTGCAGACTCAGCCCACCGCGCCTGCAGAATCACAGGCCCAAACTACTGCATTACAATCAAGTCAACAACAGGGGGTGACACAGCAACAGACAAAACAGCCACAGCAGTTTTTGCAGGTAGGTTTACATTTACTGAGGACATCCTATGAGCATCCCATGTTTTTTGTACTCAACGTACAAAAAATTAAAAAACAATTGCTAGACAACAAGTGACAAGTTGCAAAAGTGACATTGTTGACATAATAAACATCAGCAATATCATTATTGTTAATACACATTAATGTGTGAGATTGCTATGTGCTAATATACGTTTACATTTATACACTTAGCAGACACTTTCTTTATCAAAAGCAACTTGTAGTGCATTCCAGCTATACACCTGATCTGTATGTTCCCTGGGAATCGAACCCACAACCTTTTGTGCTGCTAATGCAATGCTCTACCAGCTGAGCTACAGAAACAATATAATGTATACTTGATGATCCAAGATCATCATGATTGAAAAAACTGAAAAATTAACTTATTACATTTTTCTCCTGTACGTTTGACAGAGCACACACCTTCTCCATGGCAACCAGTCCACCCAACTTATCCTACAGGCTTTCCCTATTCAGCAGCAGGGCGCATTTGCACCCTCACAACAACCACAACTACAAAATCAACAACAACAATCGCAGCAGCAACTGAAACCACAAACTAAAAAGCAGCAGAAACCTGCTACATCGCACCAGACTGACAGCACAAGTGCCCAGTGATGAACAGCCAGTCGAGCCAAGTGACATAACTTCTCGCCTGGGAGTTGCTTGGTCTGGTGCTATATCGATAAGAAACTCTCTGCCTTTGCAACAATATTTACTCTTCCTGGCAACAGCGCATAAACTGATTATTTGGTAACAGCTTTTCAGGACAAGGAACTCGACACAGAAGTCGTATGGAATGCAACACCACCGGATGGTTTCTGTGGCAACCGGGCAAAACATTTCACCGGACCAGCAGGTGGTTCATAAGCCTCATTATTTATTTGAACAACAAAGCGTAGCACTGCTAGCTTTGCATGGTCTTTGCCAAACAAAAAAACGTTGGTTCTCAGTCTTACTGTAATCAACCAAAGAACTGAGTCTACCTGTACAGTCTTGTGTATTATACAGTGTACATATGCAATCGCAAAAGAACAAAGCAAGATACTGAATATTTTATATGCTGCATGAAAAGTGTAAACTTTCATTTGTACTTCCAGTTTTAAAATATTACCTTGGGGGCTAGTTTAACATTTTTATATTATGTGTATAGTGATGCTATACGCTTTAGGCCCGCCATAGTTTTTCACATACAGTTAGGGACCGTCATGGTTTTCTGAAGCACTATAGCATTTTATAGCTTTTAGTTTTACATTTTAGATTGCCTTTAAATTTTTTGTGAATTAGTATTATTAGCCCTGTGTCTCCGACAAGTCTCTGACATACAAATTTCCCAATTTATTTAAGTTCTCTAACTTGTTTTCAGATATAAAATGCAGAGGAATTTAATTTTTATTATGTTTAAGTGCGAAACTTTTTGGTTGTTTTTGTTGAATGATAATTGCGTTTTAGGCGAGTCTTAGTAATCGTCTTAAAAGTTAGTGTGCACCTTTCCCCTTTACATATAGCACTTATTGTGTTTGTACACACTAAAAATGGCCCATACTTATAGTTATTGTGACCTAGTGGTCTCTCATAGTTTTGCGTGGGCTTAGACGTTTACAGATACATGTGTTTCTCTGAGAGCGACACATCATGAATAAGCTTTGAAAAACTCATTCATAAATGCTGCTCTCATCATTCTGGGAGCTATGCAGGAAGCCACAAGTAATGCAAAGCATTGGACCTCTGTGGACCTTTAAAATGTCACTTTCAGGAAAAGAAAAGAATGCTTATATTGTCCTTAGATTTATTTCCAAAATTCTGAATCAAACTGAAGCAGGTTTGACATGTAGAGTTGTCTTCCATTTAGGTGTGTGTGTGTGTGTGTGTGTGTGTGTGTGTGTGTGTGTGTGTGTGTGTGTGTGTGTGTGTGTGTGTGTGTGTGTGTGTGTGTCACAGTTTATGACTTCCTGTATTGCTGTGTGAGTTGCTATGTATTCACTACAGTAATGACCAATCAGTTCTTGCGTTGCAGTAACTCAACTTTCTAGATGTCCCCCATTAGCTTGTTAGCTATATACCTCAGAAATCCATACTGTTGAAGGGATTTATATAGGCATCCAAAGCTATTTTTATTTTCGTATGGAAAAGGATTTGAGTGTAGACAGAATTGGCTGTATATAGACCGGTAGCACTGTTAACAGAGTACGAGTTAGAAAGATATATGAAAATAAAAAGACTTTGAAATAAAACGAGACCTTTCAAATGTGGAAATGCAAATGAAGTAGATACCCACCTACCCGTTCTGTCCCGTTAACTTTCATGGTTGTGTTGCTTGTGTGTTACATAAGATTTGTGTGCGTTTGAACCCTTAGTTGTGTTGTTACTTTGGAACCCACTTGGTTCTTAATGTGTGTACAGAATATCAAAATAGAGTATCAAAATACTGATACTGACTGGTTGAAGAGAGAATTCAAAATGAATTTTTATGCTGTTTGTATTTCTGTATGCATACCCATTAATGCGTGCATTAAGAATATAATGATCATTAGATGTACACCCCTAAAAAACGTTTCTGACGTTGATTTTAGGGTGAGCTGACGTAAATCAGTGAAAATTTGATCATATTAAAATGATGTGATAAATGATAATTTATCAAAAGAATAAGGTTCAGTAAAATCTGCAGTGTTTTGAAATATAGTCGAGTGTATTCCCTGTTACGTCTATTAATATCATGTTTTAATCATCAGATTTGTTCTCTGTTCTTTCTGAATTACTGTGTAGTTGAAGTACAAAACCACCATATAACCAGCTCATATTATGATGTCAGCATTGTCCTTGTCATTTGATCAAAATCTGGTCTTTTCCCCTTCATGATATTTGATCTTGAAATAAAGAAAACAATGGTATTCTCATCACATTTTTTGTTAAAGTGAAGTGTGAAGTTTAATTTCTTCTCGTGGCAACAGGTGAAACCGGATGGCACCAGGTTTCCAGAACACTCCAAGCATTTTCATTGGTTGGACAAATAGATGATGTCATGCAATCATGCTATTGGTTGACCATTCTTGCTTTGTCAGACCGGTTAATATTTTTAAATGGAACGATGATACAAGCAACAATAAAGTACAGTAGAAATTCAGTCATCAAACATTTAATTTTTATTTGGTCTGTTTCAAAACAGTTACATCATTCCTTCTGCTGCTTTTCGTTCATGACTAACAGTCTTAAAGTTGTAAAAATAGTTAACACATCCGATATTTACAAGTCAAAATCTAACCTAAAATCAAATCTAAAATCTCAACATTTCAAGTCATTTATCAGTCAACGCTGAAAAACATTTCACTTAATTTACGACACCAAGGTCCCATTTTTTGAACATGACTAACTTGGCCGGATAATGTGAGTTTTACACGACAACAAACCTCTTACTGGCGTCATAGAATATATACATACACGTTTAATTTTTTTACATTTAATTCAATTTTAAGTTTTTAAACTAAAAAAAAACTAGCCAAAAGATGATCACGTAAACTGTATGTCAATTATAACAGTAGGTACATCTTTCAGCTGAGGTGAAAATCCCACAATAATACAATATAGCATTCACATGAAAAACGCATTACAACAGTCACCGAGGGAGTAATTACACATGCTGAAGAGAGCAGAGAAGATCTGAGAACCTCAGTCTTCTGGTATTACTTAAGTGCTTAAGATATTGACGCGTTAAGTAACACTAGCCTACTCTAACGTGTAATCTAATGAAGTAACTCCAGATGTTCAGTCAACAATAAAAGAACTAAAACATCGCATGCTTATAAAGTCATCATGTTAGTCATTTATTTCCTGTGAGGTGAGGTCACGTACTTTTGTTCTATATCTAAAGGCCTGCCTGGCTCAGGTTAATGCAATGCCTGTTATAATAGTGCCGTGGTCACTTTTCATGCACCAATACAATACATGGAGTCCATCTAAGACAGCAAAAGTTCTCAACCTTGGAGTCACAGATGACGCAGATGGAGCTATGAGGTTTCTATATAGGTTTTCTTGTTTATGGTATAATTATTTAAGCATTATTTTTGTATGTGTAGACAGGAACAGTTTATAAAAAATGAAGCTTCTCTTTGCTTAAAACGTAGGCAATGATGTAAACAAAACTCAAATATAACAAGCCGGCAAAAGCGAAACGTGTCATAGGGTCTGAACGTTGCTGGTGTTTGCATTCTTGCATTCAAAACATCTAAATGGAGCTCAACAAAATGAAGCAAAACGCAGGGGTCCTGAGACATGCTTTATAAGCCAAACTGGTTTTAACTTGACAGCATTGAAAAAACAGTGAGATGCGGTAGAATAGAAAAGGTTGAGAACCCCTGATTTAGAGAAACACGTTAACAGCTAACATGGGTTTGGGCTCGGCTGCAAAATGAAACAGAGTTGTAGATGATGAACTTCTTAAGCTACTATTTAAGGTAAAATCAATTAAAAGACTGTGGGCTTCGTTCAGGTCAAAACCGCAAATTTGAGGCAAAACAAAGCATGTGATTTTGTGACGTTATTTATGTGGTCTGGGGTTCCAGAAAAACATCATTGGTGGCCTGCAGCAGAGGCTGGGTTGCGGTGGTAGAGCTGCCTATTGAACTCAGCCTTTGCGCCCTTTGCAGGTTTGGAGGAACAAATGCCTCACAGCTGCCACCAGTCCTGAGGTTTAGGTAATCCTGTAAGACACAATTAGACAAGAACTTAATTAAACTGTTGCAATTCAAGCAACTATTGCTTTTTTCAGCAATGTTATTAAATATCAGTGAGTCGACCCTGACTCAAAACATACATGTTTGGTGGTTTCTGAGAGCAGAAGTTCAGCCTGTTTCACCAGTTTCTTGAAGGTTGGTCTTCTCAGAGGGTCGGCACTCCAACACCATCTCATTACCTCATAACTGATAACACAAACAAAAATTGGCCGTTATGATGCCTGTTGGTTATAGTAATATGGCAAATATGCATATGATTTTCAATAAGCGATTTTAATACTTCATAATGTATGTATAGTCAGTTTTAGGTTAATGAAGATAGCAGAGAGGCTGCTATCAGAAACAATTTTGTTTTTCAGAAAGAATCTGAAATATATTGGTATAGTTCCTAATGTTTCCACAGTAATTTTTAATACAATGTAAACTGATTTTACAAATTTAAAGAATTATCGTTGCACACTACAATATTTAGCAAGTTATCGCGAATCATTAACATTTTTTTCTGTATATAATACCATATTTTTATGTTTAAAATACCATTCTATTAATTAAAATCAAGATATGTCAGGTTTGTGCATTCACACTTTATTAATTTCTTTCAAAATAATCTATAATAACATAAATTCTTCTTACATTTCACTTGGGGCAAACTCAGGCTCGCTCATTCTGTATCCGTCTTGTATCATTTTATAAAATGTGGGTCCCACTTGAATCCCAGGATATGGTGCATTACCTGCAAACAGTTTGACCTTATGAGACCATGACAATGACTCTCTGATTACGAACTGTGATCTTGATCCGTCTGATATTTATCAGGGCTGATATCAGCTCGTACAGACCCAGAGAGAAGATCTCCCACAGCAAGATACCGTAGGACCAGACGTCGCTCTCGAACGTGTACACGCAAGCAAACAGACTCTCTGGAGACATCCACTTCACTGGGAGTCGTGCCTGAAACCCAAAATGAAACCCAAAGCACAAAGTGTTAATTCATCTTAAATCTTAAATCAAGTTTACTTACTGTAACAAAATGTACTGCATGTGATATGTGCATTAAACCTTGTTTCAAACATTTTAGACAATTGTTTTATGTTGTTTCATAAAAGCGTACATTGCAAATTAATATGTTAATAAAAACATTTATAGTGCATTTTTTCTGCTGAGTTTAGCAAACAGCAAAAACAGGCCCATTCTCAGTGCTGATAACACGACCACTGTAACAATAGCCTCACGTATACATGCAGTGTAAAAACAGCCTTACAGTAAAGCCTGATGTAAACTCTGATGTACTAACCTTAAATCAATTAGTAATTTACTCTTTAGTATCTTAAACCTGCAGTCCATAACTTGTGGCTGTCTCTCTCTATCACCACCTCTGTTCGAAATGTAACATTGCAGGTTACTTTACATTTTTCTTTACATATGCTGAAGTCAACTGTCATTACCTGCACAAAATCAAACCTAACAGCTCTAATTATAAATCATTATTATACGCTTACCGCTGCGAATCAGACACTTGTGAACCCTGATCTGTTATTGTGCTTGCTCAATACCGCATTTTTTTTGTATTGTATATTTTTAACCAAAAAATTTTATTGCACTAAAGACTTATTGCAGCTTTTAAAGAATGCTGCATGTGTAAGACAGAGCCTGATGGCAGATCTGTGGTGAAGGACACACAACACTTCCTCACATTTCCTCTCAGGACGTAGCTGGAATCTCTAGTGATGTCACGTGCCAGACCAAAATCACATATCTTGGCAAGCCGACCCTGAGTCAACAAAACGTTCCTGGCGGCCAGATCTCTGTGAATACACTTAACACACGTAAACACACATATTTATTAGCAAAAATAACATATATATGTACATCTGTGTTACACATTCTATATACATGTATATATATGCATTTTATACTTGATAAATGTTACAAATACACTTACGTTCTTGGATGTGAGGAAGTCCATGCCTTTAGCCACTTGATATGAGAAGCTGAGCAGATCCTCAGTATCCAATGAGAGATCATCTTTATCATCACACCATTCTGAAAGAGGAGAGATGACACAGAAAAATGATGGAAGGTGGCGTGAAGTGGCTGCAGTTTGTTTATTCTGTTGATCCTACCTGTCAGATTGGCTCTCTTCTGATAGGACCTCATGGGCATGTATCCATTATCAGTGCCTTCCCTGTGTGCACACATACAAAAGGGGTGTTACATTGCAGAAACTTAACAAAGGACATCCACACGGATGGTGGACCACCTCTCTCAAAAACACGGCTTACCCTGAAGGCTGCATTTGGCTGAGCAGATTTTTGTAATATCCATCTCCAGTTTTGGAACTAAAAAACGCATCCTTCTTTCTCCTAAGGAAGTTCAACAGGTCTCCATAGCAACAGTATTCCGTGATCACCAGAGTGGGCCCTGCTGGAAAAGGAAGGGCTTGAACTTTATAGTTTATTATAGTTATAAAAAAAAAAACTATGCAAGATTCTTTGAATTTCTTTTTTGATTCACAGATAAAAATACCATGAACTGTATAAACAACATGAAGTTGAGTAAATAATAACCACTTACCTCCTACTGTACAGGCTCCAAGCAGGTTGACAATATTTATATGGCTTCCAAGGTAACTCAGAACTTTTAACTCAGACATAAGAGCCTCTTTCTCAGTGGAGTGAGCGCTCGCTTTGGGGGAAAATACATGCACACACACATAAAAACAATGAAGAAACCAACATTAAATTAAGGTCCTTTCTGATGAGCAGTAATTGTAATCAGATATCGACAAACAGATAAAAACTCACGTTTAAGCATTTTAACAGCAACCGTGGTCACTGTGTCAGCTGAGCAGAGTCCATATGCTGTAGCTGCCACCACCTTACCAAACGCTCCTGAGCCCAGAATTTTACCTTCACACAAAACAAACACAAGCCATCATTCACCATTATTATGCAAATCCACAAAATGATAAAACAGTCAGTGTCAAGACTGTTTCATCTTACCACACTCACTATGTATGTATGTATGTATGTAATATAGCCTCATGTATACTTTCCTTATTGAGTATTGAATGTTTTACATTGTATCATGTTCAGATTCATGGTTTAGTTCAAAACTAAGTTTTGCTTTAGAGTTGTGCTGTGCTGTATTTTTGCCATTTGACTTCTGTTCAATAAAGTACACTTAGATTCTCTACAACTGTGTCTCGGGAGTCACAGTGTTACAGAGAATCCAAGTGAACAGAAAAAGGCAGCTTTAAAAAACGATACTCAAAGAACCTTTCAGATATGAGGCTCTATATATATACACACACACATACTAACAAAGCTAGTCAAACAAAAGATTTTATTGTGTGTGTGTGTGTGTGTGTGTTTACCAAAGCGAAGTCTTTCTCGTTGAAACTCCCATTTGGGGTCATAAGGCAGCTGTGTGGGGTCTATGTAGGTGTAATTGTTTCCATCAAAACTGTCTATCACCTTCCAGTGGATCTCATATTTGGGTTTCTATGGCAACATTGGCAAAATTACAACCAAACAATATAAAAAATGTTATATAAGAATAAGTATATTATTTTGTTTTTCAAAGGTACTGCTAACATTTGTAGCTACTTCATATCAAGTAATGTGTGTGTAGGTTTACTGGTGAAAAGTTTGTACCCAAAAGTGTGTGTGTGTACCTGCATGTATTTATAGAGCAGCACCATCAGTATGAGGCTGAGCAGAACAGATGTGGACACAACACCAGCCAGCAGAGGTGTGAAGAGTTTATGGGGCACAGTTCTTTCTGGGTAAAGAAACACACACCCACATTTAAACACACACCTGTGGACATACAAACACTCACGAATATAAAAATATCAAATACTGATTTGTGTATAGTGTATAGTGTAATACTTCTTAAGTCACTGTGTCATATTAATAAAGCTTATTAAGAGTTATTTGTGGGTAAATCTGTTGCTCAGTGGCTTGTTGGAGCTTAGTGTCAGTATCACATCTTAATGTGCACAAACTGCACAAAACAATAATCCCCCAAATCGGTCAACAAGCTTGTTGTGTCTCTGAGAATACACAGAGATTTTCTGTTAGCAGCTGTGTGTGTTTGGGTGTAAACAGATTTATACTGCTCTTAAAAATAATGCACAGAGAGCACAAACAGACCAGTGTAACAGAAAAGGCACAATTGTTATGGTGGGTTGGATGTTAGGATGGGGTAGGGGGGTGGGGTGCTATAATCAGACATGTTAGCTAAACCTGACAATCTGATCTTCATCTAGATACATCTCCTGTTTAAAAGACCAGGCTAACCAGCCCAGCATCTAAACCAGCACTAACCAGCATAAGACAACTTGAACTAACATAGAAAGTGATGCTGTTCTTTTTAGCAGGATCCTCAAAGGTAAAAATGAGCTGGTGACAGCATGTGTGACGAAACTACATTTCCCATCATTCTCTGTGGCCACATAAGGATGTAAGTCATAATAAAATAACAAAATCAAGCATTTTACAACATAAAATGCATATTTTGCTTTTTATTTTGTTGCACTAGTGCTAAAAAAACCTTTCCTGCCTTTATCAGTAAGTGAAAGAATAAATATGAAATTGCCCAACGCATCCATTAATCAGATCAAATACATCACAATTACAGCTTCCCAGTCCGTTAACTGGAATTTCCCAGGAGGATTTAAAAGCAGCATTAAGGTTCAAGTTAGTCTGTACTAATTACGAGTCCAAGCAGTGAAACCTGAAACTCTAATTAATCCAGACTCAATCCCTCTGGTGCCGTCAAAGGTTAGGTGCCTTCCTCAAGGACACAATAGTGAAAGCTCATGTCTTGTCCCATGTGGTGCGCGATCCACCAGCCTGCTGCTTTCTGGCCCTGAGATTTATCCATTATGATACACAGTATCCAGAAACAACCATATGTCCACAACAAGAGTGTTCACAACTATTTATCTATTTAGAAAAAAATCCCTTTATGACCATTTTATTCAGTATTTGCACCAGCTTGGAAGTGTTTGGTATGTCCTTATTTAGACGGCTTGGTAAACGTGTGTGTGTGTGTTTGAGGCTGTCTCGGCAGTCTTACCACTGATGGAGAAGAGGGTGTAGACCTCCTGCTCGCCCTGTGTTTTTGCCACACACTCCAGCGTGTGATATTTTCCTTTGCTGACATTTAGTCGACTCTCCACCTCACTCCGTCCAAACTCTGATCCGGACACTGTTACTATAGCAACATCCTCCTCTGCCTGTGTCGCATTCAACAGGTGGGAGCACCTGTCACAGGTTAGAAATGCTATTTAGAGGCAATAGAATATAAGCATTTACAACTGTTTTGTTTATAACCATTGTTAACTGTACAACTGTAATAAAAATTTATTCGGGTATTTTTAAAAGGAATGTCATAGAGATTTATTTATTTAGTCATACCGTGTATGTGGTGGCTCGCAGTAATACCAAGATATTTTAGGGACAGGATATCCTGAAGCAACACACCTCACCTGTCCATCAACCGGACCCTCCTGGGAAACAATTACAGGTTTACCTGAATGACAGAGTGAAAGAGAGAGTAAAACAAAGAAATGTAGTGAAATAAAAAAGAATGTACATTTTAAAGACTGTGTCAGTCTGAACTCACATATAACATGGACAGTGAATGAGTTATTGACAGATGCATATTTGTGATTGGCTGAGAATGTGTAGATCCCGCCCTCTGACCCATGCACTCGAATCAGCCGCAGTTCACTGATGTACCTGTAACATGCAATAAGCAATATCCAGTATCAAATTAAAAATGTATTTTTTAATATGAGTAAGTATGTTTATGTTTTAATAGCTCTTCATCACTCAAAAAAGTTCTTTACATTAGTAGAATGATTTTTTGATATTATGCAAGATATACATATTTATATATATATATAAATAAATAAAAAACGTTATACTTAAGATGTTAGTGGAGCATTTTAAAAACATTATAGAAAGAATTTTTTTGAAAAATGTTTTTATAACAAGCGATGATGTCTATAAAACTGGACATTTTGAATGTTCCTACAACTTTCAAAATAACATTTTTTATGTTTTTGTGAACATTAGGAAAACATTCTTACAATATATAAATGTTAGCTGGGAAAAGGGGTGGATTTACAACAGAATTCCTGTGTGTGTGTACTGTTTGTGTACCTATACTGCTGGTTATGTAGTGTAATGACATGTTCGGATGTGTTTTTGAGCTGTTGGTTGTTGTAGCTCCAGTTGATATCATTTGGTTTGGGGTATGAGGTCATCTCCACACTCAGAGTCAGACTCTCACCCTCTCTCACCTCCACCTCATAGTTCTCTTCCTCTGTGAGGTTAATGAACCCGTGATCTGCCACACAAAAACACACAAACAGATATTCTGATATTTACTGCAGCCAGCAAAGCACCTATTGCTGAAAAGGTTAAAGCAATGCTTATTAAAGCAAAGTCAGTTCACTCGTTGGTCATCTTGGCAACTCTCCCAGACAGCTAGAGAGGACCAATTTACCCATCAAACAATTTCAGGTTGCGAGAATGTTTCCATTAAGTAACAAAAAATGTTTATTTTGAATGTTCTACGAACGTTCATAATGTCCAGTTTTAGACGTTATATTAACGGTATTGCTTGGTTCTAATTTTCATTTTGTAATGTTTTTAAAACATTCCACCAGCAACTTAAGAAAACATAGCTAATGTTCTCTAAAAGTTCACTCAACATTATCCAAAAACATTCTTCCAGTAATGTTAGGGTAACTTCTGTAACTTTATATATTATATATCAAAAATGTTACGTAGCTACGTATGTTTGTTTAGGTTTATCTTACCATAAACCTCCAAATTGATAGTTGCAGTGGAGATGCCCCTCTCATTCTGCGCCTGGCAGCGATAAACTCCAGAGTCGCTCATTTTCACAGATTTGATCCACAGTGATACAGAGCGCTGATATCCTTGTGAACCAGGCAGAATGTGAGAGTTATGGGTCTCCAGTGCTACCTAAAGTATTATTGAAATGATCAGTGCAGGTTAGATATAGTGCAGGGACAGTTTCATTGATCTGTGTCCGGTGTGTATTGATCTAACCGATTCAGAAGGGATGCGCCAGCTCAGGAGGAAATCATGGTTGATGTTGATGGTAGTACAGGTGAGCTCAAACTCCTGATCCTGGATCAGTATCACATTTTCTGATCTGGATAGGCTGACTGCTGGCACTGTCTTTGGAACTGTGTTACAAATAAACAAGCCATAAAGTATTATAGGCAATCAATTATTATTCATTCTTGAGATATACTGGTATAAAATAATAAAGCCATTCTGACTTATGTCCATAATACCAAAACTTGGTAGTGCAGTTTGCTTACTGTACTACATATTTGTAAATAAATTGGATTGCTGTCTTATTATTACTCTTTCTTTATTTCTTTTGTTTCTTTCCTTCTAACAGTGGTTCTGTTAGTTGAAGGCAGGGCATAAATATCAATTTTAATTGTAAATAATGGAATGAAACGAACCATAAAATCCATAAAAATGTACAGTTAAAATTAGCGGAGGAGGAAAATCTGTTTCAGATTACTGCAAAATTTATTCTCTGTATAGAAATTCTCATGCAAAGAATGTATATTTCTTCATCGCTCTCAGATGTAGGCTTAAAATGCACTTATATTCTTTAGCATTTAGTAGAACCATTTAAAATTGTCTTATCATGTTGTATTGGATATTGTATTGTATTTGTTGTATTTTTTTGTGTACTGTTGATACCTGTGTTCAGCACTTCAGTCACCTTTGCTGTGTCTGAATGTGCTTAAGAAATACGTTTTACCAAGAATGTTTTTTTGTTACATTTTTTACATAAATATATTTGAGAGTAGGCGAGGATAGGAAAATAATTTACACATATTTTGTTGACAACACAGTGTCAAATTCTGTCAAATTCTATATATTATCTTGATTAAAAGGCATCTGTGTCTTGGTAGAAGCTAGCCAGACCAGACAGATATTAGTGCTAAATGTCCATGTAGTTTTTTCCGTCAGAAATTTTGGTCACCAATTAATGTGACTATGGCTCTGTAAATAAAACCAGGTAAGAACCGTTGACCTAATACACCCCCACAAACACACCTAGCCGAACATCCAGGTTATACTGGCTTGACTTCACAGTCACATCATCCATCTCTCCTGCACAAACATAGCAGCCCTCAAAGGCTTTGGAGACGTTTCTGATGGTGATGCCTCTCTGTGGATTCACGGTGTAGGTGAGTCCGGCGGACAGGGCGGAGCCATCGCAGGTCAGCAGCGACAGTTGACTGACAGCTGGATCTGTTACCAAACAAGGAAGAGTGCAGTCCTCTTCTTCCTTCACCAGCAGGCCGTTTAACATGGAGCGCACGAACGTGTTCTCCAAATCTCCAAAAACAAAGAGCATGCAGAGACATAAGGGGATAAAAGTCAAACAGACAACGACAGAGAAGAAAAAATACAAACAAAAGATAAGCCGATCAACAGATAAATAAGGAAGTGAGTGCCCAAAAAGGGGCTTTATACAAAACATGGGAAGGACTCACTTATGAGGAAATAGTGAGAAAATGAGTGTGTGCATAAGATTTATCACACAATACCGGCATCATTCAGTGACAGTTACCAATAAAATAATCCTGCATTAAATAAAATATATTAAACCACAACTACGTGTGGTTTAGGTCCACAGCACCAGGACATGTATTTGGACTGCTACAAAAGACCTTTTAAAGTTTTAATGCTACTTCAGGAGAGATATGTGCACTGTAAAAAAAAATTTTGCTGCCTTAAATTTTTAAGTTTAAGCAATTTGGTCAATCAAGTTTTTCAAGTCATTTCAACGTACTCTTTGTAATCTTGACTGGTCTTGAGATGTTGTAACTTATAAGAAATGGTTGAAAAATTGCTTAACCTATTTTTTAAAGTTATACCAGTCAGGATTTGAAATTTTATGTTGGGAAAACAACCAAATCCATATTAGTTAAATTAAAAAATGTAAGGCAGCAAAGTTTTTTTACAGTGTGGGAGATAAGGCCAAAGGACACACAACAAACAAACCCCTCAGAGTCAAAGAGCGAAATTGCATAAACATGTTCAAGCACACCTTTCACATAGATGTAGATGGAGCTTTTCACGCTCGTGTTTGTGTTCTCGCAGGTGTAGCGACCCATATGCTGTGTCTGTGTGGAGGTGAGGAAGATGACACTGGTTCCATCTTCCTCTCGCTCTCCTTCAATTCTTCGACCTTTATCTCGCAGCCACCGCACGCCACCAGTGTTTTCAACTGTATCGTCATGACAACTGATATTTAGTTGTTCGCCTTTGGATATCACCAGATGAGGGGCATCAGGAGTAATAACAGGTTTAAACTGCCCTAAAATGCAACATAACACACACTTTGGTTAACTTCACAAACAAACTAATGTCTGTTTAAGGGCATCAACTTAAAAGTGAATGTGTCACATCTTGTGAAATGGTAAGAAAAGTAAAAAAATGTCTTTTTTTGCAGACATGACAGCTTTAAAAGCTTGCGTGACCCCTGAATAACTTTGTTTGTTGTCAGCTGATGTTGTCAAAACAAAACTGCTTTAAGAATTGTAAATATGGCAAACAGAATAACCAAAAACAATATGGTTCCAATAATACATAAGTGAACCTCACAACATGTCCGGGTCACATATACATTTTTTATTTGAGGTATATATTTTACCAGCATCATGTAATACATATTTAAATGAATAATACATATCCAAATAATATAGCATTAAATAATACTGTTTTCATATCACAATAATAAGAATTTAAGAGGAAACTTTATTTAACTGTCATATAATGTCAAGATGCAAACATCATAATGGTCCACAATAAAGTTTTATTACAAAAAGAATATAATTTCAATATTCTCTGTTTGATAACATAATACGCTGCTGTATTATTCCATAATACCATAATACAAATGACTGTATTCTGCAGTATAATAAGACATTATTAATCAAGACCAGGAAATGGGAGAAGGAAGAAAGGGAACACAATGGGAAGGTAAGGGACGCATTAGCCACTATAGCCTAATGCAGTTTACTCATAACAGACATGAAAACTAGTGTAACTAGTAACCAGCAAACTAACAAAACTAATAACATTCACCTAGTGAACATTCTCAGAACATTGACTAACGCTCTCAAAAAGTTAACAAAGTGTTCTTGCAGTATTGTTAGTGGAACTGAATGTAATGTTATATACCATATATCTTATAGCTTATGGTCATTTTGACAGTGTAGGCCTACATATATTTAGAATATAGACTATTCCCAGCTAACAGGGAACGTTCCCACAACATTGGTTGACGTTCTCCAAAGTTATCTCCAAAGTCTCTCATTGTTATCAAAAATGTGCTTGCATTACGTTCCCAGAGCTTTCAAAATAACGTTTTCACATTTTAATTGCATAATGGAAACGCTAGGGAAACGTTGTTACAACCTGAAATTGTTAGCTAGGTTATTGCGTATATGTTTTGCATGACTCTAATAACACGCCAATTAATTATTGACACCGTGCACAGCGCGTGTGGGAATTAACTAACTATAATACTATAATATATAATACTCCAAATGAATCTCCAACTAACTAGCTCAACATAGACAAATCAATGAATTGTCTACTCAACTCTTACCAGTTATCTGCATCTGTGCTCATAAACAATCGACCTAATCACAGAACATTTATTCATCTGCTCCTCATTTCATTAAACACACATAAAGGGTGATTTTTTATTTAAATAACTAAACGTGTAGTTCATTACATGCTTACCTTCAGGTAAGGCGAATGTGAGTAGAACTGTGCGGAGAAACCAAACGTGACACATTTTCTCAGTGTGTGCTCCTTCATGCATCAGTACAGACTGATCCACAACTGTGTGCTCCTTCATGCATCAGTACAGACTGACTGTGCGTCCTCAAGTCTCTCTCTCTCCTACCCTTCCCCTCTCTCTGTCACTCTCTCCCTCCCTCTCACTCTTTGTCCCAGCTACCAATAAGAAGAAGCTGCTGTTTTGACTCAGTGTTTTGGTATACACCGTTGCTTGACGTCCAGCTGACGTGTGTTTACAGAAAAGCAGAATCAGAAAACTGGCAATGTTGGCCTTTTAAAACATTCAGTTAGTTTTAACTCCTACTTGCTTTTATATTTTTATTGTGACACTAAGGTACACGCTTCCATAGGACACCTGTAGATCTATACTTATTCTGTATGCATGCACGCATATATGAATGTAGCCTTGGACGGGCTGAATTCTTCATGAACCTCAAGTTTTTGATAGTGATAGGTCCTTACTCATCACCTTACTGCCTGCTGGTGAGAGAAAAGATGACGTGACATGCTGATCTTTCTTTTCAGAGGCGACTCTTTCCATCTTTTACAGACATATAATCACTTTGCCATGCTGATGAGAAACAGCGTCCTTCAAAGTACCAAACTCTCTCACTGGTTTCCCTAATGAGATCTATATGACAGACAGACAGACAGACAGACAGACAGACAGACAGACAGATAGATAGATAGGCAGATAGATCCATGATTACATAAAAATGGATGGATGATTTCAATTTGAGGTTTGTGTTAACTATTAGATTAATTTAAAGATTAGTTTATCTTATCACTTTAGACTGCACCAATTTTAAACTGTCAGATTTATTATAATCTTTATAATTACAACATTAATCATTGTTTTAACATGTTCATTGTTTCTGCTTAAACTAATACATGATGTCAGTTACAACTGCATAATGTATATTATCTGTTATTGCTGCAATATGGACATTACACTGTCACCTCTGATAAAACTGCTCTGTTTTTGTGACAGAAACATGCGTTTTCTGTAAAGCTGCTTTGAAACTGTATGCATTGTGAAAAGTGCTATACAAATAAATGTGAATCGGTTGTACAGTACAATATTCATTGGAGCATAAGATTTATCCATTTCTTATGCCATTTTCAGCAATACAGACTGAACTGGAGAACAGCCTCTAATGGAGAGAGATGAAAACCTAATGACATTTTTCCACTGGACATTTGCTGACTGTGCACACAACCTCATCTGACTAACCGAGTGACCATTAGGTTCTTCATTCTATAAGAGTACAATCCGGGTGTGGTGAGGTGGGTTTTGTAGTGGTTTTTAAGTGTTGCTGTATGCCTGTACATTAAGAAGTACTTTGCTTTGGTGGATCATTTTATGGTGGATCATGTCCATCTTCATATTGTATAAGTGTATCTCTTACCCTGACACAAGCTTTACATAAGAAACTTTCACTTTAGACCCGTGTTTACTTGATTTAAGCTTATTAAAGCATTCCAGCAGGTCTGCACTGTTTACTGGAGTCCTGTACACACTGACATAAAGCATCTCTTTAAAAATACCACTTTCAACCTTCAGCCAAACATCCTAATGCTTTGTGAGGCATAAAATTGCTTAGGTAATAAATGGAAAACTTTGATGGTGTCTTATAGAGGGCAATTTTGTTCTATATTCGTCAGACGTTACAGGAAATGCAATCTGGACATCCTGATGCTGACAGCTAGGCGGACTAGTCTGAAAATTGATGTCTGACTGTTTTGTAGAAAAGCAAAAAGAATAGGAAATTTTAAGATGACAAGCTGAGTACATAATCATAATGGTGAATCTGATTGTCTGAGCACTCTGAATCTCATTAAGGCTGTCTGTGACTGGGAGAAAGCAAAGATGGAGATAAAGAGATAAAAGAAGGGGATAAATTAGAACGGCTGAAGATACTGTATGGTATTCATGTATGGATGGACCATTTACTGTATTTATTAAAAGAGGAGAAAGAGTAAACAAGAATACCTAGAAAGCAGCCCAAAATGTGTACAGCTGTTTACATTATTATCCATATGAGGCAGCTTTCATAACTCATGTTTGATCTTAACTGCATTATAAACATTAAAACATTCCAGAATGCATTAAGTCAGTAGACCTGCCCAAAACCACAATGGCAGTCATGTGATATTCACAGTACCCGCATCGTCCAGTCTAGCTGCTTAATATGTCCTGTAGTCTCTCTGACCACAGGAAACATATATTGTATATGTGACTGACACTAAATCTAATATTTTGTTTATGCAGCTGAACACAAGTTGATTACATCTGCAATGCATTTCAGTATGGATTTAATGCTTTGACACTGCCTTGAGAACGCTGTAACTTTGTGTGTGTGTTTCAGTCTTAGTTATACTGTGGGGACATTTGCTATAATGAAAATGGGACATTTGCTATAATGTGAGGACATACAAAATGTTTACAGCAGCCTAAAACAACTTACATTATTTAGCATTTAAATATTTAACAATGCCAAAAGGTAAACATTTTATGTTTAATACCGACCTTCAGGGTCCACATACAATAAGAGTAAACTCATTTCATCTAAACTGTGGAAACATAAAAAATCCTAAATAAATTAAAGGTGTATTACATTTTAGCACCTTAAAAGTAGCCACCCTTTGCCTTGAAATTGCACAAATGTACTCTTGTCATTTTATCACCCAGCTTCTTAAGGAGTTTTCATATACGTTCGGCTCTTATTGACTGCTTTTTATCATTATTCAATTAAAATCATTCATTTCGAAAACACTAACATTTTGTCTTGTAATGAAAGAAATGAATATGTTGGCACAATTACTTATTTCAAATATTTAAGCATACGCCTTCAGAAAACGAAAACGTGAAGCATGCAAAATCTTTTCAATCCAGTGAAATTTTTTGACCAGGAGTGTCTACAGTATATAAAGACAAATATCATTTTGTATCATGTTTTGTGCAGCTGTCACGCATAGGACTACATCTAACTAACTAACATCTAACATCTAACTTGAACTACAAGTTTCATTGTTCTGGGGTCCTTATGACAGCAAGAGATCTCCCTCTGCTGGCAAAGATCAGTGCAGTTTAAACTTTAACATTATTGACATCTGGTTGCTGCTCTTTTAATGACCTATTCTGTTTTTTATTAAAAATGATTCCCTTTAGATCCTTTTAATACATCAATTGTGACTTCTTCAAAGTTGGCAGCATTTTGTTTCTCATCTGTAACAGCCCAGTTTTCCATTTAACGCCTCATAAAGAAAGAGAAAGGATATGTTTTACATAATATAATAATAACTCCATGATTCATAACCAGATGCGACTGGGTTTTGTTGCTGCCCCTGGTGCTGAATTCAGTTTCCGGGCGTCAGCACCATGGACAGCAGCCTCCTCCAGCTTTATATGGAGGAATGAACGATGAGGCTTTCTTATGGGATCCTACATCCTTCACCAGGCAAAACAAATGTCGGTAAAGGTTGATATTTGCATGCCAATAGCCCATTTAATGTTGTGAATTAAGTCGTGTCCCCATTCACTGTTTATTTTAATGCGCAATGACCCGGTCCGGTTTTGGTGAGGTGTGACATTTCAAGCTTGGAAACAGGCGGTTCTGTGACCTGCAGTATTGCAATACAACCATTAATGGGTTTGGTTAACCTTTGCAGCAAAGGACATCCAATATAAAGCGAATTGGTCCAGTTGATAAACGTGTGTGAACGTGTGGACATCTCTGGCAACCCAACCAAACGAAGCCAAGCCAGCCGTATAAGGTTTCGTCGGGTGGTGAAGGAGAACCATTTGACTCCCTTATATCCGGTTTCCGTCTCTTCTCTGGTGTATCTCGTCTATGTTTTATTTCATTTCAAACGTACAGAAACTGAATGCAGATTAATATTGATTTACGGTGCGCACAGCAGCGGGAATGGGGTGCGTAAAACGGGGTGAGCAGTGAAATGCCAACTTTGTGGAAACGGATCGTGTTCTCCGTCGGTTCTCTGCTCAGCATCGGTTCTGTGGTTCTTCTGGTCGTGGCTCTCTCCACCGAGCGCTGGATTACCGGCACCGTCCTGTGCCAGACGGGAGTGGATCTGGTGAACGCGTCGAGCCCGGAGCTCGGGCAGTTCACCGGGCGCATCCACTACGGCCTGTTTCAGGGCGAGAAAACGCGAAGGTGCGGGCTCGGGGTTCGCCGCTCTACAATATACCGTAAGAAAATGCATTGGATAAACGCGACCACACATACATTTGATCTGCTCTTTGGGTAGTTTAAATGCCTCTGTGGGAGTTTGTTGATGTTATTGGGATTTTTTGTACATTTATTTAATGCATACGTTAAATTACTATACCTATACATGAATTTTAACACATTTCTTTGGCTAATTTCTTTTTCATGACTGGCTCTATAAATGTTTTTGAAAGTATACATTCAAGAGCAACATTTCTTAGTGAGGCTGACCCCTCTCTCTCTCTCTCTCTCTCTCTCTCTCTCTTACTCTTCTCTCTCCTTACTCTCTCTCTCTCTCTCTCTCTCTCTCTCTCTCTCTCTCTCTCTCTCTCTCTCTCACTCTCTCTCACAAACCCTACAGTGTTCCCAAAACTCATAAAAAAAATCAATGGTGGTCTTCACATGGTCATTATCTTCTTCCTTTTCATCGCTATTGGTTTTGGAGTGGTCTGTTTAGCTTTCTGTATATATAATGCCAGAAAAGTTCCTTATCAGTCTATCAAAGGACCGCTTGGCCTCTACCTGTGGAATTTCACTGCAGGTGAGTCAACACATAATCTAAGTTGGTCCACACCTTCACTAAACAGTGAACGAATGCAAATTGTGTTTCGTTTCTTCTTTCCTTGACTAATTCGATACTTTTCCATTCTCAGCTCTGTTCAGTTCAATGGGCTTTGCATGTTTCCTCGCAGCAGTTCACTGCTATGATCTTACGAAACGTGTGGCTAACTACAGAGAAAGTCTTTTTCGCATCGAGATCCTCGAGGAGAATTTTGGCTTCTCCTTCTGGCTGTGCGTTGCCAGCGCTGTGACACATGGAGCAAACATTCTTGTAGTGGCCTCCAGTAAAATTCACCTGCCTAAAATACAGACTAAAAAACCAGAAGAACCCACAGCCACAGGAGATGACTTCCTCTATTGAGAAGCAAAGACAAGCTGAAGCTGAAGTTGAGGTCACTGAGGAACCTGCACATGGAACGCCAAACAGAATGACTGCTGCTCTTGAGATTAATTTAAAGGGTTTGATGGATGACTTGTAAAAGCTTCTTGGATTCGTAAGTTTCTTTCAGAGACAGAATTCATTATGTGGCAAATAAATAAACAATAGATGTTGTTTTGTGGAGGACAACACAACCTGACACAGGTTACGGGCTTCCAGATCAAAATGTGACACTGTGTATGTTTATAAAAATGACCATTATTAAAATGTTAATTTTTTTCATTTTAATGAAATTATTAAAAATATAAGACATAAACATATCATTTCGGATCTACTGAGAAATGTACAGTTTGTAATAATGCATCATTATTTCTATCTGATACTTTATATAAGACTAAATAAAATTTTGTCTTTAAAATTAAATTACAAGTAAATAAATACTGAGCCATTACAAACCAGAGTACATAAAAATCAATGTATACATATGTAATAATATGTCATTTAAATATTTTATATCTACATTGTAAAAAAAAATTGCTGCCTTAAATTTTTAAGTTTAATCAACTTGGCTATACAAGTCATTTCAACTTAATATTTTAAATCCTGACTGGTATAACTTAAAGATATTGCATATCAAGTATACATATACATATGCATTTTAAATATATGGGTGTGGTATGGGTGTGGTATTGTGGTACTGTAGCTTCATGGTTTCCACAAAGTCAGAAGGTTTAATCCCAGCTAATGAGCTGCTAAGATCAATGTCTTGCTCAATCACCTTTATTCTTTGAGCAATGTCCTTAACTCTGGCTTTCACAGGGACTGTTCGGCCAAGCAGTACACTGTAGGTCACTCTGGATGAACGCTTCAGCTACATGGCACATAGTCAATTTAGTGTTGGCTGTTCAGATGAATTACAACAAAGTCGTATTGAATACATTCATTGAGATTTACGGCTGAAATAATGTTGCTTAATCACAATGTTTCTTAGAGTCCCAAAGAGTCCCAAAGAACAGCACACATACACAAAAGGAGATAACCTCTTGCCCTTAAAGAGATAGTTCACCCAGAACGATTTTTTTCCATCATTTACACACCTTCATGTCGTTCCAAACATGTAAACATGATCTGTGTGATTTGTTTTCTTCTGTGGAACACAAATGAAGGTATTTTGAGAGCTGTCTCAGTGGTTTTGGGTCCATACAATGAAAGTGCCACTGGGTTGGCAACATTGCTGGTGGAAGACCAGCTTAAACCTGTTAAGACCAGCTTGGCCAGACTGGGAGACCAGCTAGATCGGTCTTAACAACTAAGACCAACAAATCAACTTAGGCTGGATGCTTTATTCCTATTCTATATAAAAATCACTAATAAACGGACAGCATTTAGAGGGTATAGCTTACACTCCCAAACACGAATCCTACTATTATAATGACAAGATGATAAATTGTGAATGTTGCTTGTCATTTAAATGTTTTTATAAGGGGAAATGGATGTATTTTGTCTCTTAATAACCTGAAAACATCTAGTATATGTGAGTGGGCGAGATACAGTTATACAGCACTTATCCATTAGCTTCACACCCATATAATCTAATAGAAGTATTTCCTATGACATAAACCCAGTCCCTTTGTGTGAGTTATTGACTGCTGCTCGCTGGAAATTATTGATCACTTTCCACATCTCTTCCTGAGAAAGATAAATGGACAGCGAGTCTAAATGCGTAAGAAAAGTTTATGAGTAGTAAATAAAAACAGTGGCTCGTTTAAAAATGGCTGCAGTACCCATTAAATTCCCATTCAACTCTTTTTTTTATTTGTGTAGATTTTGGGGTAAATATAAATATCCACATGCATTCTGATGTCACTGGATCATAGTTACATGGCATGTTACAGACATGGTACATGACTACAATCACAAACACATTTTTAGTTTTAAATATGGATGCTCCATTGTTGAATTTGTTTCCTTTTTGGGAATGTTCAGTCTTCCGCTGCTTTACAATAATAAATAACATTCATGTTTTGTTGTAAAAAAAGTCTTACAGTAATTCAAATCAAATTTATGTCTGTAGCACTTTTTACAATTTTGCAGAAAACAACAGAAAACAAAACAGCTTTAGAACAGAAAGGGGAAAAGAAAATAATTGAAAACAGGAAAATTATTAAATAGATAGAGCACATAGATTAGATGGTAGTTTTGCAAATTCTTCATAAGATGTATGCTACTGGTACAAACTATAAAATAATTGTCTGTATGATTGTTATTGGACTGTTAAGCAAGTGCATGTCTGTTTCAGAAACATTTTTGTTATGCTGGTTCATTCTGATAGCAATCACTAATCAAAGAGGTGTAAATATATTTATATAAATATTATATATAAATTATATAAATACATATTCAATAAAATGTTCATCCAATCATTGAATTCGGTGTGAATGCAATGATAGGATGTCCTACTTGCCTGTCTATGTATGCGTTTATGTGTTGGAGGAGGCGTGATTTTGGAGAGTGCTCTGAAAGGAGGGAGGGATCTTATGCTTTCAAAGCTAGGCTGCTGATGCTAGCCTCTCTGAAATGCTCTACCATACCTTTAATATAAAGATAAAGAAACACGTGACCACCTACTTATTATTGATGTGATTATCTGATCAGCCAATGGCATGCCAGCAACACAGTAAATGATGCAGACCAGGATATAGATCAGAAGCGCCAGTTTATTTTTTACATTAAAAATCCAATTGTGGACAAAATGTGATCTCAGTAATTTCAACTTATTGTTGTAGCCAGACAGGCTGGTGTGAGTATTTTGTACCTGCTGATCTCCTGGGACTTTTAGACACTTTCTAGAGTTGCTCAGAATGGTGCCAAAAGCAAAAACATCCAATGAGCATCAATTCTGTGGACCAAAACAACTTGTTGAATAGAGATCAACAGAGACTGGCCAGGCTGGCCTGAACTGACAGAAAGCTGTGGTAACTCTGATCACAACTCACTGTTATCACACTTGTGGTGTGCAGAACAGCATCTCAAAATGTCAAACCTTGAGGCAGATGGGCTACAATGACAGAACACCCTGTCAGCTTACACTTCTGTCAGCTAAAACAGATGAATTTATGTGTCTGTGTATATATGCTGCTGTGAATAAATTAATAACAACTGTCCCCTAAAATGTTTTTTTAGTCCATAATAATTCACAATTTCAGATCAGTAAAGTGAACCTTAGAGTGCTTTAGGTTTTCCTATTGTTTTTCCCCAGATTTACATCCAATAATCTGACTCTACACACCACTCACAACAGTAGGCACCCAGCAACAGTGAAAGTTCTCAGAACGTTGGCTAATGTTCCCTGAAAGTTCTCTCAAAGGTATTAAGAAGTATCAAATTATTTTTTTAAACATTATATATCAATAAAGTTATTCTTAAGTTAGTGGAACTTAAGAAAAAAAAATGAATAATGTTCTTATAACCAAGCAATAATGTTAATACAATGTCTAAAAAACTAGATGTTTTGAATGTTCCTAGAACGTTCTTTGTTACTTGATGAATATTTAAAAGGGATCTCCTTTTGGGGATGTCCTCATTTGTAAAAATGCTATAAAACATAGTAAATAAAGTTTTTTAAATTGTAAAAATGCTAAAAGTTTTCTGTTAGGGTTAGAGTGTGTTTCTGGATGTGTGTGTATTATATCAGTCCAAAAAGTATTGCCCGCTGTTCCTTTATTTCATTTTGAGTGTATACCTCCATAAATGTTAACATTTATGAACAATATTAATATTAACACAATAATAAAAAAACGCCTAAATGTTGGAGTTCGAGTTGTTGGACATGATTTTGACATGAATAATCAATCAAGCAGCACATACATTTAGTTACTTATTCTTGCTACATCCACAAAAGTATTTCCTTACAGTTCGTATTTTAGTTATGAAGACAAATATGAATACATAATACCCCTGCACTCTTAAGGAAACAAAATAAATCTTGCATGAATGAACTCTCCGTTCCTCAACCAGCAATATTTTCGGATTGGACCAAATGTGATTTATTTACATTACACAACGTTGAAACAAACATAACCTCTTTGTCTATTCATTTTGCAAATGTACAGCAGGCAACAGGGATGGGTGGGAGGGCGAATAAACCCTGCAGACCAGATTCACCTCAGCTAAACATTTTATTCCTCACTCTGCTCTCGTTTTGGCACGCCTCAATTTTCTCCCTCTATTTTGCATCCGAGATGTCGTCTTTATTGAGGAAAGAAATGGCCAGAGTCCTGTTCCGGCCGAAGGGACAGAAACTGGAAGAGTTTATAGAAATAGAGGAGCAGCAACAGGGGCGGCATTTTCTCTGTGTTTCTAGTAAGACACTTGCGTATTTCTGTGCATGGTTATTTGAGGTTGCATAGTAATTCGAGATTGCATGGTCAATTGAGGTTGTATGATCATTTGAGGTTGCATGGTCATTCGAGGTTGCATGGTCATTTGAGGTTGCATGGTTGTGCAAATGCTGGATTATTTTCCATCACTGACATACTAAGATAGTTTTCTTGTCATAAAACTCAGTAAGTGGGTTTAAAACTGTAGGTAAATGGTCAGAAATTCTTTCTATGAGATATTTTTAAAAAAAAAAGAACAAAATATTTTCTTGTTAAACTCTTGTTCATTCCAAATGTGCATTACACTGGACAAATTTGGATTCCTAGAGTCATAAAACCTATTCATTGATCATTTGTGTGGAGATCCTCTGACACCCACTAAGAAGCATTCTTATCCTAAAGATTTTTGTATTTTTGCCTTAATGACTAGTTAGATGCATTGTTAGTTATTTTATAATGTAAACCTTTTGGATCAAAATTCTGATCCAGAATTTTTTTATAAACAGTAAATGTGCGGTGGCTGATGTTACCATACATGTTTCATATATCAAAATAATATCAGATTTCATGTATTTAGGTCCAAATATCTTGTATACTGTACATTAAATATTATATAGTTTATATATCATATTGTTATTTCCCATTTCACGGGAAGTTAAGGTTCTACTGATATGGCAGGACGACACACACACACACACACACACACACACACACACACACACACACACATATATATATATATATATATATATATATATATATATAAATATCACTAACAAAACTTATGTTTATCTAGCTAAAGATAAACAAGTCCAGATTTCAGTGGTGCTGTGCCAGAGGTTTAAGGTTCCACAGACCACCAAGAAACTGCAGCACTACGGGCTGGAGGACAGTTATGAAAGAACTGAGATCTGGGCCCTGGAAGACCTGCTGGTTCTGGATGGCAGAGATCCTGATACAGTGAGTTGAATTGAACATTTACACTCCTCACATTTATGAACATATATTACAAATGCATAACCTCCATATGTAAATCTAACATAGACCTGATAGGTTTTGTAAAATTAGGATACATTTTGATGAGCGTTGACATTGTTTGCAATGGAATCTCTTTTCTTCTATTGACTGTTGCTTATGTTCAGTGTTCATCTTTCTGCTGTGTTAGGATGATCCCTGTTTCTTGATGCATTTTCACTCGGTGCGGTTTGTCAAAGCGGTGAGCTGTGCTGCCAAATACACTCTGGCCCGCTGTCTGCTTTCCCTCAGCAGGAAGTATCACCACACGGCACTGAAGCTGCTGAACTTTGACTGGACTTACATCCGCCCCACTGCTATGTACTCTGATCGTGGAGACTGTATGGTTCTCACCCAGGTCTGTTTCTATGCCTTTAATTTGGTGTGTCTTTCTCTGTGCCCTGTGCCTCTGTCATAGAGATACTGTGCGAAAGAAACGATTCATTTATTTAGCCACTTTTGATTGACTTGACTTTGAGATACAAGAACAAAGCACCCTCATACCAAATCTTTCTGTTTTTTCTTTGTTGTTAAACTGAAAATGATTTCCTTAATTAGTATTGTTAATTTCATTAAGAACATAATTGTAGAGAGTGGAGAATAAGTAACATTCCTTATTGTTTACACATTTTCTTCTCGTTCATGCTGCTAATGGTAGAAATGGGTGTTTTCTCGTTATTTCTGAATGCAAGACATTTATAGGTATTTGAAATATAAAACAGTGATAGCAGTTTCACATACAGTGTGACATGCTGTGCTTAATCTTAAACTAATTTAAACAGCACATTACTCTTTCAATATGTCATGCATGCAGTTTTCATGACCTCATATTGATTGAGAGACGACATGGAATATTCATACCGTTACAAATTCTTTTAAAAGTTTCATTTAAAGTAGTGAAGGCAGATGGGTGATTTAAAATGAATGTTTAGGAAAAAAGTGTTATTTTTAATAACACCCACAGGGAAGTTGCAAATAATGTAGGAATGTGCAAAGACCATAACTTGTTCTTCGAGCTCTTAGTCTGTGCTTTGAGCACTTAGTGCTAACTGTGACATTAACTCCACAGTGTGGGTGAATCTAATTTGTGCTTCCATTAATGTAACACAAAAGGATGTCTGATGATCACTCAAGAGCACTGTGACTTGAATTTGAATCATGATAATTGATATTTATTTTATTATAAGTGTTGTAAATGGTATGTGTGATGTTGTTATATATATGAAAGTATGCACAATTATATGTATGTCAATAACAGCTGTAACTTTATTTTAAATGGGCATCTTGCGCATGCGTATTAGCTAATCTGATAAGAAAGCAATGTTAGTGTTTATAATTGTAGCTTTGCTCATATCAATAAGTGAACCTGTGCGACAGTTTGCAAATCATCATTGTGTGCAAGCTTTCTTGGTAAAACATTTGTAAATCGCATCTCAGTGTGAAAAATCTTCCTTTATTCACATTTCCATTGTAATGTTTTAAATGTTATTAAGTACAATGACGCGACATTGTAAAACAAACTAAACTAACACTAAAAGTTACATTTTCACTTCGTATTTTACATTCGGGCCCGCAAAAGTGTTGTTTTCAAATGATTAGTTACCGAAAGGATGATAATAATAATAATAATAATAATAATAATAATAATAAATTAAACTAACACGCACATTAAACTACAAGCCGTACGCTCGACTCGCCCTTGTGACGTCACACACGCGTCAGTTGTTTGGGTCCGTCAACGGGCTACCCAAAAGTTGCCTGAATCAAAACAATGTACATTTGACAGCGAAACTCGTTTGCTTGCTCGCAGTTTGCAGTCACGGACCTTCACACAATAAGCGAACATTTCGCGCAAACATGTGAAGTTTGCGGTGAATTTGCGCGTTTGTCCATTCAGCGCCAACGCAACGCTGCTACGTCTTTTTAAAACGGCGACGCGGAGACGTGCCTGGCGCCAAATTTGCAGTTTGAATGGGAGAGCGGGGAGCGGCGTGCGTTTCGTCGGGGTTATTTTAGGTTATTGGGTCCGAATTGTTCCGTATTCGGTAGAAATGTACATAAAGTCTGTTGTACTGGAGGGCTTCAAGTCCTACGCCGAGAGGACGGAGATTAACGGGTTTGATCCGTATTTCAACGCCATCACCGGACTGAACGGCAGTGGAAAGTCAAACATACTGGATTCAATCTGCTTTCTGCTGGGGATATCCAACCTCTCACAGGCGAGTGATGATCTAAAAACTGTTTATAATGTATTAAAAAGCCTCCACTCTTACATCCTCCATGAAAAGCTACAGATTTTCGGTGACCGTATAGTGCACAACGCAAAAATATTCATTAATCAGCTCAGTAAGGATCATTGTCATCTGTTATCCTAAAACATGTTTAATATTTACTCTGCCTTTATGAAAGACTTGTTATTAAAACCCTGGATCTGGATCTGTTTATGTATTGTCGGATCTAGACCTTTGTGGTGAGAGTTTGGCAAGCTGTCATTGAATTTGTCTTTAAAAACCTTTAATATTAATAAATCTGTCATACATGTGTTGTAGAAAAAAACACGTTTATTTTTTTATAAAACATCAACAACAAAATGAAGACAAGATACCTGAACGTACCGTACCTTACTTGACTTATGTTTTCAATATAAGTTTATATAATGTGATGTTGCTGGTTTGTCAAACCCTGCAGGTTCGAGCCACTAATCTCCAGGATCTGGTGTACAAAAATGGTCTGGCTGGGATCACCAAGGCTACAGTGTCCATCACTTTTGACAACTCCAACAAGAAACAAAGTCCTCTCGGCTTTGAGACGCATGATGAGATTACCGTCACAAGACAGGTCTGAGATCAGTGTCCACAAGCTCCCTGAAGCTTTCAATGATGACCAGCTGCATGCATGACAGTGAGCTGTGATAATGTTGTGATCATGTTGTGATCATGTTATTGATTGTTCTGCAGGTGGTCATAGGTGGACGCAATAAGTACCTGATCAATGGTGTGAATGCAAACAATCTGCGGGTCCAGGATCTGTTTTGCTCAGTTGGCTTGAATGTCAATAACCCCCACTTCCTGATCATGCAGGTAGCCATCGCTTAAAAAAACAACACTGATCTGAACGACTGATTTATAGTGTTTGTCGTAACAGTGAGACACTAGCAGGCAGTTCTTATTCCTTCCTCCAATATTGTACTGTACTTACTGTTACAGTGAAAGCAATTGGTGTTCTGAACAACGAGACTTAATGTTGTACAATAATTTTTTTTTTAGATTTTTAAATGTTTTTAGTAGTTAAACATTTAGCAGCTGTTTCAGTACATGTGAGGTTATGACTTGCATTTGTAGTCACTCCATTTGTGTGTTTATTTCAGGGACGAATCACTAAGGTCTTAAACATGAAGCCCCCTGAGGTGAGACTGTGATACTGTCACCTTTGATCTTAGTGAAGGAAGCTTTCTTATGTCTGTTATATTGAATGAATGCAGTGACACCATCATCCAATGGCTTAGATGTCTTAGTTTTCTTCTGTAATAGTTGACCTCATTCTTGAGTGTCTGTGTTAAGATTCTGGCCATGATTGAGGAGGCGGCAGGTACCAGGATGTACGAGTGCAAGAAGATCAGTGCTCAGAAAACCATCGAGAAGAAAGATGCCAAGCTGAAAGAGATTCAGACTGTATGTTATCTTTATCTTATTTAGCTATATTTAAATATATTTTTACCCAGGAATTACCCAGGAGTTTTATTTCATGTGTGTGTTTGTGAGACAGATCCTGGATGAGGAGATCACCCCCGCAATGGAGAAACTGAAAGAGGTTTGTGTTATATCAAGTTTACTCTGCTACTTTATTTTGGTATTGAAGGTTAATCAATTTCAACATAATAAAATGCTCGCTCTGCTTTTCTTTAAGGACTAGCATACCAAAAAATATTAAGCTAGTCATTATTTAGCTCAATTGGTGGAGCATTGTGTTAGCAGTGCAAAGGTCGTGGGCTCAGTTTCCAGGGAACACATGTACTGATAAATTGTAAATACACTGTAGGTCTCTTTGGATAAAAGCATCTGCCAAACGCGTAAATGTAAACGTAGCCCAAAGCCATTCCCGACCCAGTTTCCTTAGTTTTATTGAAAACATTAGGAGATCTTAGGCAGAATGTGTGACCTACTTTCTATAGGAAAGTGGGCTGTAATTTTTACTGTGAAATGCCGCCACGATCTTTTAAAGCTCCACAACAACAGACTAAATGTAATGTACTGGCTAAAATTGAAGTAATTGTTTGTTGATAATCTTCCTCTTTGTCATAACCCCCAATTTCGAGTTACTGTTTTCAAAATGCTGTAACAAAGCTATTGAAAACTTGAAATGTAGTTAAAGAGTATGATGTGCAGTGATGTAATGATGACAGAATTTAAACTATCTCTTTAACTGCTGGTGACGCCTCTTTCGTTCATCTGTGACACGTTTCTTTCTGTCACTGTCAGGAGCGTGCTTCCTATCTAGAGTACCAGAAGCTGATGCGTGAGATCGAGCACTTGAGTCGTCTGTACGTGGCTTACTTGTTTGTGTGTGCTGAGGAGACCAAGCTGAAGTCTGCTGAAGACCTGCAGGTGATGCAGAGCTCCATCACTCAGCTGCAGGAGAACATGAGACAGAACGAGGCCAGGGTTAAGGAACTGAGCGCAGAGATACAGGAGCTGGAGCGCAGGAGGGACAATGTGAGTCAGGCTGCCCTGAGAACAGTCTCTTTGTGACTGTTCTACACTTGATGTCAGGATACATATCTGATCAAGTGGTCAAGTGAGATGCATCACATTGTGTTTAGAAAGATGTTGAAGCCTGGTAGTGTGTGATCGCGTCATTTAGCATAAGATGCCCTGTAGCCATTTACAAAGATTTCCATGGGTAAGTTTATAATAATGATTTATAATTTGAGCTGTGTGTGTGTGTGTGTGTGTGTGTGTGTGTGTGTGTGTGTGTGTGTGTGTGTGTGTGTGTGTGTGTGTGTGTGTGTGTGTGTGTGTGTGTGTGTGTGTGTGTGTGTGTGTGTGTGTGTGTGTGTGTGTGTGTGTGTGTGTGTGTGTGTGTGTGTGTGTGTGTGTGTGTGTGTGTGTGTGTGTGTGTGTGTGTGTGTGTGTGTTGTGCTGCCCTCATCTAAATGCACCTTGTCAAAGTATGTGTGTTGCTTTAGATGCAGCGTGTCACTTTAGCAGCGTAAACATGGTTTAACTGTTCCATGTGGAGAACACACTCTGTTAAGCTATATTGTTAACAGAAAAATGCAAATGCTGTTTAAGAGAAACCCTATAAAAAGAGCAAAGGTTGGTGGTTCCGAAAGTGGGATCTAATAATGGAGGCCACTAATTGGAGTCCTCTGGTCCAGATAGAAGTTTGGTTGCACTGGAAACCGTAATGGTTGTGTTAACTGGTTTGGTATTGTAGCTGTTGTGGAGACTGAAGGTCTGATATTGTGGATGGTATGGTGGGTAATGGACTGGCAAAAGTATTAAATTGTTTGTTCAGGAAAACATTTCTGAATTTTTAATAATGCAACTTGATATCTGTTTAGAAAAGTGTGCGGTTGATTGGTTAAATATCTGTCTGTGTCTCCTCAGATCTTTGCCATTAGTGTGCCTCATATCTGCCTCTTTGTCTCCAGGAGGTTGGGGGGGTGCTGAGGACTCTGGAGGAGACCCTGTCTGAAGCACAGAGAGTGGACACGAAGGCCCAGAGTGCTCTCGACCTGAAGAAACAAAATCTGAAAGATGAAACCAAGAAAAGAAAAGAGCTCCTCAAAAACATGGAGGAGGTAGAATAGGATTACAAATATTTCTGTTTATTTTTTTGCCGACACGTTTTGCTTGTTTCTGCTTTTATCTTTTTTTTTATATTTTAATATAAATGTCTAAATGAAGTTATTTAATATAAGTTGCCCCAAAATTAGGTTTTACAGGTAAATTTCACAATGTTTAAGTTATTGTAGAGGGTTTATTAAACTTAAGCAGTGAGATGTTTTATGTAATTTGAATATTGGTTTGAATTAGGATAAGAAAGTCATGTCAGCCAAGGAGGTGGAGGTCGCTAAGGCAGTGGAGCAGCTGAAGGTGGTGCAGGAGGAGGGGCGGAGGGATGCAGAGGCATTGGAGGCGGCCCAGCAGCATTTTAAGGCGGTGTCAGCCGGTCTCTCAGCCAATGAGGATGGAGCTGAGGCCACGCTTAATGAGCAGATGATGACTTGCAAGAACGACATGAGTAAAGCTGAAACAGAGGCCAAACAGGTGACCTTTTAAAGACGGACCAATGATTGCAGCCTATTTACATCTGGTATTAAGATCCATTTTAGGTGACCAGACTCAGTGGTCTGGTGAGACTCATTAATGTTTACAACTGGCAGTACAATGTGTTTCCTGTGACCACATATGTTTAGGATGAATGAAAACCGATTTTACACAGTGTTTACACTTCAAAATGGTTTAAAACCAATTCACACCTGTATTTAGCACTGTCCACTTAAGATCAGATCACCAAAAACATCTTAATACAAGCGGTGAACCGTTCTGTGATTCAGCCATGATCTTCCAGCTGTATGCTATATAACAGCTTGTGATTGCTGTTTATAGTTGTATGTGATTTATTATTGTGATTGTAAGTTGTTCTGTTCTCTCTTTTAGGCTCAGATGAAGCTGAAACATTGTCAGCAGGAGCTGAAGACTAAGCAGGCTCAGGTCAAGAAGATGGACAGCGGCTACAAGAAAGACCAGGACACGTTTGAGGCTGTGAGAAAAAACATTGAGAAGCTGCACGCAGAAATGAAGAAACTCAACTATGAAGGTACTGAATTAGATTAAATGTGGTCGTAGTTTTATTTCATACTGCTTTTAAATATAATCTATACATTCATGTTGAACTAAATTTAGAACTGAAATATTAAAATGTGCATATAATTAAAAAAATATTTAAAAAAAGACAGTTCTATTGAAAACAATTATGTTTTATAATCAATATTTATTATAAAGTCACCCCAATGAAAGGATGTTACTGTAATCAATTTAACATATTACAACCTTTTCTGAATTGATAACTTTAAACTAACCATTTTTTTGCTTTCACCTTCGTCCAGGGTTGCTGGACTGATCATTAGATCTGAAACATTTAATGTGTTAATGTGTGCTTTCAGATGGCCGAGAGGAGAGTCTGTTGGAGCAGAAGAGGCAGATATCACGTGAAGTCACTCAGCACAGGGAAACCTACGAGTCCCTCATGGGCCGGTTCCCCAACCTGCGCTTCGAATATACGTGAGAACACGCCAGTTCATTACTCCTTCATACACCTCACGTGACATTGACTTAAATTGTGTGTGTGGGTGTTTGTGTTACAGGGACCCAGAAAGAGGCTGGGACCGCAGTAAGGTGAAGGGTTTGGTGGCAAATATCTTCACTGTGTCTGATGTATCTAACGCTACAGCTCTGGAGGTGGTCGCTGGCGGGCGACTCTATAATGTAGTGGTTGACAATGAGGTGAGGCTTTTTGTACAAAATATGAGGGCAGAAATACAGCTTTGGTTTTTTTTGGTACATTTTACTTGATGTCGCAGTCCAAAATTTCTATAGGTATACCAGTAACATTCTCTATACCAGTAAAATTCTGATGGCACAGCAATATAACAGCTTAATATTAAACATACTTATTTTAATTAATATAAACAAATGTAATGCATTAATTTTAATGTTTTTATTTCTCTGAAGTTAAGTTTCAGTAGCATCTAGTCTTACTTAATTTACTTAGTAAAATCACAGCGTTTCATCTGTTAGGCTACATTTACACTGCAAGACCAAATGCATGTATTTTGACACATGCATGTGTGTATCCCAAAAACAGATGAGAGGTTACAGAAATACAGAATTTGATCTTTTACGCGCATAGCTACATCACTGCATTACACACATGCTATTATGATTTAGCTTTACACCCAAACTGTTTGCAGGTTACTGGAAAGAAGCTTCTGGAAAAGGGTGAACTGAAACGCAGATATACCATCATTCCTCTAAACAAGATCTCCGCACGTACCCTCAACGATAAGGTCGTGCGCACTGCCAAAAACCTGGTGAGAACCCTGCTAAATGATCCCCAATCATTGATTTGATTTGAATTTTTCCCCAACCAGTTTGCTTTGCATTGCAGGTTGGAGCAGATAATGTGCACACAGCTCTGTCATTAGTAGGCTATGAATCAGAGCTGAGGAAGGCTATGGAGTATGTGTTCGGCACTACACTGGTTTGTGACAGTTTGGACAATGCTAAAAAAGTCGCATTTGACAAAAGCGTGAGCACAAAAACTGTTACGCTTGGAGGAGATGTGTTTGACCCACAGGGAACGCTGACTGGAGGTTTGTGTGCTAGTGGTTGTACAACATATTGAACCTCATAAAAGTTACAGTTTCAAAGCATTTCTGTGTCAGAAATGTTATTCTATATTGCAAATTACATTAAGTATTAAGATTACAGCATATGTGTGTATTTTTTCCATGCATATTTACAACATTTGTGTCAGAAAGACAATTCACTTTATTAATGTTTTCAACAGATTTTTGTTTTTAATTGGTATTTTGTATATCAGCATTATGTTAGCAGCTGGCCATCCTTCTCAAGAGAGAGAATTAGTTTAGTGTCTGAACCCATTTGCACAGTAAAATGTGTTGTTTGCCAGTAATTAACATGAGAAAACATGACATTTAATCCCAGAGGAAGAGGATGAGAAACAGTTTTGTGTGTGTAGGTGCACGTGCTCAGTCGGCCTCTGTCCTGTCTAAGCTGGCTGAGGTGAAGGATGTTCAGGACAGTCCTGAGGGCTAAAGAGTCTGAACTCACTGCTGTGGAGTCTGAGCTCAGTGGCCTCAAGGGAACAGCTGAGAAGTGAGTCTCTGTCCAGTCAGAGAACTGCTTAAATCCTCACTGACCAATCAGATCAAGGAGAGAAAGATGGAGTGCTAAAGCATTTCTTGTCTTGTGGCAGATATCGTCAGCTGAAGCAGCAGCTGGACCTGAAGACTGAGGAGGCTCGGATTCTGGAGACCAAACTTCAGCAGAGCTCCTTCCACAAGCAGCAGGAGGAGCTGGAGAACCTGCGCAAGACCATTGGTACGCACACCATTCTGCAATGTGAAGGAATTGCTGGTTTTAATGATGTTCTTCAACATTCAGGTACTTTGTTTCTTTAGAGGAGTGCGAGGAAACGCTACAGAAGACGAAGGAGGTTCAGAGGAAGGCTGAGGAGAAGTACAGAGTTCTGGAGAACAAGATGAAGAACGCAGAAGCTGAGAGAGAGAAAGAACTGAAAGCAGCCCAGCAGAAACTCAACCAGGCCAAAAGCAAAGCAGATGCTTTCAACAGGAGACTGAAAGAGAAACAGCAGGTACTTAAGCAACAGCAGGTGGTTGCTGTGACATTGTATCAGAGCTCCAGCCTGAACAAGCTTTTTAAAGGTACAGTGTGTCTTTTTCTTCAATGTGACAATGCTGAGTAATATGTAGAAATAAAAGCCTTTTGTTTGTTGGATACACTGGTTTTATGGCAAATTGTGCTTTCAACATCTTAATCAGCATTGCACAGCTAAATTGGTTCAACCAATGGCATGAGTTTGGGGCTATGTTTGGCCTGCCAATGTTAGTTAGTTTTGTAATTATTTAGTGGGACTAGTAGTGGAATGGAAATCACGTACTTCACCTTCAGATTTATTTGGGTGTTTTAAAGATCCATTGCATTGAGTTCCTATCAACATAGAAAACCTGGAAATATCAGGGTACCAACGTTAAAATGGTCATTTTCAGGCCTGGAAAAGGAAATTCAATTTGCATTTGGCTCAGAATCGTAAGGCCCACTTAAATCTATAGACACACATAAATATTAAATACTATAATTTAAACCTATTAACTCTAAGGGTTGATACCTAACATACAAATGGAAGTCCTCCTCAGCAATATTTATAAATACTTGAAGTAATCTCTCTCTCTCTCTCTCTCTCTCTCTCTCTCTCTCTCTCTCTCTCTCTCTCTCTCTCTCTCTCTGTCTCTGTCTCTCTCTCTCTCTCTCTCTCTCTCTCTCTCTCTCTCTCTCTGTCTCTCTCTCTCTCTCTCTCTCTCTCTCTCTCTCTCTCAATCATTCTCATTCTAGGAGGCAGATGCAGTGGCCCTTGAGTTGGAGGAGCTGAAGAGAGAACAGGCTGGATATGAGCAGCAGATACAAGCTGTGGATGAAGCAATCAAAGCCATCCAGGAGCAGATCGACACCATGACCACAGACGTTTTGGCCAATAAGGTGCAGCAATAAAAATTCTTACAAATGCCTTACAGAAATATTAATGTCATGCAAAGAATACAACAATAGAAAAGCTGCAAAACATGTAAACACTGGAGCTATCAAAACATCATCAATTTGTTTGTTGAACCAATGGAAGATGACGGAGTGTTCTGGAGGGAGTGTTCTGTTTTGATACATGTTTTGGTTTTTATACATCGTGTTGTATATAGGAAGCAGTGCGTGTGGCACAGGAGAAGTTAACCCAGCAGAAGGAGGTGATTCTAGGGCAAGAGAGAGAGATTAAAGGAAAAAGTGGGGAAGCAAACCGCCTGAGAGAACAAAACAATGACGCCCAGCTCAAAATCAAAGAGCAGGAACACAACATCAACAAACACAAGAAAGACAGCGCTGATGCCACGGCCAAGGTGAGAACCAGAGTGCTTTCAGAAGAGGAAGTGCATGAGACCACTGGACACCACCAGTGTGTGTGAGAACATACATGTGCATGATTAGAATTGATGTATGTTTAGGTGGCCCGCATGTTGGCTGAGAATGACTGGATCTCCTCTGAGAAGCATCTCTTCGGCCAGCCCAACACCGCCTATGACTTCAAGACCAACAATCCCAAAGAGGCGGGACAGAGACTGAAGAGACTTGAGGAGACTAAAGACAAGCTGGAGAGAAACGTCAACCGCAGGGCCATGAACATGCTGAGTGAGGCTGAGGAGAGGGTATGACCTTTGACCTCTTAAGTGACACCGTAAAAGTTCATCTTGTTGGGCACTTTTATTTGCTCAGGTCCTGACTATAATCAAAAGAATAACCATTAAAAGTGGTTGAAAATACGAAAGGAACCATTTGGTGAGTCTCACAAAACCTGTCAGGAACATGACCTGGACTTAATTAACCCCGTAATTAATAGACTGAAGAAATTGTTTTGTTAAAAGAAAATGAAGATTACTTTGAGTTATTTCTGGCAATCACCCCCCGCCCCAATATTCATAACTAATATCCCACAAATATGAAATGTACAAACAAATGTAACTATTTGTACATCTTGCTACTGTTCTTGAATACTATATTCTCGTTGCTGATTGTGTTATGGTTCTCAGCACCCTGATAACATAACTAAAAAAGGGAAAAAGATTGCCTACAATTTAAAAAAATGCTGTTACCAGGACATTTGCATTACTCAATTACATTTTCTCTGTCAGTACAATGATCTTAGGAAGAAGAAGAGAATTGTTGAGAATGATAAAGCCAAAATTCTGGAAACAATTGAAGAGCTGGACCAGAAGAAGAACGAGGCACTTAATGTGGCCTGGCAGAAGGTATCTGTATAAATATCCATTTTCTCAGATGACTCTGTGAAGTACAATTACAACTAGCAAGAAAAGAAACGCAACTTTTTCTTAACACAAAATTTTCTTAACACATCTTGTTTGGTACAATTTGTGTCATTGCAGGTAAATAAAGATTTTGGCTCCATATTCTCCACCCTGTTACCCGGTGCAAATGCCCGTTTGGCTCCGCCTGAAGGGTGTGGTGTCCTGGATGGGTTGGAGTTTAAAGTGGCTCTTGGGAACACCTGGAAAGAGAACCTGACCGAGCTTAGCGGGGGTCAAAGGTTAGCACTTCTGCTAATTGTGGCATAATACTCTGAATCAATAGCCGTTTAGGTGTTTAGCCATTGCAATAGCCCTCCAGGTCATCATTCCTTAGCCATAGAAACATTAGAGCATCAGATCTTCTGCCAGCAGGACGGCATGGACAGCCAATCACTGCATTTCCTAGTACATTTGCTGCCCTCTTCATGATCGTTCTGCCTGATGCATTTGTGTGTTTCAGGTCTCTGGTGGCTCTTTCGCTGATTTTGGCCATGCTTCTATTCAAACCTGCTCCCATTTACATCCTGGACGAAGTGGATGCCGCGCTTGATCTCTCGCACACGCAAAACATTGGACAGATGCTGCGCACACACTTTACACATTCACAGGTCATTTACACACACTTGTTCACATGGAGTATGTTGACCACAAAAAAAGTGAATTTTCCAGTAACTGAACAGTAAGCAATAAATTCTTGACTGTATCTGATGTTTAAAATCAAACATGTTATTTTTTTAATAATATTGAATTAGTTGTAGCAAAACACTTTTAATTTGGTAAAATTAACCCTGTTACTGCATGATTCTCCCCACTGCAAAAACGTTTAGTTTCGTGACACCCAAGATGTCATTTGAATCCTTTCTGCAAAGTATCTTTTTTTATTCATTTTCTGTTTTACCAGTTGCTGTTTTGACATTTGTCAGGTTCAACCATTAAACCCTGTTGCCCAGTTATATGAATTTTTTTCATTTTTTAGGAAACTGTTGCAAAAGAAAGGCTTTCACACTCTGTCATACTTTATTTGTGGATAGTGCTGCATGGCTATAACAAAACTCTTCAGCAATTTAAACGAGTCGTTTTTGTCTCTGCAGTTTGTGGTGGTGTCATTGAAAGACGGAATGTTCACCAATGCAAATGTGCTTTTCAAGACCAAGTTTGTGGATGGCATCTCCACGGTAACTCGCACAGCTCAGACACATGAGGGGAAGGTCTCGGCCCAGCGCATCAAGGAGAAAACCAAAGACAAACGGCAGCGGCAGATCCTGGCCAGCTAAACACGCTTTCTGGATTATTCGCACATATATTAATGCCTGAACTTCAGTAAACACTTTGAGGTGTCAGCTGCAGTGAAGTGGCATATTTAAAAGGGTGCTAAATCTTTTTTAAATGTGCACTTAGAGTTAATGCGTGTAAAACAGCTCTGTGAATCACTTCTTTTCATCAGTCTTTGTTATTCACCTCTTACAACTCTTATATAACTCTTCCATATTTCCTGCCATATTCTTTTTTTTTTTTAATACCATAGTCTGTTTTCTTTCTGTACATTGTTTTTCAGTGTATTCGTTGTATGAAAAACTTTACATTCGTCAATCACAACCTTCTGCAAGCTAGTTTTTTAACACCTTTTAAGTAGGGTAGTGACTTCAGAAATTATCATGCCCAAAATGTACATAAGCCATTTTAAGAAAATTGAGTGAAAATGTGCCAAGTTTTAATATTTAGCCAATAAATTTCAGTTGACATTTTACCAGTTAATGCATGTCATGGCAGAATAAAGATGTCTAACTTATATATTGCCTCTTTGCTACCTTGGAAAAACTTTAAAATATTAACAAAAATATTTCCAGGCCTGGGAATTTGTATAGTTGACTATAATATGTTATATTCGACTATAAACCTTTTGAGTGTGCATTCTTTTAAATGTATCCAGTATGTGTCCAGTATCACAATTGATTGGACAAGAAAGAAATTTACTGGTTACTTGGTATGGAAAACCTTTTAACTTTAAGAAAGATTCATACATACATGCAAGCGTACACAAAGGCACATTGGAGGTTTTAAATTTAGTAAACTTCCTTTAACACACAACCTTTACACCAACCCTCATTAATAACATACATTTTAATCAGGTATGGGTAGATCTTTGTGTCTTTTGTGTGATTATTACTCTTTAAACAGCGCTGCATTACAGGTAGAAGGTCAACATGATGCAAGGAAAACCTTTTCTAAGAAAATCAGGAGGGTTCAGGCAGAACTGTCTACAATTCACGAGCTTTCACGAAACATTGTTATGCATATGTATGAGTTGTTAAAACTCTTGTACAATATTTTTATTAAATATCATTCATTTTAATGGGATTTTATATTACAGTAAAAGAGTAACCAAAGTCGTTTTATTGGTTTTAGAAGACAACTCTGCGCCTGAACCAAGCGAAGCAAACTTGAGCTTTCAGCGTCTAATAGTGGGTATGATGTATGACATGACCTAACGTGATGTCAATGTCTTAATAGCAGTATACAAAATGCAGTATACAAAATTTGTATATTGTTATACATATATTAATGACAATATACAAAATGCAGTATACAAAATTTGTATATTGTTATACATATATTAATGACAATATACAAAATGCAGTATACAACATTTGTATTTTGTTATACATATATTAATGACAATATACAAAATGACATATTGAAACTTTGTGACGTTTGCTAAAAAATGGATTGCACAGACCTGTGGAATGTGTCATCTTAATATCAAATACTATGAAATGTTGAATTTTTCAAATTATGCTAATGATATTATTTTGTAGCAAAATATTTGATTTCTGGCAATGCAAGATACAAGTATTTTCACTAGTGGCCTCAGACTTTGGGGCGCCACTGTAAAAAATCAGTGTACATCTTTGACTATAGGAGAGCAGAAAATGTTTAAATATTAAATATTTTGTTCTCGTGGGCACAAAAAAATTACCTTCTCATCTTTCCCTTTTATACATTCACCCAAATTACTTTAACAAATTACAAATTTAACAATGCAAAAATTACCATAACAAAATTAGTTTACAAAATTACCATTACAAAGGGTCGTAACAGAATAATTTGTGAAGATGTTCCTGAAAGCTGTTTTTGCAGTTTTCCCCAAAGGTCGCACACACACACACACACCTCCCCCAGAAACTAACCAGCATGCATTACAATGCCCAAGCTCTTGTCTTAACTCCCTTTAGAAACACACCAACCAGCTCTTTATTCCTCTCAGATTCAGATTCTTCATCTCTGCCTCTTTGTTTTGTGTTCCTGTTAAAATATCAACCAATTTTCTGCTCTCCTGTGTTTAAAGATGAAAACAGAATATTTGAGGGAATGCCAAAGAGAAGTACAGAACATGAGAAAAAGGTTTGTTATGGTCCCAGGACTCATCTTTGCCAAAGACAACCTGAATCCACCCAACCCTACTACACTATGGTATTGTCCTACTATTGACACACATCCTCGAATCAGTGCTGGATTCCACAGATGATTAGTGAAGCGTAGCTTGACCACGTGTTATCTATAGGGACACACCCTCACTAGTTCACTTCATTCTGCCCTATCAGTATATATCAAAAGATCTCATGTATACTCTCCACTAAGTATGCATGTGACATAGAGACCATTTTAGTTGCCACCGATTTTGTTTAGTATGGAAGTCTTGGTGTGTGTGTGTGTGTGTTTAAACTGACCTAAAATCTGCATAGGTGTTTAGATCTATGGGTATCTCAACTGATGGAGCATTATGTTGTTTTAAGTTTGATTTCTAGGGAACACGTACTGGTAAAATTGTATTGAATGCACTGTAAGTTGCCTTGAAAAAAGCGTCCGTCAAATGCGTGATCTGTGTGCATATCTGTGTGCAGATATGGTATGTGAGATGAAGCCTGATTAGATGAATACTGTGATGCATCAGAAACATCTACCAGTGTTTTTGTATGTATGAAACGGTTCCCAAACCAACAAGCGCAGATTTCCACAACAAAACAGTTGCCGCACGTCCCCAAATCCACGTTTATTGCGCTAACGAGCGATCCCTGTCAATTTACTTGCCGTCTATCTCCCCCATTCATATATCCATGTATCTGCCCTCCTTCCTAAAGGAGGTCAGAGTGAAACTTCAGAGGCTTTGAAGTCTCTTCTGTGCTGTTTTGTCTCTGCTTCACTTTCTTCATTTGAACGTGAATGCTGTGTACTGTATGGGCCGTGTGTCGCCTCTGCACTTCAAAGGAAGTTTAGGGTCTTTCCAAGGGGGCGAGGGAGGAAGGGAGGTCACTGGGACTTGCATTGTCCACAACCTTTGTGTATTTTGCTTTTAAGTGTGCGCTTATAAAAATGCTATTCAGTAACATGAGTCATACGTTCTGATTATATATCATAAATTTGCATTCATTGTTATAAATGATTGACCTGGGTTATTGACCTCGCCCACAACAGGGGTGTGCGTGCCTGTGTACAGGGTTGTGTACTTTAAGGGCCACATTATTAACATTTTTAAAACAATTATAGTAAAACATGCCCAAAATGGACCTATGAGGAGATTTGAAGTGGTCTTCACTATTGGAAAGGTGCATAAAGAGGTCAACTCAGCGTTTAGTTTCAAATCTAATGATATCATAAGGTCTGTATGTGTGTGGGGGGTTCGTTTTTAAAGGTAAGGTATAGTAAATAGTGTGAAAACCATCTTAACATGTACACAATGTGTATCTTAATAGCTACAGCCTGTGTTTTCTATTTATGGTGTAGGAAAGCACTGCTGTTTGACAAAGATATGAGGAATGTGACACATATATCAGAATAACTCTCACTCTTTCTCTTTAAAAACATTCTTTAAAAGACTGCTCTTGACGCGTGGTGACAAAAGTGGCTAATTACCTTTAATAACCTTCCAACATTACATAGCCAAGCTCACAAACACAGCACGGTAATTTGCCTCAGATCAGTGTTGAAGTAGCTTCATGTACTGTTTCAACTGATAAATTGTTGGCACTTAAATGGCACTTCAGAGCAGAAGAAAAGGTGTTCATTATCTCTGAAGACAGAACCTCTTCCTGCCCAACTCAATGGCCTGTTGGCCCCCATTTCCTGCAGCTGATTGAAGAAAGAGCAGCTTTATCTGATGGTGTGTTTGTAGGTGTGGGTCAGGAACAGTGTTGTTTTTTACTGGATGTGTGCTGCTGTTTTAGGTGATTATGGTGTAATCAGGATGTATTCAGAGACCCGGAGATATCCTGGTATTTTGGAGTGGTTGATGTCTAGACCATTTTCTGTTTAAAACGCATCAAAACTAAAGTTCTTTCTAGTCCAGTTTAATATGCAAAATTCACAACTGTGAGAGTTATTTGTAGATTAATTCCCCTGAAAAGGGTAAATGCTTTGCTGAAAAACATTGCTCTGAGGGATATGCCAAAAACTTACCGTGACATTAACTTTATACTGTTGTAAGTTGATAATCTGTTCCAGAAAGCAGTTTGGAGTAAAAATGGCACAAAATTACCCCTGTAGCTTAATGTCACTTACATGTTTTGAATGTTTGGAACTGAACGTTTATTTGGTTTAATTGCATTAGTTGAGTTAATGCCTGTGTTTGCTTAAGCATTCCAACCAGCCTGACATGGTTGTCGGACTAATGGCAGATAGGAAAGTGTTTTATAAAGAGCTGTAGTTAAATAAATACTGGGACATTAGATCAACTGGCCTGCATTTTTTATGTGAACTGAGCTAAAAAAACAAAAATTATGAAACTATTGTCAGTTTATCTCTTCTTGAACAGTTTGAAAGATTTCAGTGTTGCTCCATTGACGTACACGAGCTGTACATGTATTGTACATGTTACATTACCAAGATGGCGTCAGGTGATCTGATTTGCTTTGAAAGGATTTTTCCAGGAAACCTTTATCTTGGTTGTTAAGTGCACCCCAGCAGCAATCATTCCTACAACCCTCGAAAATAGTTCACTGTTATCTAGTGAGCACTTTCATTCAGTCTAAGTTTAGTTTTACTCGCCATGTGAATTCCACCTTCCTTTTACATATTGTGAACTCTAGAATCTCCAGATGAGGTTCTATTTGCAGTTTTTGGTTTGCTTTAACGTGCTGTTTTGATGCAGTGGAGAGAGAGTGCGGGCTCGCTGACTTGAGTGACATTAAGGGTGTGAGAAAGACCTTCTCGCACCTACAAAACGCACGATGCGCGCCAGCCACGCGTCTCCTTGCACCCCTCACAGTCAACAATAACCTCACTGAATGTGATCTGCACTTAGCGTGTGTCTTCACACCTGGATCACATTATGAGATATCTTTTACCAGTAGACATCACACATACACCACAGTTATTAATATTTCTGTGTGGATCATCTCTGTTCGTCTCATTTTTAAAAACGTTTAACAGGAAGAGAAAGAGCATAAATGTACCAAATTTACAACAACTTTATTCACACACAGTTCATTCAGTACACGTGGTGAAGTTAAATAGCAAAAGGGACGCATCCAGATGTGATTGAAGAAGAGCGATCTCACGGCGGCTCACGTGATGTGCACACAGAGACAGTTTTCATGTAACACACACACACATATAAGTGAATGGCAATTCATAGTGGAAACTGATCACTACTGGAGCATCTTAGTAGAATACAGGGTCTTATTTTGACTGGTTCAGTGGTGAACAAACTAAGGGAAGCCACAGGGCTAGTGTTTTCATAGTCATAATTCAAGCCCATGTGCTGCGGACAGTTGAGACAGGTTCATGTGTCGTCTGTGCTTCGTTTCTCAGGGACGGCTCCAGTCTGGAGGAAGTGGTGGAGAAGCAGGCAGACCTGACTGATTATCTGAAACAGCACAACACTCTCCTGAGCAAGAGAATCCTCATCCTCAATGCCCATCATATCAGAAACTGACGTGTGCAAACAGAGAGAGTGACTCCCGACTCTGCAGACGTGACAGTCTCTGAAGGGTTGCGTGCGAGCACGCGTTTATCTTGACTGATCTCGGCAGCCGTTAACTGATCAGAAGGCTTTTGGTGGGAAACGAACCCCAGTAACCTCTCTAACACCGCACTTGCATTTCCGTGATGATGAGCCTGACTATACAATGGCCCCAGTTAGGCAGTCAAAAACCTCTCCTGCAGAAACGTTCAGTAAAGATGCTCATTATGAGATCTTGTGATAACAGGATCTTGTTATCCAGCTAAACGCTTTAGCATTCAACTGATGTGTGTGTGTGTGTGAGTGTGAATTAGGAATAAATTCTCACTAATAAATGTAGTGAGAAAAGGAATAAACGGGTGTCGCTTTGGAAGGTAATGTTGTGTGCTTAATTTGTATTTGGATCTTGGCTTTGTAGGTCAGTGATGATTTTGTGTGTAAGACTGACCTTCTTAGTTCTAATGTTTGATTACTGACTGCTGTCTTTTAATGTCAATAAAATCATTGAAGCTTTTTGGAATAAAATTTCAATGCATTTTGTTTAAGTAGGTGTGCTCTTAGTAGATATTAATCTGTTCATTTTGATGGGAAAATGAATCAAAACTTGATTTAGATCATCTGTAGTAATAAAGTTGAAAATCCACGCACAGATTGTAAATAAAAATCCAGTGATTTGTTGGAAAAGGAACAAAGGAGAGTTGTTACTAAATATAGAAACAAAAAAAATCCTTTCCAATAAATACTTAAACAGAAAAAGTCCTCTAAGTCGTCTTTCATGTTCCTGCACAGCAGTATAAATTATGACATGTATGCATTTGGCAGACACTTATATCCAAAGGAACTTGCAGTGCATTTAAACTGTATAATTTAAAGCTATGTGCATTCCCTGTGGCTCAAACCCGTGTCCTTGCGTGCAGGCACCATCCTCTACCAGATACAGGAGCAGTTAGCTAAGACACACAATGGTTAAAAAGACAATACACTTTATTTAAGCAGGTTCATAATAAAACATTTGAAGTGCATAACTTACATATAAATGCATTTAAATCACTATTTACAATGACTCAAACTCGGCGCTTTTGGTTGGAGTGGAAGTCTACATGGCTCAATAACACTCACGTGACACGTGCATTGTTAGTTACAGTATGAGGAGATATATCAGTTCTTAGTGAGTGTTTAGATGTGATTCTCATTGCATTGACATTTGTTAAAATGCCGGTCTTTGGTAATCCAGCTGTTTGGCTCTTGATGGGCAAATCATCACATGGATGATTCAGCATAGCTGTGTAGATTGTAGATTTTCTCCAGTTTAACCCTGTAACACCTGTGAAGAAAACATACAAAGTTAAAATTCACAATTACTTAATACATAAAATGTATGTTCAGTGTTCCTGGATTGATCTTTTTGTATGTTTTTTTGTATTTTGGACACTGATCCTGTGTGTGTGTTCTGGTTTTCTGTTATGGGGACCAAATATCCCCACAAGTACAGTAATACCAGTACATTTTGACCTTGTAGGTCCACGTCACGTGAGGAAACAAGCTTATAAATCATACAGAATGATTGTTTTTAAAAATGTAAAATGCAGAACGTTTTCTGTGAGGGTTAGGTTTAGAGGTAGAGTTAGTGTAGGGAGATCGAATATACACTGTAAAAATATATACATATATATACAATATATACATATAAAATATATATACAATATAAAAAAATTTTATATTATATATAAAAAATTAAAAATTAAAATATAAATTTTTTTATATATACAGTATAAAAACCATTATGTCTATGGAATGTCCCCATTAAACAGGAAAACCCCCTCACTCATTTTGTCATTTTGAGTACATGTGTGTAGTGAAGTACATGGAAATGTACCATATTAAAAGTTTATTTAATGTTAGTTCTGTTGCTGTTTTATTTGTGTTTAAGTAACTTTATTAACTTATTAGTTGCTTATTAGTAACTTCATTACTTAATATTGTTTTTACGTAGTATCTTTATTACTTGAGTGTATTACTTTATACTTAGTATCCTTGAAAAAGGTTCTTTAGCAGCCAACACACAGACCTTAGAAACTACACTGGTCAGGACCTCTATAAGGTTCAATGTTTTTTATATTAAAATAATAATATTACAAAACTCATCCCCCAAACCTGCTGACATTATTAAAACGATTTGATTTGACCACTAAATGTCCTTTGCTTGGCTTTAAACATTTCTATTTGTGAAGACATTTTCAAAAATTGGCCCTCATGTTTAACTTCTGTATCTGTATACCTTGTTACAGGTTGTTTTGTATTTGTGTGTAATTTTGATTTGGTGTCTGTTGTTACTCCTTATAATATTTCATTCTTTTAATAATAAAATGCAATAAAACAAAAAATGAATAATAATAAAATAATGTAATGTAATGTTTTAGTATTTTCTCTTCAGAAACTCTTTCTCTATTCACTTTTCACTGGCTGATCATTAAAATGGGTTGTATTCATGGGGGTAGAGCTTTTCTCGTCTGTGTGTGTGTGTGTTTACTCTCAGTTCAAGAGAAAGTCTCACTGCTATAAAGATCCAGTAATTCCCGGCTCATTTAGTACTGGCTGTTTACCCAAAGTCTTTCTCGCTCATTCTCTGTTTGTTTGCTCTGTTTGTTTCACTTGCTGAAGATGTGACAAGCCGTTTGTTAATTAATGTGGCTGTTTCTTCTCTGAATACATCACACTGGAGTGGTGATGGAGTGGACTCCATTCCTAAATGAATTGCACACACTTGTTGGGTTGAGACTTGCTGTGTGTTGTCAAGAATGAATTGCTGATAGATTAATGATTTCATTTGCGTTTCCTGTGTGGTGCTTTGATAGCCCTTGTTCACATTTTTGCTCATCCACGTTGTGTGTGTGTGAGACTCACTTCAGGGGAATGGCACTCTTGAGTGAAGGGGCAAACAGCGCTTTTTGGGGCAGTTCTGTCTGCGATATTTCCGCCTGAGGTTGAGAAAGTCTGAGAAAAGAGGCAAATAAAACACTTGTTCTTATATAGGCAGGGTAAATGTGAATCAAAAGAGTAGAAAATGTAACCGTGTGCGGCTGATGTTACTGCCTCCCTGTGATTTATCACTTTGTTGTTTTGTCTGCTAAATGTAAATGTATTCTTTAACCAAGAAACTACGTACATACTTTCCACATATGAAAACCCCCATCTGAGGGTCCCCAAAAAAAATATCATTAAAACCCATGCTGTGTGTGAAAAATAAAGTAATTTTACAAACGCAAACAGGTGACCATTGACAAACATTTTGGGTCCCCATCCTTTGCCTCACAAAACAAGAGATTTCCTTTCCAAAATGTATTATAATGTTGACAGTCTGTTGTTCCATCTCAACATTAGGGGAATAGGTGCCCCTTACCCCCCAGCACCCACCCAGGACCTACACCCCTGAAATAAAATCAAAATGAATGGCAACAAACAATCTGGAGGGCAATATAACAACCGGGGCTTGTGCTGATAACCTCCGCAGGGACAATGGCGCGGTACCCCCGGGAGGAGATGCGCATCGGGCCGTGCGCTTTTATTTCTGCCTTGGACTAAAACGATGCGACCTTCATGTACCTCCCTCTCTTTCTGTCTTTCAGCTCAATGTTAATGCATTATACCATGTATATATGCATTATAATGCATATACCCATTGTGCTCACCATCATGCCTAACAATACACGCCGGTGCTTGAGCGCACTTTGTTTGCGCTCATTTAATGTGCCACGACTTGTAGTTACATTGAAACAACGTCAAAACAACGTAAATAACAACATTGATTTATGCACATTAAATAAAACTAGTAACTTTAAATAGCAAGCAAAGTGATTTACTTTGCTTTATTTTTTGCTTTATTTGGTTTTGTTTCACTGCGTGTTTGTGCATTATCATTTCATTATAGCGATTAAACTAACTGACCCCAACCCAGTTTTGGTTATAAGAATGTTTCTGTAACATTTCCATTCATTAAAAAAGTTTACAATCGTTTGTATTAGACGTTGTATTAACGTTATTGCTTGGTTGTAGGAACTCTAGTGAAAGTTTTTCTATTGTGTTACGTTTTTAAACGTTTCACTTACTACTTAAGAATAACGTTTGATATAAAACGTTATAAAAACCTTCTACTAACGTTACTGCACTACCGTTTATGAGACCTTTAGAGAACGTCCCCATGAATGTATCACAGTAACTCTTAAAACGTGAATTTTCTAAATAAAACTCTATTTTAAAGTAAGCAGCAGACTGCATTACTTATTTCATTCATTTGTCAGTATCTCATGTAGTAGCCATTTAATAATTCTCTTGTTTCATTCCTTCAGATGTCTGAATTTCCTTCTTCAGGTCCAGATTTCATACAGACAACAACATGTTAACTAAACATTTCATATATCCAAAACCGGGTCAAATAGAAAAAAGTCAATCCACCCCCTTCTAAACTCTCTTTATATATCTTTACTTTCTGTCCTCGAATGATTTAAGTGTGAACATTTAAATTGCTACTTAAAACCAATTTTGATACTTGGCAGACATGCATTCGTCATGGGCTGACCGTGTAGGTTAATGGTTCTTTACCTTGTTTCTCCGCGCTGGAGATGAGCAGTACTGCCAGAAGCAACAGCAGAAGATACAGAGGATGGAAAAACTTCATGATGATGTTGTGTCGTGTCCCACACGTCCCAGACAAATTCTCTAAACGTGTAGATAACTGCAGAAATCCTTTTATGATGATCGGTCTTAGTGTTTTTATCCAGTCTGTGTAAGACGTTATAAGTGGATATGCCACACTTGTTCATGTAGTTCTCCCCAACTTTCCCTAAACTTCCAAATTAGTCTATTCACCCTGTTTTCTCTCTCCTCATAGGGATGGATGATAGCTAGACAGCTAGGTGACCTGATGGGTATGAATGTCCAGTCAGGACAATGTGAGTTCACAACCTCTTTATACGGACAAGAGAAAGGGGAGGGGAGAGAGAGAGAAAGGGTGAATAAGGGCACAGATGAGGGGTGTGGAATGCCGAATACTGGGTGGGGACATGGGGCACACACACGCACACACACTTTGAACAGAGTTATCAGAAAGGATGTGTGAGTGTGTGTTAGGAGCATTTTTTATAGAAATCTCTTCACAAAGTTTCATGAAACATGTCTTGTGAGATCAACTGACTTGCGAGGACATTTAAGGTGGTTTGCATTACTTAAATGCATAGCAATCAAGTTTGTGTGAGGGTCAGGTTTAAAGACAGGGTATAGAAATTGTGTGTGTGCTGCTGAACAGAGGGATATTGATATCCAGTATATACGTATATATATTATATTCTTTATAAAGCATTTTTGTAAGCATTTTGTGAGCTTTAATGGAGGCAAAATATGACCTTTTTATATCAAAGAGTTAACATGTTCAGTGTCTCTGATTGGCTTGCATTTGATTAGTGAACCAAAAACAACCTTCAATATTTTTTTTCTTTTTGTTATAAAGTAACATTTTGTCATTTTAAAGTTTACAAAATGTGTTTTCTCTCTATAAATGTGCTTCGAGTGTGTCTGTTTCTTTGTTGTTTTTGGAAATTCAGCACTGGTCAAAGAGCTGGCAGAATTATTGGTCAGTTAGGTGTGTGTGTGTGTGTGTGTGTGTGTGTGTGTGTACTAATGAGCTGCTGTTGTACTTCACTATGCAGAACAAAATCTCACAACAGGAGAGCCAGTCTGACACACTTACACACTGGCCAAAGTCTGTTACAGCTAACATTTACCTTTCTCTTCGAAAGTATAGATCTGTACATTCTCAATACTCATCAGCTCTGCATTTGGAGGCAGTAAATCACTCAAACCTAAAATCAGAAAATAGACAAAAGATATGAAACAGATTGCCAATAGAAATATAATTCTACAGTTCGTACACACATATAAAGATGGATTACATTGGGGGCTAGGCTAGGATCTCAACTTGTGTTAATTCAGAAACACCGCTTGTGTATCACAGACTGCTAACATTCACACATAAATGTTCGACTGAATTCACTCCCTTGAGCTCAAGTACAGTATAGCAAGCCTACAGCAGTGGAGACAAAATAACACAGATTGTTTACTCAACAATAGAGTGAATAATGGAAGAGTCCTACTAACTTACTGATGGAGAGAGAGAACGAGAGAGAGAGAGAGAGAGAGAGAGAGAGGGAGGGAGGTTTATTTCACTATAGCCAGTGTGTAAGCTTTTGTTTAGTGATTTAAAACTGAACTGGACAGACACTACACTCTGCTTATGTTATGGGTCCAATATGCTAATGTTATTGAATTTACAGACACCGAATGTTTGTGTGTCTCTGTGTGTGAGTTGCAAACGGCCCGTCTTGTGCAAGACAATACTTAAAACTAGCATAATATGCAAATACAGTAGCAGCTCCATCAAGCAAACAAATGCGAGTAAATATCAGATCATTTGTATGAGTATTTAGATGAATGAAGGCAATTAATAATGTGTGTGTGAAGGGTGGGGTCAGGTTTAGAGATAAAATGAGTGTGAGAGTGTGCTTTAGCTGACCTGTTGGAGAGTAAGTGTGTGTTTGTGTCCATAATTAAGTGCACATGTGTCCAAGCCGATGGTGTGTGAGCCACATGTGTGTCCACTCTTTGACCTTTCTCATGTGTGTGTGTGTGTGTGTGTGTGTGTGTCAGTTTGTCTTCTTATTTGATATACTGGGCTTGTCATGGACTAAGTGTTTTTCTACCTTCTAACTGAATGCAATCAGCCTGTGAATGTGTGTGTGCACACTAGCTTATATTTTATTGTGTTTGTCTCATTCCATTGTTATAAAACATCCACTTGTGCAACCCTTGTGTGTGTGTGTGTGTGTGTGTGAGACTTCACGTCCTCTGAGCCTTTCCATCTCAATTAGAATTAAAACCCAGCATGTAGCTAATGGACGAGGTAAGGAGACAGACCAACAGCCGACACTTCAGTCCTAAAACCAGCTTTTGACCCTTTGAGTGTGTGTGTGTGCATGTGTGTTAAGCTGATTTGTGTGTATGTGTGCTCATGTAGATGTCAGTGGGGTTGTTTACTGCTTTATGATGTTTGAAAAATGTCCCTCATCAATGCTATACATTCCATATTCAATGTGTCTTCTAATTCTCCCTGGTGCTTTACATTGTCCTCCTTGTGCATTCTGGACTTTATTCCCCTATTTAAATATGCAAATGAAGTTGCATTCTTATTCGGGGCCACCTGGTATCCACGGTGACTGATAGCTATAGAAAAGAGTCCTGTGCAGAGACAGAGATGTGGGTATTGCATGAAAACAGGCTCGCCGAGAAGTTTGAGTCAGTTTGTTTATTGAAATGACAGACACAGCTCACTGGCCGATGGTTGGAGGTGTGTATGTCTGTCACTGTGTTTGTGCATCTGCGTGTGTGTGTTTAATTGGGGATTAGACGTCATTACCTGGATTAACCTGCTCAAATAATCCCTCCATCAGGAGATGGGTCACCAACTCCACCCCCGGTGACACAGTTATACGCAAACCTGAGTGACAATTTTCTAGCCTAGAGGTGCAATTTCGCTGTGAAGGAGAAACGTATTTGGCACGTTGTTATCTGTGGTGGATCTAGGTTTGGATTAGATGAGATTTATTATGATTCTGTTTCATTTCAGTGACAAAGCAACAAATATCCTATAAAAAGGCAGAGATGGTTTAATTTTAATGGCATGATTAAACTGAATTTAATGGCATGTTTTTAAATGTTGACATTAAGTACACAGGGAAGGAATTTCATATAAAGCCAAATATTCACACCACAATTTACTGGTATTGCTATTCTTATATATGGGGACATTTGGTCCCCATAATGTAGGGAATAGCAAGACCACACACACACACAGACACACACACACACTGACCTCAGCTACACCTCTGCTCCACCAGGCAGGGGTCGAGTCCATCTTTCAGGATCAAGAGCACATAATGTGTCAATCAGTAGACAGACACCCCTCCCACACACACACACACACACACACACACACACACACACACACACACACACACACACACACTGTAAGCGAGACCTCCAATACCTCGAGTTTACAGCTCTGCATAGTTACTGCCAGGAAGCACATACCCAGACTACTCCCCCAACATACCCTCTTCCTTCAGCTTAGACATGTTCCTCCACACATAAACAGACACACACAGACACAAGTGTGGCATATCACACACAGACACACACACACACACGTGTATATCTAAATGGGGGCCTTCCATGGCCTTCTATTGTTTTTGCACACAGCTAGTTATAAACACTATAATCAAACCCTAATCCACACTCTAATCCTAAAGCCATCCCCAAATGAAAAGATGGTTTATATTTCCTCATAACTAATGAAGAACAGTTGTTTAATGTTATATTTCATATGTCAAAAATGTCAGCAAAATGTTTTAAAAACATTACAGAATGAAAGTTTGAGATATTTTAAAAATGTAAATAAAAACTTTGAAATGATGGGAAAAAAATTAAGTTTCCACAAAATTAGATTAGCAGCGGGTGAGCGCTACTGAGCATGTGCGGAAATTCAGTTCAGACAGTCTGGTTCTCATGTTTTACTTTTAATAAATAAGTCCTATTTTATTGCTTCTGTTTATTGAATTAATAAAAACGCCTCCATTTTTCTGATAGTTTTGCTAATCAGTTTACCAGGTTTTGAATGTCAGCATACATCACATCTTACCTTGTGTAATACTCAGTTTGATGAATAGAAAAAGGTAAAGGTAAAAAATGTCACATCTTGTTTATAAGTTGTTTTGCGCATTAAGTTAATGCATGTCAGATGGCGTTTATGCGTGTTTTGTTTGCTGCATTAAATTCAGATGTGTTAACAATATTGAACAGACTGCAAAAACAATATTTTACGTAATAAGCAATATCATATATCAGCACGGATATTACGTAGACGTACGCAATAATATGCATGTTAGTATGCAATAGTATGCATGAAAAAGAACACTTTCTCCATCTGGAAAGCTCGATTCTGATTGGCTGGTTTCCACAGCTTCTTTATGAGTTGCACAAAAAGTTTTATTATCCCAACACCTGAAAGTCGTGCTTACGGAGTCGTTGAAACACTATTGAAGATAAAAATAATAACTTAACTTGATTTACCAATGTTTGCCAGGTTAATGACATCAGCTCTTTAAAATGTACAACGTAAATGTTGGGGAACCAAGAGATGAAAATGACAACAGTAGTTTAGGAGACAATATGTGTGTGTTGAGTATGTATTTAATTTGATTTCAGAAGCAGGAAAATGTATGATGTGAAAAAAATGCAATACATAAAAATAAGTCCCACATCTCAGGAGACTAGATTTGATATAGATGTCATTACAATCACTAAAGACCTTTGAATCATAATGTTTAATTTCAGCTAAATTTGGAAATTATTTTTAGTGTCTCAAAAACTGTCTCAAAAATGTAATTAAAAACAAAAGGCACTTTTAGGTTCATCTGAGTATGTGTGTAGTGTATGAAGTAGTTTTACACTGAACATTACACTGAGTGCAGTTAAGCTGTATTTATGGGCTGGTTTAACCCTGGGATATCTTTGTTTCACACTGTTTATACTTTTTGTTAGTAATTAATCCTGGACTGTCAGGTTTTAGGATTTTATATTTGTGCATTTGTAAACGTTGGTTAATGTTCTTATTTGCTTTGTGCATATTAATTTCATTGTGAAAAATAATACAATGAATATAATTAATTGTACAAGAGCATGCCAATCAAATATCTGTAAACAATTTAGTGCATTTAGGTGTTTCATGATCTTTTTGAAAACTTTTGATCTAAAGGTTTATGCCTGAACGTGTTTTTTATTCATTTTTTTATTCATTCATTCAAAGGCTTTTTAGTGTGTGATCCCTTTAGTGCAAAATTATACCCAGTATCTGTATGGTATGGTATACTGTACCTAAGTGGTTAATATGTGAGATATTATATGTGAGTAATATTCAATTGTTCCTGTAGCTCAGTCAAGCATTCCTGTAGCTCAATTGATAGAGCATTGAGAGTTTACATATATTTGTTTTTCTCACACTGTATCTGGTTTATCAGTTAAATTATAGACAGATTGGTTGATATGCCAAGGGAAAACACCCATGTTAAACCTGATCTGTTTGTACAAATCAAACATGTAACAGTTCAAATGGTATTAGCTCGTGTAGAGTATCTGGCTCTGTGTGTGTGTTACAGTAATAGGTTCTGTGAAGCCTCTGGGGTTGTAAGCTGATTAGCCGGCTGCTCCATTCCACGCTGCTTCTGGAGGGAGGAGATTTTGAGCTAAAATAACCCCTAAGTCCTATCAGCAGCATGTTTACAGGTCAGGTTTAACAAACACACATCACGGCAGTTCCCGGGTAGAACTGAACTTTCTGTCACACTCTCTTCTGTCACAGATCACAGGATGGAATAAGAACCATTGCCTTAAGCTTTTCTGGGACGTTGAAACTCTTGCCAAGATCCTGCCAGAATTTCATGCATTTGTCTATACCTCTGGATTCTTTGTTTTCATGCCGACCCTCAGGATGGTGTGAGTCCGTTGTCTTTGGCGGACTAAGGGCAAAGAGGTATCCGTTAGAATGCCTGTGCATCAGATATCGGTTGTGCCGATCGCCAGGGAAACTGCCAGCAACACTCGGAGCTCTAGCAGGACTAGAAACAAGAGCAAAGAAAATGAGGTAAGTACACACACAGAACATGTATGTACATTAATATCTGTATTAGTTTCTGAACATGTTTTACTACTTTTTCTCATAACAAATTCCACAGTTTGTTTTATATAAATCAAGGTTATATTGATGTTATCTCATGGTAAATATTACCATACATACATATATATTTGATAGAAGCCATCCATGGTTTTACCTGTGGTTGCTACCCAGCTAACACTTCAGATTGTAAAAATGTTTCCCTAACGTTTCCATTAACTAAAAAAAAAAAAATTATTTCAAATGTATTATTTGAGTTATAGGAATATTCAAAACATCCAGTTTTTAGATGTTGTATTAGTGTTATTGCTTGATTATAGACCAAGAACATTTTCCAAATGTTTTTTAGTTCTGGAATGTTTTCAAAACGTTCAACAATTTTCTCTTATTTTTGACTCAATCTTTTGTAAACTGAAGCATTACAACAGGATGGTGTTGTATTGGAAAAAGATTGTTGCTATAAATAGGTAGTGAAATGTTTCATACCTTTAAACAGGGTCCTTGACATTAAATACAATGTACTGTAAAAATCACACTTGTACTGTAAAAATCACACTTTTTACAGCTATTTATGAACATCTTTGAATTTCCAATTAAAATATTCTGATTGTATTTCTGAGTATGAAATAACACATTATAATTTGACTGGCTACTTTTGGGAAAGAATTAATAAGTGGATTGGACACAAGTACAGTTGATGTGTAGAACTGAATATTTTTTAATTGTGCCTGCAAAATGATCTGTTTTTATTACTTGTGGATGGACAGATTTTCCGATTGCAAGGTCTACATATAATTTCTTTGCTGTTTTCTGTACAAACAAACCAGACAGAAACTGATTATTCAACACTTGGCTGCTATTGTGGCAAACTGTAGTCGCTTTACATTGTGATTAGACATACTCTCTGTGGGGGCGGTCTTGGCCAGAATAAACTGCAAACTGGATTCCAATGCACAAAAGTCTAGCTGTGACATGTTTTGTATTTCGTAGTCTGTAAAGATTAAAGACTTACTGAACTGAACATCTGACACATCCTAAACTGATTTTCCGTCTGTTGAGTTAAGGTTTTCAGTGTTTTTGTATCTCAGTCAAAGGTTTTCTCACCGTCGCAGGGATACAGTTGAAGCTCTCGTCCCATTGGTGGTATGTCTTTGAAATGACAATGAGTTTAATAAGCATATGTCTTTAAAAGGCTGGATTTTTGGCTAAAGAAATGGCAGATTAAAGAAAGTTTAAAATAATTCACTTGCTCACATCATCAGCTATCAAGCACCGGGCATTGTTTTCACTTGAGTTACTTTTTTATAACGTTCTTTTTCCGTTTCTCAGATCTTCCACGTGTGTAGATTTTTGTGTGTGTAGAGTGTTGTAGTGTGTGGAGGTTGTAGGTTAGGAGTGTGATATCCATTTTACGTGTTCTGTTTCAGTGAATTAACAGCAGCATCTCTAATCCACTGTGCTCTCCACTGGAGCTGTCACTAGTGATCACTCACTAACATGCACACACATTGCACACACGCAAACGCACATGCATGCACGCACACACACACACACACACACACACACACACACACACAAACACACATTATACACACACACATTCACGATTATTTGGCACCTGGTTGGCTTTCCTGACTTTTACTCTTTAATGAAAAAAACCCACATGGTTTTAGACACAGAGATGTATTGATATTGCTAATTATCCAGGTCATTATCAGCTTCATCATCTGCCCACATCTGTCAATACATGATGGAACTATGAAATATTTGTGATGTCAAAATATAAACAGAACAGTTTCTATATTAAAGAAGAGAAATTAAATTATACAAAATGAAATTATCATTTAATTCCTCAGAACTATCTTTGTGTGTGTTTTTTTTTTTTTTTCCCACGTTGTAAGGACCATGTAACTGGTTTAAATGATAGTTGTTTTGAAAATCTAAAATAGTAGTAAGATTTCTGTGATGGTTAGGTTTAGGGGTAGGGTTAGTGTAGGGGGATACAATATACGGTTTGTACAGTATTAAAACCATTATGCCTATAGAATGTCCCCATAAAACATGAAAACCCAACATGTTTGTGTTTATGTGTGGGTTTTCTTAAGCAAATATTGGGGAAATTTGTACCCAAAAGTCTGCCAAACCTGAGCAAAACCTGCTTTTTGGGATGTCCTCATTTATGAAAATGATATAAAAGTAAAGTAAGGTTTTTTAAAATTGTAAAAATGAATTCTAATATAACAGCTGTTAGATGGTAGAAGCATTATTTCAGACTGTAGTAATTGTGCTCCAGATGGCAGGATCAAAACACAACTATGATATCTGAGAAATGAAAGTGTTGGACATAAGAGAACCTTTGTGTTAACCAATCCCTGTGTATCTAAATGGGCACACGGCTAATCCAGCCCCACCAAGAACATGAACAGGCATGTGTGGGCTCTTACATCCATTAGCCTTTGCAGCAAGCATACGTGCTCATTGAACTTAAAGGGTTGAATTTATGGGTAAGTGAATATCTATTCTTATCTATATTCTTATTCTATATCTGTGCTTCTGGTACTGAGATTGTACATTATTATTGTACATTGCATATGCCCAGTTAACATATTTAGGCTGTGAAAACATTTCCCTAAGATTTCTGTTTATAATAAAAATAATAAAACATATTTTTTGAGAGTTCAAAGCATCCAGTTTTTTAGATCTCGAGTTAATGTTACTGTGTGGTTATAAGAACGTTTTTCAAACTTTTTAAATTCTGTAATATTTTTAAAATGTTCCACAAACAACTTAAGAGTAGTGTTTATATATATATATATATATGTTGAAAAAGCAAACAAAACAAACAAAAATGTTTGTCAGTTCTTGCGATTTTTAATGATATGTGAATTGAATGAAAGTTTCTTAGCCGGGAAAAAATTCAAGTCCTCATTGTATTTTGAATGTGATCAAAATGACCTACTTTGTTTTGTGTAAAATATTAAAACATGTCGTTTCATTAAATAATAAAGCATTTTCTTATGGTGTCAGTTGTAATTAACAGCTAACAAAGTGTGTATATCCATGTGCATGACAAAGGAAGAGAGAAAAAATATGTAAAGGCTTGTGAATTGTCTCATGTGTACAAACTGCCTGCAGTCTGTTCACTAATTATCTGATGAATACAAAACTGAAAAGATGACTCTGACATCTGATTGACTTTTTTGCAAACTCTTTGAAGAAAGTTCCTGCAGGTTTTTTAATGTGTAATAGTCTCTATATGTTAAACTCGCTTTTTAACTGTGTTTTCTGTATTGTTTTATCTATTGCTAAATTCATTCACGATGGTCTGTCATTTTGGTATGATATATCTCTGATAACTCCACCTCTGAACAACATATTACTAACAACTAACTATGAACTGTGATTGATTGCCTAACATGTCAATAAATTTGTGGCCAGTTTAGGCTGCAAAAAGCACCAGAGCTTTGTAATATTTAACTTCAGTAAAGGAGTGTTTTGTGAAGGTCTTTTGATGATGTCTGTTTCAGATGATATGTGGCTGCATGTGTTCTTTTAAATGTGATGCGTACAAGCTGCTACAGGGTATAATAACATCCATTTATAGATGATCAGTAGTGAAATCTCAGTATACTTGTTTTGCAGAAGGCAGATTTGATCTTAGTGCAGGTTTACTGTGAGATGTATATTATGGACAATTTGTTTTATTAGTGAACTATAATCAGAAGCCACATGAAGATGTAACATCATAGTGTTCAGAAGGTACAGCACAAAATCAGGTGATATAAATGATCATAACAGAAGTGTATTTCTGGTAACAGAGTAGAATAATAGAAACATCAATAACAAGATCATTTTTCATAGAAATTCCAGATGAGCAGGGTTTTTTTCTAGAGAGGAAGTAAGATCATCATTTCAAGTCTAAAGCCATTGAAGAGAAACCAGAGAAAAGTGTTTTTGCTTAGAGGTCATGCTTTCATAGATCAGGAGTCCTCAGATATGTTTTTCATTCAAGCCTTGAAATGAATGGCATAGATCAGATTGTTTGGTCTTAGAAGAATTTGATGAAAAATGTTGGTATGAGAATCTCTTTCTTTTAAAAGCAGACTTTGGTATCTTGGCAGATCTGAGCACAGACTGAGACACCGTTAAGGTCTTTTCTGAAAAACCAGAGAAAATGTGTAAGGTTACTGTAAGGTCAGGAGAGGCAGGACATTTCAGCAAAAGTCTCCTTTTGCTCTCCATTCATTCTCATGGCTGCCTAGGTGAAACAATCAAGAGGTTATAAAGCTCTTATTTGTAGTTATTCTGTCCGATGGGATGTAAATAAAGGCGTGAGAGGAAAGTCATGCTGGGCTAAGTGGATGTTGAGGTGGTTATATTTTAGCTCTGAGCACAGCATGAGCTGCTTGATGGAAGTGATTGGCGCTAAATGTAAAAGTTGCACTGATGTTGTAAATTTGCTCTTACATAGCTAACAGTTTTAGGTTGTAAGAACATTTCCCCAACATTTCCATTAAGTAACAAAAACGTTAAAAATGGTATTTTGAAGGTTTTAGGGTAGTTCAAAAGCTCCGCTGTTTTAGACATTTTAAAGTTTTATATTAACGTTATTGCTTGGTTATAAGAATGTTGTTCAATTTTTAAAAATTCTACTTTAACATTAAAATGTTCCACTAAAAACGTAATGTTTCTGATATATATAATGTATAACATTATATTCAAACGTTCTGTTTGCATTACAGTAAAAGAGTTTTTTGATAACTGAGAACTTTTATAGAACATTAGCCAGCATTCTGAGAATGTTCCCTGTTAGCTGGATAAACAGTATTTCAATATAACTTTTCCCATAAAGGATGCACCTTCACACTCGCTCACAGACACACTGCGGCTGTATGAAATATTGAAAAGCTGATCAGATGTCAGTGCCTGGCAACGTTCATGTGAATAATTCAGAGAGAGAGAGTGTTGCTTCAGGAGAGAGTGAACAGAGCTCAATGCCATCTTTACTAACAGCAGCTAACCAGCATAGCCATTCCTATTCAAAAAGACAGTGACATAAGTTACTTTCAACTTAATAACAAGAATTGTGATATATAGAAACTAACCAGCTAACAGGTACCGTTACCAGAATGTTTGCTAATGTTCTCTTAAAATTATCAAAAATGTGCTTGCTGTAACGTTAGTTGAATGCTTATTTAATGTTATATATCATATCTTAAAAAAGGTGTTTTTTATTTTATACGTGCATGTGTGCGCATGCAGACAGGTTTAAGAAGGGCTAATTTTAGTAATAGGATTGGCTTGTCTTAAAGCTGCAGTCACATTAAAGGTCTATTCAAACATGTGAGAAAAGCTTTTGCTTAAAAAACACCATTCTTGTTTGTTTGTGTGTCAAGTGGGTAATTTCTGCACCATTAATGTCACCAAAAATAAATGCGTCCACAAATCTTTTAGATTGTTTGAACACTCCCTTATGGCTTCCCCAGCTAACATGGAACATTCTCTCAATGTAGGCTGTATATGTTCTCTAATAGTTCTCTCAAAGTTCTTATATATTTCATATATAAAGATGTTATTCTTAAGTAGTTAGTGGAACTTTTTCAAAATGTTACAGAATTAAAACTGTTTGAATAACGTTCTTATAAGCAAGCAATAACATTAATACAACATCTAAAATGTTGCTGTGTCGGGCTGGTTGGGGTGCTCATACAAACAATCTTCTGTTTGCCACATTACCGCAGGGTTTAGAGTGTTGGAGGAGTCCATCTATGTATACAAATTCCTGTTTGGCTATTGGATGTGTGACCTAAAAATGAGTGAGAGACAGAGAGAGAGAGAGTGAGCATTTGATTAATCCTCTTTCATTGTCAGGGTAAGAAGGCACCCGGACGATCAGGAAGTTCATCCGTCATTTCTAAGGTAACACACACTTTCTGTTGTGTTTATCGACTTCATTATTCACAGCACACCCAATCACAACAAAGTAAATGCTTTGCAGTCAAATGGCACATGAAGATCATTTGCACTATTGTGATTGGCTGTTTCAGGCGAGTAGTTCCAAAAAAACCCAGCCAGCCGTGCTGAACAGTGTTTCCCAAACATCAGTTCCCTCATCTCAGGACATATGCAGGTGAGTGCGGCGTACACCATGGCTCTGGGTTGTAAGCATTGGTGCTTTGCTCATCTGCATCTATTCATATCATGTGGTTTATAGAATGTGTTCTGTGTTCTGGAATGCAAGTCTTTGAATGTATGTCCAGTGGGATCCAAAGGTCTGAGAGTCATGGACCCAATATATACATGTGTATTTATATAGGTATGTTGAAGCATTTACAACCAAAGAATGTTTTACAACTGAGACTCTGTTGAAAAATTAGGCCAATGAAAGAAAAACAACATGTAACAAATTTGGTACAAACCCCAGTTCAAAAGAGATTCACTTTTTATTTGCACATCATGTTTATCAGCCAAAGTCATTTCATGCTTTTTGTCTCTTTCATCCCTTTTGTTTGCGTATGCCTGTGTGTTTGTTTTTTGTGTGTATGTGTTGTTCAGCTCTAGCACTTACACTAAACTTAAATTAGATGGCTCAGATCACACGACACTTATCATGCCTATAAGCCACGGCCCTGGCTCTGCCCCCAGCGCGAAGCGACAAGTGAAACGCCGCATCCGGCAACGGCGGGAAAACAGTGGAACCAGGGCGGCTGGGTGTGTCACAGAATGCGTAAACCAACCGAAACCTTCACAGTTGCATAAACAGGCACGTACACGCTCAGATTCATCCTCCGAAGATGAGCAGTGCTGGAGAGAGACTCGTTCCTGGAGCCGCCAGAAAGCAAGACGGCGACGCAGCCGACACACTGAGGAATGTTCCCGTGAATCACGGAACGACGTTGAGCTCGTGTCCGTCACCTCACATGAGGAACAGAAAGAGAACAAGCCACCACACTGCAAGGGACCCAGCACTGAGGCCTACAAAAAGTGTACTTCACCAAGGGTGGAGCGTGGGAGCCAGGCCGCCAATCACAGCAGAGTGGATGGACGTGGCAGTAGTAGGTGTGGAAGTGAGGAGGAAGAGCCTATTACACAGTCGTATGAGGAGCAAGGTTCAGGACAGCCGGATATGGCTGTCCCATCCACCTATAAATGCACATATTCCGCCAATGAAAATGGCTCCCCTCAACAAGCATGCACTGATGATGAGCTAGAGGCGTGCAGGTGAGAGAGAGCCAGAGAGAGATGGAGTGAGAGTTGAAATGTTCTCAGGGATGATCTGAATTTGTTTGTGATTTTGCAGGATCTGTCACTGTGAAGGCGATGAGGAATGTCCTCTCATCACTCCGTGCCGCTGTACAGGAAGTTTGCGTTTCGTGCATCAGAGCTGCCTGCACCAGTGGATCAGGAGCTCGGACACACGCTGCTGTGAGCTGTGCAAATATGACTTCATCATGGAAACCCACCACAAACCTCTGCGCAAGGTAACACACACACCACATACCTTAAAGTCTTCACTACAAAAATGCCTTTTGAGATGATTTCTGCTATTATTGATGAGGAAAACACACTGAATACACAGTTACCTTTTGGGGCATGTTGTCACATTATATGGGGTAAGCTGTCACAATAAAAGCTTTTCGTTTAACAGCCTATTAGAGACAGTAAAACAATTATAAAACACCAAATTCATGTAAATGTAATTTACAATACATCACACCATTGTTCTGGCCAACAGTAAATTATTAAATTGCATATAAAAACAAAATTGCATATAAAACGTGTTTCTTTGCCCAAAACTAATATTTATGAAAATAATAAATATATATCTATACATCTATACAGCAGAACTTTAATATATACCTGGCATTTGCCTGAATGTATCCTAGACTGGTTTTATGTTATAATATGTTATGGAAATTTCAGTTGAAATGATATATTTTACAATAATCTTTTGATTATATTGATCTTTCCCAAGTCACCATCACACCCTGCTGTTATTATTCCATATTTGTGCTGTGTATGGCAGCACAATATTTCTTTGGGCAACTTTCACTTTTTCAGCATATACATATATATATATATATTTTTTTTTTTTTAATTACTACATTCATACTGTAGATGTTACATTACATGCACATTTATGCATTTGGCAGATGCTTACAGTGCATTCAATGTATACATATTTCATCATCAGTATGTGTGTTTTCTGGGAATTGAAACCACAAGTGAGCTACAGTAAAAGTGTTTGGTCTAGTTTTACTCCAACCCTACTGATGCACCCTTGTTCTGTCTCTCTGTTTCTTTAGTGGGAGAAGCTGCAGATGTCTGCGAGTGAACGATGGAAGATATTCTGCTCTGTGATCTTTCACCTGGCAGCCGTGGTGTGTGTCGTCTGGTCTCTTTATGTTCTGATTGACCGCACAGCTGAAGAAATCCGACAAGGCAAGAACAATGGTAAACATACACAAATGTAGCGCGCACAATAATTCATATTTTATGCAATGTGTACAAGAGAGAATAAGGTATATTGAAGTAATTTATCTGCGTAGGTTAAAATATAAATATATATTGATTAAATTGAAAAAACAATGACATTTTTTGAAATAGCAGCATCAACATTCTTCAGATTGACAGAAATAGTTTTATTTTTGAGTAAACAAAGTAGGTACACTTACAAAGTACAGTATTACTGTATAACAAATTGCAGGTTAATTTTTTTTGCTAATCTACTGTGCTATAGTGTGTAATAATCTGCTGTGCTATAGTATATAATGTGCTATAATGCTGTAGTGTTTCACTACATAGGCCCAGTATAGCTGTGTGATATACAGAACTAATTACACATTTCCATAATATACAATTATACATAATACTTTTCAGAGTAGCTTTGTCAGTGGTCTCTGGTGAGGTCCACCACAGACCTGTAGAGTTTAGCTCCGACTCTAATGAAACACACCTGAACCAGCACCTGAATCAAGATCTTTGGGACTGCTAGAAACATTCAGACAGGTGTGTTGGAGTGGGCTGGAGCTAGACACTTCAGGTCTATAGATCTCCAGGAACATGGATTGGAGACCTCAGAGATAAGTGGTCATGTCAGGATATTGTGCTGTAATGTCATGCTGTGTTGCTGCATTTGTCCCCTCTCACTGCCATAGGAGTGCTGGAGTGGCCGTTCTGGACCAAACTTACTGTGGTGGCTGTAGGCTTTGCTGGAGGACTCATCTTCCTGTACATTCAGTGCAAAGTCTACCTGCAGCTGTGGAGGAGGCTGAAGGCTTTCAACAGGATTATTTTTGTACAGAACTGCCCCGACACTGTCCGCAACGGCGATGGCAGGCGACCCCTGATCACCAAGAGCAACGGAAAACATGAGGCAGTGGAGGTTTCTGGACCTCAGACACAGACAAACACTTCCTGCCCCGCTCCCGCAGGAAGTGTGGAGCTGGCTCCTGTCTGACTGTGGGTAGAGCTTGCATGGCTGCTGACTGTTTCTACAGGACACTGGACATGATGAAGAAGTTTGACTGTGTCTACAATGGCTCGTTGGTTACTGGTTGGTTTTTTTGATGCACATCAGTGGTTGAAGAATAGAGACCATTTAGATAAGCACTCCAGGTGCATTTGACCAAAGTGATGTGATGTACATACAAAACAAGTACTTCAGTGTGTCTGTGTCAGAATATTAAGGATTTGCCCCTATTCTCAAACTGTTAAAGACTGTTTGGACTGTTAAAATTGTTAGGCTGTTACCTTACCGTAGTTCAGATGAAATGTCTGACATGCGAATGCAACTGAAGCCCAGATTAAAGTCTGAGCACCAGTTGCATCATAATCCTCTTTAACTTCGGCTCATCCAGTAGTCTCAATGCAATAGAGTTAAATTAATTTAAAGCATTAAAGAACCAAAGTTACAACAGTTGCAAACCAGGGAAAATGCATGCATTGGTAAATGGCTTGTATTCTTTTATCACTTCGTTTCTGACAATCGGTGTAAAAAAACAGTTACAAATTGACCCCATGGACTGATTTTGACCCAAAGATGTATTACTTTTTTGACAGAAAAAATTGTGCTATAGAAAATTGTTTGTTTATATTTTTTTATAGATGCATTTGGTGATAGAGGCACTGCCCAACCAGAGAACCAAGTTCTGGTTACTGTAGTTACCCGGTTATTTCTACAGGGGAATTTCCTGTAGATTTGGCTTTTTTTTTTAATAATCTAAACATGTATGCTTCAAGCAGAGTTATTAAACTTTAAAACAGAGGTATTAAAGGTCAACATAGTTAATTTAGAAGGACCAAGGATATATGACACATTGCTGGCTGTATCTAGTACTGAAATCATGTTTGTTCAACTGGCTGTCTACATGAAAAATTAGGTTATATATTTTTGCTTTTCCAAGTGTGAAAAAGCACACAGTAACTTTTCAGCATGTTGTTTTCCAATAACAAATTACATCCAGCCAGTAATTCATTACCAACTGTATTTTTTTAATACGTTGTCTGTTTTTCATTTATTTCTTTACAAACTTAGGCAGCTTTACAAAGGTATTTTTGGTTGACTGTTTATATGATCCACAAGTTTGAAGGTCATCATGTTTTAATAAGTGTTATTTAAAACAATTCTGTTAATTTTACATTTTTGTAATATGTGAAACTGGAATATTTTCTGCAATGATCTTAATATATTAAAAACAATCAAAGCATGCTCCCAAGGGGCATGTTAGCACCAAGTGGCATCATTGATTTAATGATAAATATCAATGTAAACAACTTAATGCATATTATAAAAACATGCAACTCAATCAGTGCAATAAATCAGTGAACGTGTAAGACCATTTCAAAGTCTCTGTTTATTTACACATTGAGAGTGCTGCATTACCTGGGTTACCAAGCTTCTCACAAGAAGACATTTTGTGGGTCCAGATAGTGCATAATACTAATGTATTATGACTAAGTGTAAGTCAGACTCAAACAGAACGCTGTCCGTTTCTCCACAGTCAGCTGTAGTGTGACAGAAATGCAGGACTTCACATCACTAGAGGTCAGTATCAGAATTATGAGACGCTGCATCATCTTCATTCTCTTCCTCCATGTGTGTCTCGAGTAAAACAGAGGTTGTGCCCTCAAAGCCTTTCACTGAAACTTTTCTCATCTTAATGTTGGGGAGTTTCTTTAGATCTCCATTCCACTCTCTGTTAAACGGCATGAAAAGTGACAAAGTTTGACAAATATTACATGTTACACTTTAAATACCTTTGCACAAAGTTTATGGTAATGTAAGTCTTTTATTGCTATGAAAACAGCACCAACAAGGAACAATTATTAGGAAAGTATTATATAGTTATTACCTGAATGTTTTTAAATGCTTAGAAACGATGATGCCTTCCTAATGCCTTATTGACATTTTGACAAATCACTTCCACAGAAGTTCACAATGGCCTTGAATATTTTTACATCTACTCACCGATCGAGTTAAGACGGCGTGCCTTTTCACTCTTTAACCTAAAATGCAGTTAATAAATATTGAGTTTGTACTGTGAAAGGAGTTCAAGATAAACGTCACTGTATCTAAACGAACATATGTAAATGTAAAGCATGATGATGATTCATACTTTTCTTTCTTCTCTAGTTTGATAACTGCTCTTGCCATATACGCCGCATTAATGTAGTGTGTGGCCAAGATTTGCATGCTTTTTACACACTGTTTCTGGTCGTGGACATACCATATATATATATATATATATATATCAAATATCAGATATTGGCATTAACTTGATTTAATTTGGTTTGTGGGACACACATTATCTGACAAAAATGTCAGAAAATGCCCCTACACTCACCTGGCTCCTGCTTCAGCAGTGACTGTGCCAAACGTTAACCAACAGCAATGGCTCCGTATCTAGGCTGGTGAGCTCGTGTATGTGTTTCAAGAGTTGGACTTTAGAAGATACACACAGGAAATATGTTAGATGCATTTGTGCGTGCGTGTGCATAAGGAGCCCTGAGGAAATGTTCAAGCTGTATGGTGAGAGCTGCAGCTTTGATCCTGCCATCATCATCATCCTTCTGGAGAGAAAAGGAAAACCTCAATTTTCAGGAGTTCCTTTCCCACTTTTTAAGTCGCAAAACAATCACATGAACAAGCTCAAGCTCATTGAAAGGGGAAGTGTAAAACTGCAGGCGAGTCATCTGTAATCGATTAGTGAGGTCAACCATCTTAATTTTTTTGACAATTTTTGCAGTGATCAATTATCTGTTATTAGATATTAATTATCAACAGTTTGCACTGTAAAACGTGACATCTTGAAATGTTGTTTAAATTCATAATTCCATCTTTAAACAAAAATGTTAAATAGTCCAATTTTACAAGTGTGTCTCTGGAACCTTGGTGTATGTTACATTTTGTCACACTTTTGAGCTGTCAAGTAAAATACAATAAAAGCAATTTTTGTGCTGCAAATTTTATTTTATTTTGTTTAGGGGAATTTGTCTTGTGCTCAGACTTTATCTGGCACTCTGAAGACTGTATCTTCTTGTGGTTAGGAGACAAATCAGGATTCAGGCACTTAAAACTTAAACTACATCAGCTCTGGCTGATGAAGAGCTTGGCAGGATGTTTGCTGGACTCCAGTCCATAGTGTTGTCATCAGATTCAGGCAAGTCCACTTCCATGGTTTCTTCCTGATCTAACTCAACCTGGTCTACTTCCATGGGTTCTTCAATAGATTCAGGCAAGTCCACCTCCATGGGCTCGCCTTCATCTGACCCAACCTGGTCCATTGCCATGGGCTGTATTTGATGTGACCCCATCTGATCCACTGCCATGGCCTCTTGCAGATTCCTGACCTTGTCCACTGCCACAGGCTCTTGTTGATGTGACCCAACCTGGTCTACTTCCATCGGATCCTTCTGAGTTGACCCAAACTGGTCCACTGTCACGGCTCTTCTTGATGTGACCAGACCTGGTCCACTTCCACTGGATCCTTCTGATTGGACCCAAGCTATAGTTATTGCCACTCTGCTGTTGTTCTGTGGCCTCCTCTATACGTTTTCTTTTAGCCTTAGGAGCAGCAAAATCTGCGCTGTTCAAGTTGTGTGCTCATTTCCCAAAAACAATTTTTCTGTTTGTGGCATTTTCTATACGTCTTAGAATTGTGACTGTAGTAGCAGTACAGTGATGTCACAGCAGCTGCTGTATCTCTGATGTCATATAGAACATATGATGTCATTTTTTTCCACTTTGTGCCTTTTCTGCTACAAACGTAATAATAAAAATATCATTGATAGAAAATGAGAGCACACAAATTTTCATAATTTATTAATATATCATATAATTAAAAGAATTATTCATATAATCAGATGTGAAACTGATGCCCATCCACCTAAACTGAACTACATTTTATATATGAAATAAAACCCAGACTTCCATTTTCCTAAAAATGTGGTTCTTAACTGGTGAAGCACATCCCCTCATAAAACACATATACAGGGCATCATTTGGGTATTCAGTCTATTGCCTTTCAGGAAGAAAGTATATGAATGTATATAAATGATAAAAAGCGTTCTATCTCTGTTTCTTTCTGATGGGAAGAGACGGAGCTCTAACTGTTAGTGTTGACATGAGTCAGAACGATGGATAACTTCATAACACGTTTAAATGGAGTTCTGGCGATGATACATCATCAGCATATACTACTAACAAGTGTGATGACATCATAAACTTGCATATATATTGTAATGTTTGCATATAATGTTTATGCTGTTTTCAGGACTGAGTCCAGTGACATTTCATTGCTCGCAGTGCAGTGAACAGCATACACTCGCCATATGTGGCCCAAGATTTATTTTATTTAGAGGACCAATCAGAATGCATTCCTGTTTGCTTGGACCAGCAAGGATCTGATCATTATCAGATTAACACACCAATCATGATCCACTGTGCTTGACAACCAATCAGATCAACCAATTTAATACACCAATAAGAATGCCTTTTGTTTGTCTAGCTGACAGTATTTTGTGTATGTGTGCAGGTGTGCATGTCAAAGTAACAAATAGACTGAATTATAGACTATAATTCTTATATACTGAATTACATTGGGATACTTGTTAATGCTAATGTTTATTTAAAGTTTTGAAATGTTATACGGAAGGAAAAGTTGGAAACTAAGAGGAAACAACAGAAGCAGCCTCTTTATTAGCACCAATTCATTTGATGCCTTCATAGGATCTCTGAGTATTAAGTAAATGTGTCATTCATTAAAGATGAAACATGGCTATGAAATGTGTAATGTTCTTGTGAAGCATTTCATGTAAAGTCAAAAATACCTTTGTTCACCCCAAAGTGAAAATTCAGTTGTTTACTCCCCCTCATGTCATTCAAAACCTGTATGATGTTCTTCTGTGGAGAAAGTTTGAAAGCAGTCGTGTGGGTTTAAAACAATGAGGGTAAGAAATGAATGGGAATTGATTTAAGAATTTTAAAAGCCTCCGTTTGACTTGAAAGAATAATATGACAATGTAAGTCACAAAAGCTTTGACTTCACGATGAAATTTAATGTGCTTCTATTATTTTCCATCAGTCTGAACTTTATGTTTATTATTCTCTACCAGAGTGCCTCTGTTTTTTATACATGCAAGGTTAACATATGTTTTATACAATTATCAGTTTTCTTAATTCTCTTTTTAAAGATTTGTATATATGATTGGATGGAGCATGATGATTGAAAATGTATTTATTTTGATTTTCAGGAAATGCCACATTTGAGTAAGGTTTGTGCGGGTTGACACTTGTTTACCGTGCAAATAAAATTCATTGTAAATGTTTCTCATCAGAACATCAGACCATATGCATGTCATTATTCATTAATATTATATGTTAATGAATTATTTAAAAATTCAACTTCAAAAATGGCTGGTTTTTATTTCTAAAACATCTTTATGCAATTTCTGTGAGAAAGCAAAATTTGTCTTTGTCTTGCATTTCCTGTACAATAAAGCTCTAATCTTAGAAACATCAATTAATCACCATATTAGTAAAAGTGAAAAACAACTTTATTTCTGGCATAAAAACATAATTTCAGGAAATTGCAGAGGTCAAATAAACACACCATGACACATGATATACTTTGTTTCAACTTTTATTTGGTCAGATTTGGATTTACACTCACTAATTTGAATAACACAGAAATTAATAACCATTTTAGCTAAATCAGTGACATGTACAGCCAGGGTATTTACTGTTAGATGCTTTAAGGGTCAGGTGTGACCTGACCCTGTGTCCCACCCATCCACCTCACAGGATTGACTATTCCTCTAACTCTAAATGAGGTTCTGGGGTGAACCGCAGCCCTGCCTGCCCTCTCTCCAAACCCACCACCCTCATACAAAGTTAGGGCCCAGCTTACCCTGAGTACATAGCAATCTATGTGTTACGGTGGAGGTCCCGTACCGCCTCCCCCGAACCACCAGAGGGAGCCGTCACCTGAGTACTAAATCATGTTTGGACTGCATTTCCCATAGTGCCTCATGCCTGGTATTGATTAGTTCCTGTTTGATCACCTGTATCCAATTAACTAGTGTATATAAACCCCAGCCTTTCATTAGCTCAGGGCAAAGTCTTGTTTTGCCCTGGCTGACATTTCTGAGCATTTTCTATTATTGATTGGATCACCTGTTATTACCTGGACTGCTTATTGTTTCTCTGTTTGTTTGCTGCCTGCCCTGACCTTGGATTGTTTAAGAATTTGGAAAGGACCAACATACCTGGGAAATGTAGTCCAAACATGATTTAGTACTCAGGTGATGACTCCCTCTGGTGGTTCGGGGGAAGCGGTATGGGAGCCTCCACTGTAACACTATGTGGGGGTGGGAGCAGGTAACTGACAAATCCTGCCCAAAGTGCTACTCCAGAGTTAAACTTTATACACTGTTTGAATATGAAATTAATATTCATTTATTGTACAGTGATTACAATAATTGTTGTAACTTTAAGCATTTTGACTTTTTTGTAATGTTTTAAGATGTTTATTAAATCTCACATGAGTAGATAAATTAACGAGTAATGGATTTTTATTATTGTATTTCTGCTGCCTGAAGCATTATTAAAGATTCACAGAACATTAATGATATGGTCGGATTTTAAACTGCTTAAAATATGTGGGGAGATATGAAAGATTTTTGTTGCCTTTATTGCAATAGGACAGTAAAGGAGAGACAAGAAACAACAGCAGAAGAGCAGAAGACAGGAAAGGACCTCAAGTCAGGAGTCAAATTCATAGTGCACTGCTTTTATTAACACAAATATGTAAATAAGCTGCCTTACTTTTAGTATTTCATTTGTCATCTTTATTTGGACTGTTTTAATACTTTGTAACAGTTGTTTGCATTTTGGAATATATGACCCATTTTATAATCTTATTAGACGGATGAATCCAAAGGGTTTAATTACAGCAGATCATAACTTACTGTAACCTCTTATCAAAAACTTCAATAATTTCTCCAGATTGTACAACTGTGCCTGAGTTTTGTGACATGAATGTTTAGGAAACAGTGCTGTTATAATATTTCTAGGACATTTTAGGAAATACACTGTGAATATCAGAAATGTAACATTTGAACATAATACATTCATTGTCACATAAAAGGCGACCTTAAATTGATGTACGTGTGCTAACTGTATAAACAAAGTCTTATGTAATATTCATTAAAATGTGATTGACAAACAAAAAAGGAAAACAATCCCAAAGTTTCTACTGCTTAATGACATGAAGTGAAAAAATCACAAAGAATGTTAGACATTGTGTCACAACTTTGTTTATTAAAATATTTGTTTGATTAGAAAGGGGAAGACTTGAGTTTTAATTTCAATTTGTCTTAAGATAACACAACCAAAAGCACTTAGGCATGAGGAACAATAATTTTAAGGTTTGCTGAGACCTGCATGGACATTGCTGGATTTGTTGCGTCTGCTCTTTGTAGATCATTAATTTCAGGCTGTGGACCTTGTCTGTGTACTTACAAACACAGACATGGGTTACACATGTCTTTTAAAGTGACAGTTCATGCAAAAATGACAATTTTGTCTAGACTTGAAAACATTAAGCACTATAAACTGTTCTTGTACAGAAGAAAGCTGCATAAGTAATTCTTACAAAACGATGTACCAGAAAGAGCTTTAAAACAACGTGGGGGAGTAAACAATGGACAGAATTTTCATTTTTGGGTGAACTGTCCCTTTAAATGGTTCAGGGCTGTTTGGTTCTAGAGCTTAAGTTCTTTAGGCATAGGTTCCCCTCTGAGGCCAGCCAGCAGGTTGTTGGCAGCGAGCACAGACATGGCATTTCGAGTGGTGTAGGACGCGCTGGCAATGTGAGGAAGAATCACTGTACATACAAACACAGACATGAGGAGCAGCTGGGCAAAAAGAAACACATATTTAATAAAACCTTCACACAAGAACACGCATGCATGGATGCATACCGCAGTTTTTGAGCGTGAAAAGAGGATGGTTTGTGGGTAGCGGTTCAGGAGTGGTTACATCCAGCCCAGCTCCGGCGATCATACCAGTGGACAGAGCTTCATACAGATCCTCTTGATTAACCACGCCCCCTCTTAACAAGAATTAATCAGAGTTGATCAGACCTGTTTATTGTCCACTGACATGGGTCAGTAATGTGGCTATAAAGTAATTATGCAGGCCTCTGAAATTAAGGTACTATAAAGTCATTGTAGATTAAGTACAACATGGTTCTCAACTCTTTAAGATAGTGTACCACTTTATTCCTGTCCACGTCTCCAGCCCTTGAGAATTCAGTCTAAGATCGCTGCTTTGTTCTTCAATTTGAAATGAACTACACTGATACTTTTATCTAATGAATTTAAACTACCACACTGTTTGTTAGCTAGTAGGACTAACCACTCACATATACACTGATAAATAACAAACATTTTCAGGTGAGGTGAGACAACAAACATTATAACAGCTAATTCATTGTTATGAGTGTGAGTTATGAGAGTTATGAGTGTGAGTTAATGAGAGTTATGTCATTTAGAAATCAATGTTTGTGCCATTATATTCTGTAACAACCATCAACTCGCAGGCCACTGTTGTGAACAAACGGTTACCTGCTTGTGTTGATGAAGATGGAGTTTTTCTTCATTTTAGTGAAAAGATTCTTGTTGCAGATTTCTTGAGTTTCTGGAGTCAAAGCACAGCACGCTGCCAGGAAATCTGACTGTCTGGCCAGCTCATCCATAGAGACTGTATGCACACACAGTACATGTTTGCATCTACCCTGAGGGAATTTTCATGTGAAATTAATGAATTGTGAAAGTAATGTTCCAGAGCAGGGGACATCTCACCATATTCTGCTTCTATCATTTTTGCAAGCTCTGGTCTTGGTGCAACATCAGTGTAAATGAACTTCTTCACCTTAAATGGCTTCAGACGTTCCGCGATGGCCACACCTACCCAGCACACACACTCATTGTAAATTCATTGATTTCATTTTTGGGTCCTTTAATAAATGATCGAAAACAATCATGAGGCCGCCCAGTTTCTTACCAATCCTTCCAAGTCCCAAGATGCCAACTGTGCTGTTTGCTAGTTCATACCCACACAGCCACAGAGTTCTCCATGTTCCCCAGCCGCCCCTAAACACGCACACAATAAACTCTACATTGATCAGCTCTGTGATGAATGACTAGTGTTGTTGCTGACGTGTGTGAGGTTCAGTACGTTTTGGCCTCATGTGTGGCTTCAATGAGTCTTCGTGACGTAGTGAGCAACAGGGCAACAGTCAGTTCAGCCACAGCATCGGTCAGAACATCCGGAGTGTATCCTACACGGATTTTTCTGGAACACACACCAACCCATGTCACCGAGTCTTTGTCACTTTCAAAGTGTTCATATTCCAGCTCACGCAACCCACCTTTTCTTAAGCTCATCCAGAGAAAGATGATCATAACCCACTGACATGGTACTGAGAACTTTCAAATTTGGACCTGCAATATTGCCACACACACACATGTAACAACATCACTAAATCTGTTATCATTTCGTCTTATGTCATGCATTACGTGCACTGTGAACCGACCTGCAGCGTCCAATAGTTCTGCATCGATTTTCTCTGTGAGTACACACAGTACTCCATCGCAACCTTTGACCCTTTTCAGCAGCTCCTGTCGGGGCACAGGGTCATCAGAGCCCCACATCTCAAACTGCACCCTGGGATCACATGAGCAGGATTGAGAGAAAGTTACATAGAGTTTCTACATAAACATACGTATCTCACAAAAGTTGTAAGACTGCCAAAATACATGTGACTTTTCATACATGTGGCCCAGTGGCACACTTGGATGGTGACACTAGCCCAGGAGACCTGTGTTCAAATCCCATTTAAAACACTTCTGCGTGTGTTTAGTGTAAAGCACTTTATCAGCAGGCAGTTGTGGCCCAATGGTTAGAGTCGGACTGGTTAGGTCGCAGGTTTATTTCTCACTGCTTTGCGACTAATAAGTCCTGTTTTAATCAATTTTGTATTTTAGCCTAGAAATTACATAAATATGTGAGTGTGACATACTGCACAACTGAGATTAGCTGTTAACCAAATGTTCAAACCCAGAAAACCCAAAGTTTGCTATTAACTTTCTCTTCTCTGAGTTACTTATCTTCAGCTGAGGTTCCAGTGAATATGCCAAACAAATATTTGCTTTACAAAACGTGTGCCTTTCTAGGGTTGTGTTTAAGCTGCACACATTATTAGTCAGTAACACTGTAATCATAAACAATTACGCATTCATTTTAATAGCACACTTATTGATCTCTCAAATAATGCAATGCGCACTGCAAAGCGTCTGTCCCTGCGCCTTTGATTTTATGCATTAGACGTGCATGTGTGTAAATGCTGGATTTGAACCTACTGTCCGGATTTACGGAGCACGTCCAGTCCGTCCGCCGGCACCTGACGCGTCACGTACACTCTCGGTAACGCGGACATCGCGCGCTGAAACCCGGCGGCGGCGCACGGTGCGACTTCAGCGCCGATCGCCTGCAGCCTCCGCAGCGCTGTCCTGCTACTCCACATCACGGATGAATAAAAGAAGGGATGAATAAATGAAGGATGAATAAATGAAGGATGAATAAATGAAGGATGAAGCCGAGCGGTGCGAGAGACGCGGTGACTTTGGTTAGGGGAGGAAACCAACGCGTGGCGTGTCGGTCTCCAGATCTTTGCGCAATGCAAACGCGGAGGATGAAATGCTTTTCGGCTGTTTGTTTCTTTTACACTCACTGTGTGTGTGTCAGTGATTTTGACGGATTTTGTTTTGGTTAGTCGATCATTAAAGGTTCAAAGCACCGAGTTGCGTAACTATTGAAACGCAAAAAACAACCTGAACAAAACGCAAAAACAACCTGCACAAAACGCAAAAAACAACCTGAACAAAACGCAAAAACAACCTGCACAAAACGCAAAAACAACCTGAACAAAACGCAAAAACAACCTGCACAAAACGCAAAAACAACCTGCACAAAACGCAAAAACAACCTGCACAAAACGCAAAAACAACCTGCACAAAACGCAAAAACAACCTGAACAAAACGCAAAAACAACCTGAACAAAACGCAAAAACAACCTGAACAAAACGCAAAAACAACCTGCACAAAACGCAAAAACAACCTGCACAAAACGCAAAAACAACCTGCACAAAACGCAAAAACAACCTGCACAAAACGCAAAACAACCTGAACAAAACGCAAAAACAACCTGCACAAAACGCAAAAACAACCTGAACAAAACGCAAAAACAACCTGCACAAAACGCAAAAACAACCTGCACAAAACGCAAAAACAACCTGCACAAAACGCAAAAACAACCTGAACAAAACGCAAAAACAACCTGCACAAAACGCAAAACAACCTGAACAAAACGCAAAAACAACCTGAACAAAACGCAAAAACAACCTGAACAAACAAAACAACCTGCACAAAAACGAAAAACAACCTGAACAAAACGCAAAAACAACCTGCACAAAACGCAAAAACAACCTGCACAAAACGCAAAAACAACCTGCACAAAACGCAAAAACAACCTGAACAAAACGCAAAAACAACCTGCACAAAACGCAAAAACAACCTGAACAAAACGCAAAAACAACCTGCACAAAACGCAAAAACAACCTGAACAAAACGCAAAAACAACCTGCACAAAACGCAAAAACAACCTGAACAAAACGCAAAAACAACCTGAACAAAACGCAAAAACAACCTGAACAAACGCAAAAACAACCTGCACAAAACGCAAAAACAACCTGCACAAAACGCAAAAACAACCTGCACAAAACGCAAAAACAACCTGAACAAAACGCAAAAACAACCTGCACAAAACGCAAAAACAACCTGCACAAAACGCAAAAACAACCTGCACAAAACGCAAAAACAACCTGCACAAAACGCAAAAACAACCTGCACAAAACGCAAAAACAACCTGCACAAAACGCGCAAAACAACCTGCACAAAACGCAACCTGCACAAAACGCAAAAACAACCTGCACAAAACGCAAAACATGCAAAAACAACCTGAACAAAACGCAAAAACAACCTGAACAAAACGCAAAAACAACCTGAACAAAACGCAAAAACAACCTGAACAAAACGCAAAAACAACCTGCACAAAACGCAAAAAACAACCTGCACAAAACGCAAAAACAACCTGCACAAAACGCAAAAACAACCTGCACAAAACGCAAAAACAACCTGAACAAAACGCAAAAACAACCTGCACAAAACGCAAAAAACAACCTGCACAAAACGCAAAAACAACCTGCACAAAACGCAAAAACAACCTGCACAAAACGCAAAAAACAACCTGAACAAAACGCAAAAACAACCTGCACAAAACGCAAAAACAACCTGAACAAAACGCAAAACAACCTGCACAAAACGCAAAAACAACCTGAACAAAACGCAAAAACAACCTGAACAAAACGCAAAAACAACCTGCACAAAACGCAAAAACAACCTGAACAAAACGCAAAAACAACCTGCACAAAACGCAAAAACAACCTGAACAAACGCAAAAAAACCTGCACAAAACGCAAAAACAACCTGAACAAAACGCAAAAACAACCTGCACAAAACGCAAAAACAACCTGAACAAAACGCAAAAACAACCTGAACAAAACGCAAAAACAACCTGCACAAAACGCAAAAACAACCTGAACAAAACGCAAAAACAACCTGAACAAAAGGCAAAAACAACCTGCACAAAACGCAAAAACAACCTGAACAAAACGCAAAAATAACCTGAACAAAACGCAAAAAACAACCTGAACAAAACGCAAAAACAACCTGAACAAAACGCAAAAACAACCTGCACAAAACGCAAAAACAACCTGAACAAAACGCAAAAATAACCTGAACAAAACGCAAAAAACAACCTGACAAACAAGCAAAAAAACAACCTGAACAAAACGCAAAAACAACCTGAACAAAACGCAAAAAACAACCTGCACAAAACGCAAAAACAACCTGCACAAAACGCAAAAACAACCTGAACAAAACGCAAAAACAACCTGAACAAAACGCAAAAACAACCTGAACAAAACGCAAAAACAACCTGAACAAAACGCAAAAACAACCTGCACAAAACGCAAAAACAACCTGCACAAAACGCTGCGGTTTCCCAAGTGAAGTGAAGCAATTACAACTTGCTCAATTAAAACTATTGAATTAAAGCTTGTTAAAAGCACAGAAGATCTCTAAAACATATAAGCTACAGACAATGTATTTGAAAGGTATGACAATCACATTCATCACAAGCTGCACATTCAGTTTCACCACGATTATTTACCAAGACACGTTTTAATAGATAGTGTTTCATCTTCCCTCTGATGAGGTTAACGAGGAAGGTGTTTTGTTAACCGAAAAGGTCCCCAAAAAGGTGTCCTCAAAATCTACATTTATGCAGCCATATCGCAGACAGAGAACTGTGTGGAGAAATCTCATCAGATGTGTAGGATTTTGTACATTTTGTACATTTTGCAGTACTGTTTAAACAGACCAGATCTGTGATCAGTGTTTCACAGGGTTTGTAAACCTACCGTGCTTCGTCAACACAAACACACACATTTATGCTCTTTTCATTATAGCACATGATATATCCTACATATATATATAATATATACATAATATATATAATATCCTACATATATATATATATATATATATATATAATATCCTATATATATATATATAATATATATAATATCCTACATATATATATATAATATATATATATATATATATATATATATATATATATATAATATCCTACATATATATATAATATATATATAATATATATAATATCCTACATATATATATATATATATATATATATATATATATATATAATATTACATATATATAATATATAATAATATATATAATATCCTATATATATATATATATATATAATATATATATAATATATATATATATCCATACATATATATATATATATATATATATATAATATATATAATATCCTACATATATATATAATATATATATAATATATATAATATCCTACATATATATATAATATATATATATAATATATATAATATCCTACATATATAATAGAATTACAGCCTGTCATCCGATACAGAAGGTGGCGCTACATCGCATCAGCCCGTGAAACACTCCGCGCATGCGCAGCAGAAGAAGCGTGCGGCTCCGGTTTTAGCGCACATTGACAGGTAGCTTCACAACTCTCGATCCACAATATAAACATTCAACACAATTTAACACACAGACAACACTGTATTCGTAAAGCAGAGCCGTGTCACCAATGTTGATACCTCTCAGTTTGTTCACCTTTATATGACAGACTTGCGGTCAGCTCAGATAGCCGGCGTGCTAAGCATGCATTGATATGAGTAAGCAATACGGGAAATGATTTGATGACATAGTCAAAGTTCTCCAAATAAATCGTGATGGTATGATTAATAGTATGTTTTCTTAGATGGAAAGCATACATTAATATGTAGGCTTCTTATACTGACAAGCCGATTGTTTGTGTGTGGAGGGAAATAGACACGTTGGATATGGATGTCACTGTTATTTATTTTATAATACATTTTTTCATATTTCCCATATTTAGTTTTTTTTTTAAAAGATTGTGAGTTTTATTACAATTAATTGCATGAAACTGGCTCAGCAGACTGAACCGGTTGTTAGTTGGTATGTGTGACTGGGAAAATGATCTGAGGTCATGACAGGTAATCCAGCTCCATGTCTGAGCTGTTTAAGTCCAGATCGGTCTGATCTAGTTTCATGATCTAGATCTTGTACCTGTAAGCTGGGTCTGAGGGGTCTGACAGGTGACACGCCCACATCTTTGACGTCACACATCAGCATCTGCACACAGTTCACTCTTCATTCATTTATGCCTGATCTTCTGTTGTCCTCCAGTAAACAGAGGCTCTTTATCTCTTCTGCAGAACATTCAAGGCCCACTATGGCCGACTCCATGGAGATAGATGATTCTCTGTACAGGTAACAATGTTAGGTCATAGGAGCATTTCTGTAACCTTTCCATTGTCACAACAGTGTTAAAAATGTTATATGAAAGTTCTGGAAACATTCAGACATCCAGTTTTTTTAGCTGATCGGTGTTATTGCTTGGTCATAAGAACATTGTTCTGTATTCACAATACAACAATATATATGAATATATATGAACAGTATAACTGTATTCTGTTTTTAGAATATGCCACTAACAGCTTAAGAATAACATTTTTGATAATATATAACATAAAAAACTTTTTGAGAAAACTTTTAGAGTACATTAGCTAATATTCTGAGAATGCTTTCTGTTCGTGGAGAAGACTGAACCAAAAACCAAGAATGAAGCTGAATGTAAATGAAGACAGAACAGTCCGAATGAAATTAATTTTGATAAATGAAAAGAATGAAACTTCCCGGTTCCTAAGGGATTGTGTGTATGTGTGTTCAGTCGACAGCGGTATGTACTGGGAGACAGTGCTATGCAGCAGATGGCTCAGTCTGCTGTGTTTCTCAGTGGATTGGGATCTCTTGGAGTAGAAATAGGTGGGTGGTGTTATTGTGTCCTTCCATACAACATTTCAGTCCCTTATACATATTTTTATGTTATGCTTTGAGTTTTCAGGGGTTAATGCATATAATCCATACATCCACTTGTTTAGTTTAGCGTCCCTTGACTGAAATTTTGTAATGATCTTAAAAATGAGTTTTGTAGACAGAAATATAAAAGCACCAACGCATTAATTTCTTTCATTACAAAGCTAAAATTCTATTAAGGATGTTTTTGTAATGGATGCCTTGGATTGAATAATGAAGAAAAACAGCCAGCAAAAAGCATAGATGGGATCTCCTTCAGTACTGTTTAAAGAGCATCTCAAGATATGTATATATATATATATATATTATATATATATATGTTTAGAAATAATACATAATGTTTTACATAATGCAAACAATGGTCAGCAAATTTAAAACCAATATTTCATTTTTTGTGTTTGTAGGTCATGCCACTTTAGTTTTTATATTTAATTTTTAATAATTTAATCAGTAATCATTTTAAGATTGATGTGTTTCTGACTAAAATTCTTCACGTATTGCAGCAAAAAACATTGTTCTGGCAGGAGTGAAGGTGAGATAATAAATCTATTTATTTGCTGTACGCATGAGTGTTAGTTTTTGTGTTTTCTTGGCATTGCCTTGACCTAAGTAGGCAAAGTAATACATATATATTTGTTCTGAATGTGCAGTGTATTAGTATGTACTGTGGGTGTATTTTTACTGCATTTTGGCCTCAGATTTAGCAAATAAGTTGCACTTCTCTTGTGAGAGTGTGATGAGACTTCATTTGCTTGTGTGTTTGTAGGCAGTCACCCTTCATGACTGTAAGCGATGTGAAGTTTGGGATCTGGGCACCAACTTCTTTATCAGAGAGGAGGATGTACATAACCAGAGGAACAGGTGCATTCATGTAACATGTTATAAACTTTGACACATTGTCAGATACATTTTGTATTCAGAGCAGAACCCAACAAAGCTCAGGCAGCCATTCGCTTTAGCAAACTATCTAGCAAACTGCATATTGTGTTTTGTTGTCAAACAGCACAGACTAACTTGCAGCATCATATAAACAACGTTTATGTGATAACTATTTAACATTGTATTTTCTCAAAGAAGCCCATTTTGCTTTCATTTATTGTTTAACTTCTCTCTCTCTCTCTCTCTCTCTCTCTCTCTCTCTCCATGCCTGTCTCTCTCTCTCTGTCTCTCTCTCTCAGGGTGGAGGCTGTTCATTCTCGAGTGGCTGAGTTAAACCCGTATGTTCAGGTCAGTGTGTTCACTGATGTTCTGGATGAAAACACTGACCTCAGATTCCTGAGGAGATACCAGGTTGGTCTTCCAACACAACACACCAAAGTTTATATTTTGAATCAGTATTTACTCTAAACTCTGATTTATCTTAACCATAATAATCTGTTTGGTGTGAATAAAAGTTTGCCCTGTATGTTTGTATAATATGTCTTGTATGTGTTTACTCTGTAAGTGTGTAGTGTTAACTGAAACAAAGCTGAGCATACAGAAACGGATCAATCATTTCTGCCACACTCAACAGCCTCCTATTAAGGTACAGACATAACCAAACATACAGTACATGCACAAAAAGGTAAAAATACACATAAAATACAGCATTTATTCTAGCTGATCCACAGTAGAGAAGGGGTTCAGCATGTCTTTGTTTTCCCCTTTGTAAAATGCATGCAGAATTCATTTATAGAATCAATTTATAGAATCTATTTATAGAATTAATGTGTGTAGAATCCAGCTGGTATGATAACAGCAGTTTTGTGTATGTGGTGTTTTGATGCAGTTCATTGGCTGTGACATGTTTGGGATCTCCTCGCGAGTGTTCTGTGATTTTGGAGACACGTTTGAGGTGTCCGATCCCACAGGAGAGGAACCAAAAGAACTCTTCATCCAAAACATCAGCCAGGTAATTCAAACACCTTTCTGGTAGAACCTCACCACCACACCTTGAGCTTTCCTTATTGTTTGATCCTCTCACATGATCTTCTAAAGAAGTTTATCTCTCCAATATACAAGCTGAATCTCAGCTAAAACACTCAATTATGTATTATGGGTCACTTTTTTCTCATCCAATCACAGGGGAGCTCTGGGGTAGTGACATGTATGGATGGCCGAACACATGGTCTCCAGACGGGGCAGAGAGTGTGTTTTAAGGAGATCAATGGCATGAGTGAACTCAATGGTACCACACACGAAGTAACAGGTACACACAGAAATAAACTCTATACACATTGCACACCACACACAGAATGGGAAACATATCTCTTTAACATATAACTGCGTGTGTGTGTCTTCAGTTCTGTCCCCCTACAGTATTGCAATTGGGGATACGTCATCGTTCCAGCCGTATACACATGGAGGGATCTTTCGCCTGGTTAAGACCCCTAAAATTATTAACTTTGTAGGTCAACCCTTCTAAAACCTTAAGCTGATCTGTTGGATACTGGTGAAGTGCAATCAGTAACTGTTTCCTGTTTGTTGTGTGTAGGAGACGATGGAACAGCAGTTATGTGACCCTCGGCTCCTCACGCCAGACTTCAGTAAACCGGAGGTCAGAATCACAACCTCTGTTATTGGTCACATTTTGTCACATTTTGTCTTATTAAATCTGTCCTTGTCCAATCAGGTTCCTCTACAGCTTCACGTGATCATGTTAGCATTGGATGCTTTTCAAAATGGGTAAAAATAGCTTTCCTCATTGTCTGTTGGGTTGAGTCCCAACGCCACTGGGTTTCTAACTAAATAACCAACATGCTATAAAACACAAATTTATGAAGTTTAATACTAACTAGATTCATTTAAACAATGTAGACATAAATTATAAAATATAAATTGTTTGTTTCATGTGTTTTATCTGAATATTTAAATGAACAGTTAGTGATAAAGAACAAGGAAAGTAAGAACCCATTTAGGATTAGTTGAATAATAGAAAGTGGCACGTCTGTTTAGCTGCATTTCCTAAAGTGTATATTCTCTTATTCCCTTAAAAACAGTCTCCGTTTATATTTATACCTGGATAAATCAGGCTTTTATGGTATATTTTGAACAGTGCATCTGACAGATGAACCAAACTGATAATCAATATAAGAAAAAACGGTGCTAACAGATTATTTGCTTTGTGTAGTTGTTTACAGGATGCTGAGCTGCTCCTGAAGCTCACAGAGGAGATAAACAAAACACTTAAGAACAAAGTGAGTCGTTTGTACGTTCGTTTTTAACGAACACTCACTCATTTACATGTCACTTCCTGTCACGCACCTCACTTAAGAGTCGTTTGTCACGCACCTCGTCACACTTTCGTCTTTTAATTCATGTGTGTGTTGTCAGGTGTGTATAAATCAGGAACTGGTGAGGTGTGTTTCACGATGTGCGAAGGGATGTATCTCTCCTCTCGCCGCAACAGTGGGCGGCATCGCTAGTCAGGAGGTGCTGAAGGCTCTCACTGGAAAGTTCACCCCTCTGCAGCAGTGGGTAGGTCAAAGGTCAGAGGTTCTGTTGTTCATGATGTATGTATGATATTGATAAAGAGAGATGGAATTGATTTTTTATGTGTTTATGTAGTTTTATTTAGATGTCGTGGAGGTGGTTCAGCCCCTCCTGTCTCTCCCTGCTGAAGAATTTGCTCCAAGGTGAGCTGGACATCAAATATTGACCTCCACAATCATGGTTTGTTAGTGTGTAGGTTTTACATGTAGAAACATATGTATGTATATGTTTCTGTAATGTTAATTTGTTTTATTAACTGTAATAACGCTTCCATGATGAGAAGTGCATTTCATATAATATACCCATGATAATAGTGCATTATATGATGAAAACTTAGTGGACTAAGCTGATTGCTATTGCTATAAATTGCCTTAAAGACTTGTTAACTCAGAATTAAATTAGACGACTCTTTTTTTCTATGAACCACAAAATTACAATTTTTAAAGAATATCCTGGCTGCAATATTTATATATATATATATATATATACACACACACACACACACACACACACACGTAGTTGCTTGTGTGGTACACAAAATAAAAATTTAGACCACAGTTGTATGTGTTTCTAGGGGTGATAGGTATGATGCGTTGAGGGCGTGTATCGGCGAGTCACTGTGTTTGAAACTGCACACATTACGAGTATTTATGGTAAGTGAACAATATTAAAACTAAGAATTAAAAAATTGCCTTTTAAATCCATGTGTTAAATCCAACGTTCCCTCAAACTACATTTAAAGCAAAATGCAATGCTTTTGTATTAAATCATTGTATTGGGCTTCAGTACAATTCGATTTTAGTAATATAGACAAATGTAACAATGCATTTTGATTGATTTAATATGTAGGTGGGCTGTGGTGCTATTGGCTGTGAGATGCTGAAGAATTTGGCTTTGCTGGGTGTGGGGCTGGGCAGATGCTCAGGACAGGTGAGGATACACACCTGAAAGGACCTGTAAGCTGTTTCATCATTGTTCACATGAGAAATGCAAAGTATAATTCTAGACTCTCTTTTGCTCTAGATATGCATCACTGATCCGGATCTGATTGAGAAATCCAACCTCAATCGGCAGTTTCTTTTTAGACCTCAGCATATACAGGTGCATTTTCTTTCGTTTTTCTGTGGAAGAAAACATATGGAGAGGTTTGTTCATCAGTACCTCTCTCTCTGTCTCTCTTTCTCTCTGTAGAAGCCAAAAAGCACTACAGCAGCAGTAGCTACATTAGAAATAAACTCAGAACTTCAAATAGATGCTCATCTGAACAAAGTGTATCCTGCTACAGAAGACATCTATAGCGATGCTTTCTTCTCCCACCTTAACCTGGTGGTTACGGCACTGGATAATGTGGAGGCACGGCGATACGTGGACAGGTAATCCTGTGACATCATAAACGTTTTTTGTTAGTCGGAAAAACAGTAGCCACTTTGTCATGCACGTACTTCTACACATGCAAATGTTTGTACATTGTTTGTTTGATCAACTAACAGTCGGAGCGTGTCCAATCAGAAAGCTCTGTTGGACTCTGGCACAATGGGTACGAAAGGACACACAGAGATCATTGTCCCGAACCTCACTGAGTCCTACAACAGCCATGTGAGTGTGTATGTGTGTGGGAAATGTTTGTTTTGTTTTGTTTTGTCTCCACTGTTTTGTTTTTGTTTGTTTTGTTTCCACTGTTTTGTTTTTTGTTTGTTTTGTCTCCACTGTTTTGTTTTTGTTTGTTTTGTTTCCACTGTTTTGTTTTTTGTTTATTTTGTCTCCACTGTTTTGTTTTTTGTTTGTTTAGTTTTGTTTTGTCTCCACTGTTTTGTTTTTTGTTTGTTTTGTTTCCACTGTTTTGTTTTTTGTTTGTTTAGTTTTGTCTCCACTGTTTTGTTTTTTGTTTGTTTTGTTTCCACTGTTTTTGTTTTTTGTTTGTTTAGTTTTGTTTTGTCTTCACTGTTTTGTTTTTTGTTTGTTTAGTTTTGTTTTGTCTCCACTGTTTTGTTTTTTGTTTGTTTTGTTTTGTCTCCACTGTTTTGTTTTTTGTTTGTTTTGTTTCCACTGTTTTGTTTTTTGTTTGTTTAGTTTTGTTTTGATTATCTCACAGTTTTGTTTTGATTGTTTAGTTTTTTTGAGACCCCACTGTTTTGTTTGTTTGTTTTTTTCCTTTGTTTGTTTAGTTTTGTTTTGTCTCCACTGTTTTGTTTTTTGTTTGTTTAGTTTGTTTTGCATTTTGTTTTCATGTGATTATCTCACATGTGATTGTTTCTTAGAGAGACCCACCGGAAGAGGAGATTCCATTTTGCACTCTGAAGTCTTTTCCTGCTGTTATTGAACACACCATACAGTGGGCAAGAGACAAGGTCAGTAACACACACACACATTCCTACATCATCCGTAAATATTAGTATGATTCTTCAATTAGGAGTGTTCCATTTTTTAAGAGTGACTAAAGTTTCTATCATTACTATAGAAATTTATATCAAACATTTACGCCATCACACATACCAAACATCCTTTAAAAATTAAGACCACAAACAGATTCTTATTCCAGGACACTTCAGAACTTTTTAATGTGTTAATAAGTGTTTTTAATTAAAGAATCACACATTAAAACAGAGAAGCCTCTTCAGAGCTGCTGTCAGTATTTGAACAAGAGTTCTGACGTGTGATCTTGTGTTGGTTGTGTGTAGTTCGAGAGTGCCTTCTCCCACAAACCCTCCATGTACAACATGTTCTGGCAGAGTCATTCATCAGCTCAGGATGTGCTGCAGGTGAGGATGTTCACTACACATTATCTAAACTCCCATTTACCCTGGTCTGTGTCATCTGAGTCCATTGCTTCTTTGTGTGTGTAGAAGTTGATGGCTGGGGAGAGTGTGGAGGGATCATTTCAGGTCATTAAGCTGCTGAGTCGGAGACCCACCCACTGGCATCACTGTCTAGCTCTTGCTCGGCTCAAATTTGACAAGTACTTCAAAAGAAAGGTAACAGAACCACAAACCTCAGGGTAAAACTTAGTGGAGCTGTTATTAAGTGGATGTGATTTTCTACACTGGACTGTTATTTGATTTGCAATGAAATCTGATATTAAATGCTATTTTACGGAAATTACAATGCCATATAATTTTGGTAAAAATAACAATATAGCTGGTTAATCTCTGGGTAATAACTGGTTATTTTCATAACTCGCCAGTTTAACCAGGTTAATAGCTGGTTAATCTCAGAACCCTCTAGTAAAATTTAGTTTATCCTAAACATATCAAGCAGGGTATTGCCCAACAAACTGTCATGTAATTAATTGAATGATATTGTATAATTTTTCAGGCATTACAACTACTGCACTCGTTTCCACTGGACACACGGCTAAAAGACGGCAGTAAGTCACAGTGTTTACTGTGTCATGCAGAGAAGCTGCATTAGAAGCCAGCAGCTCATGTGTTTATCTGTATTTAGGTCTGTTCTGGCAGTCTCCCAAACGACCGCCATCTCCTATAGAGTTTGACCTCAACGACCCGCTGTGAGTCTGACTGTATCTGAGTAAACATTCTGTTTATAGACTCTCACTCACAGCAGACGCATTCATTTTTAAAGAGGCAGACAAAGAATTAGTAAAGCAGCGTGAAGACTTTTGTTTGTTTGTTTGATGAAATTTTTCTTGCTCTTCCATCAGGCATTTTAGTTTTGTGGTTAGTGCTGCCCGTCTCTTCGCTGTAATTTGTAACGTTCCATACTCAGAAAAGGTAAGAAGAAAATTTGAAATGTCTGTATTTATAAGTGTGTTTCTTTGGTACTTGTTTGATGCTTTATATCTTTTATGTTTTGTTGGTTGTGTTAATGTTTTGTTCTGTTGAATCATTCATAGAGTCTTTCCTACGAGGCTGTAGCGAGTGTTTTAGCTGAAGTGAAGGTTCCTGAATACACACCAGCAGAAAAGGTACCTTGTCTTTTTAAACATCCCCTTTAAACAGCCAGACACAAAGTTAGGTTGAATATGCAAATAAGCATAAATGTAAACCAGTCAATAATATTTGGTCAATAATATTTTGACAATTCTGTTTGGTGACACAGAAATATACCTTCACCTTTAAGCAAATCGCTGTGTGTTTTGCATTAGCATATAGAGACAGACGAGAGCATTAAAAAGTCTGATCAAATCAAAGTGACTGTAAGCAGTGAAGAAGAGAGAGAGGCCATCTCACAGCTACAGGAGGCCATAAACTCCAACTTTATCACAGCAGGTGTGGTTCATACACATCCACTTGGTATGTGATTGTGGATTCTTACAGAAATTGGTCATAAGGACTAAATTTGGTTGTGCAGACTACGCAGTCATGTATCATTTCTTCTCTATTTTGCTTTATCGTCTGTCTTTAGAGAGACTGCGTATGACGCCATTGTTCTTCGAAAAGGATGACGACTTAAACGGACACATGGATTTCGTAGCATCGGCATCTGCTCTTCGCGCTTGCATGTACTCCATTGAAGCTGCTGATCGACTGCAAACCAAACGGATTGCAGGAAAAATCATTCCAGCTATCGCCACATCTACTGCTGCTGTCGCAGGACTGGTGAGCGAGAAGTGTTTTATAAACGTTCCCTCAATGCTTTTTATATTTATGTTTAAATGTACGGCTGAAATATTGCAGATGTGCATATCGCAATTCACTATTATTAATTTAATACTTTTAAAAGTTATGCACGTGTGCTCTGACATATGCAAGACGGTCAACAAACTGTGAGGATCTCATTGCAAACTAAACATCGTCGCATTTTTTTTTTTATTTATTACAACAGTGAAATATGACTGTTCACTTTCAGAAGTTGTAATGAAGCTTTCTTTTCCCAGAACGAATGTAAAATGTACAGTCTGTTGGTTATATCATTTTAAGTTTTAAAATTTATTTCAATGTAATTTAAATTGATTTTGCAAACTTGAAGCACTATCATATTGCATATCACAGTATTCAGCAAGTTATCGCATGTTTCTTCAGTATTGTGCAGTATAGTTTAATTGTTAATATTGGTTTTGTGCAGGTGGCAGTGGAGTTAATCAAAGTAGCTGGTGGTTACAGATTTGAGTCATTTAAAAATTGTTTCTTCAACTTGGCCATTCCAGTGATGGTGCTTACAGAAACAGCTCAGGTCAAGAGAACTCAGATCAGGTGACAGCAACACACAAGCACATATAAACATGTTTTAAAAAGTCTGCTTCTTACTTTGTATCGTTTGGTCCTTTCGTTTTGACCAGAGATGATATCTCCTTCTCCATCTGGGACCGCTGGACAATCTTTGGTCATGAGGACTTTACATTGTCTGATTTCATAAGTGCAGTCAGGGTGAGTTGCATATGATCAGATCACTTATTTAAACAGCAGCTTATTTAAAAAGATCTGTTAAGATAAAGTTTAACAAATCATTCTAAATTTAAGACACCAGTGAAGTCCACACCACAACAATAATGATACAGAGAAACAAAATTGTTGCGATCACTGGATTTATTTTCAGCTCAAGAACTGTAAAACAGTCAATCAAAATTCATTTTTAAAGTGCCCGTGCATTTAAAGAGGCGGACGACAACTCTTTCAAAAAGTGATGCTTTTGATGGCAGAGCATTGCATTAGCAGCATAACGGCTGCAGGTTTGATTCTGAGGGAACACACGTACTGATAAAAACATGTATATTGTGAATGCACTGTAAGTTGCTTTGGATAAAAGCGTTTGCCATATGCATAAAGTAATTGTCATTTATGAAGGATTTTATGTACCCAAAAGCATCTGTTTTTCCTTTAGTTTATTTGGGAAACATAAAGCAACAGCAGGTCATCTACATCCATATTTATAACATGAACTGCTGTTCGCAAGCTTGGAATCAACATAACATCTGCTGGTGTACAGATGGTGATCATCTGTAATATAGTTATTGTACTTGGTGTGAACGGGCCTTTAGTCTGTATGATTTAATGACTTGCATTGTGCTTAAGCTGGATTGTTCTTGACTTTCAGGAGAAGTATGGAATCGAGCCCACTATGGTTGTTCATGGAGTGAAGATGCTGTATGTGCCAGTAATGCCTGGCCATAACAAAAGACTCAAACTGACGTAAGGACGATCACCTCTTCTACTGTAGTTATACATAAAGTATTAGTTCACCTTATAGTTATTATATACTCAAATATACTCATACTACAGTTATGTTGATCCAAATATAAAAACAGTTTTATTAAGAATTTATATGTATTTCTTGTGAAATGAAAACTGTTTTCATAACACCGGATCACAGCAAACATCTGTCAAACTGTCAAATGATAAAGCAGTATTAAAGTTATTAGTGACAGTTAATTTTTGGTTAAACTGTTTCTTTAAACTACACAATCTCTACCGTGTTGATATGCAAATTTCCATAATAATTGTTTCTGTCTCTGTCTGCACAGAATGCAGAAACTGATCAAGCCCTCAGCAGGCAGGAAGTATGTGGACCTCACTGTATCGTTTGCCCCTGAGGTGGATGGAGATGAAGATCTGCCTGGTCCTCCAGTACGCTATTACTTCAGAGAAAACGAGAGCAGCAGCACAGCCTGACACACACACACACACACACACACACACTCAGCCTGTGGACCACAAGAGCACTTGATCTGACTCTTTGTACATACTGTAGTGAATTTTTGTTTTCTACTGGTTTATTATTTTATTGCACAGCGTTGTCTGTGCTGCTGCCTTAAGAGAATTATATTGTGCTTCAATGTGACCACAATAATGATTATTATATTAATGCTCTGAAGAGTAAAAACAAAACAATCGTGTTTACATGACTTCTGCAGGGCCTGTTGTTATTCTGCGTGTTTGTCTTTTAGTCTGGGTGAGTTGATAGGAAGCTTTTAAGAGATGAACATTTGTCATGCTGTCAAGAATTAAATAATTAGCACGGAAAATATTGTTGTGGGAGGATATTAAAGCTTAAGTTGACTCACTGTAAGCAACATTAACGCCAATGATTTTGCTTGTGGTTTAAAATACTCGCAATTCATAGTTCCTGCGACTGATCTCCGTTCAGTGTGGCTGTCATGTTATTCATGACCTTTGTTTAAGTGAAAACATGAGGTCAGGAAAGTAAATCAGTTGTCACACTACTGAAATTCCAGTTTTGGAGGAATCCTGTTTTTTTGGCGCTGTAATATTGCTTTCTCCAGCAGCAGGGGATGCTATAGTTAACACAGTGTTAAAACAGCCACCACCTTCTTCCATCCAGTATGAGGAATTAAGTGTAATGTGGTAAAACAAAATGCATTCCTAATGATGTCAGTAGATAGAGTTAACAGTATCCCAGAAACCTCTTTCATCTCCTGCTATCAACAACATTTCATTCCTGTCACTATTTCACTCTGCGCGTTAACATCCCAAACGGATTTTCACAAGTTCCCAGCTGTACCTGCAGCTTTGCTGATGTCACTGAGTCCCCTGAAGTGTCCTTGAATAACCAGAGCTAAGATAGCTAAACGGTTGGATGTTGCTTAGCCACACGTGACTGACAACTGGAAACAGCAATCACACACACATGATCTTCAGTGCTTTGAGCTCACAGTGAATGTCTTTGGATGGGCGTATAAGAACAGGAACACATGGAATAATTTCCGTTTTTGATCCCTTTAAAACGGCAAATCTTCAGTTGCACAGAATTCTCATATCATGATGTCCAGCAAAAATCAACAATATCTATTTGATGAGTTAAACCCGTGTTGGGAAGGCTGTGATCACCACAGCTAGAACCAGGCCAAGACCCCTTTTAAAAGGCCCTTAGATTTCTAATAGGGATTAAGCCATACTTTTCTCAAATCTTAAATGTTCTAGATTAAAAAGAAATCTCAGTCCCACTTCATATGAAGTGACTTAAATAACTATGTACTTAAGAAAAATGTTTGTAACTGTTGTGTATATGTCCTGAGCCTATTTATAACTCTAAACCTGTAACCAGAACAGCATGTATGTACACAATATACATGCTTTTTTAAAGTACATAGTAAAGACACCAAATATAAAGTGGGTCCAAAATTTGTTAGTTTTTAAAATGTCAGCCACAATACACTGCAACGTTAAATACGGTAAAACAGTAAAAATCTGCACAAAAATTGCAGTAAAAATTCTAAATGGCTGACTTCTTGTTGGGTTTTGGTTGTTGTATTTATTGGGTTGCTACATGCACCCACCAAATCTCATATGTGTATGTGAAATGTTGCATTCAGAGCACTTCTTGTGGGTGGGGCTGTCAAGCCATTTTGCCACACCAAATTTTAAGTTTTTCGAATGTAACAACAACATGTACTTGATATGTAAATATCAGGTCAAATGCTGTAGCTGTAGGTTTTCATGATTATCTGGCCATGCTGACAGAAAGTAGGGACATCTCTCTGAAACAAAGAAAAGTGAAGTGAAAAGAGGTATCAAATGATGTATTTTTATCAGTGTTTAGTAGTAACTTGTCTTTAAAAGACATTTATATTTTTATATAAATGGCTTATGTGTTTACATCAACACGGAATGGTGCGAGAACTCAGATGCAGACCATTTCATGTAGCACGAGAATTCACCGCATTATATATCATAATCGGAGAATACATTTTCCCCCAGTGTTTTTTCCATTTTCCCCAACTGTATGGGGCTATTAGCGAGCTGCAGAATTCAAACCCTGACAGACTGTCTATTGTTGCTGGAGATTTGAACCATGCAAATCTCAAGTCAGTGCTCCCTAAATTCCATCAGCATGTGGACTTTGCAACGAGAGGACGTGCTGGAACTTGTTCACACAAACATTCCCAGCACATATCTTGCAGAGCCAGATGCTCCAAACCGGTTCTGAAGCAGGTGAAAACCTGGTCAGCAGGAGCCATCTCTGCCCTTCAGGACTATTTTGAACTCACTGAGTGGCACGTCAAGGAACTGATGGCAACTTCACCAACTTGGAGGAATACATGACATCAATGACGTTACTGTCACCAAGACCATCACCACACGCTCCAACCAGAAGCCATGGATGACTGCAGAGGTATGTGTGCTACTGAGGACACGAGACTCTGCCTTCAGAGCAGGCGACAGGGCGGCCCTAAGAACAGCGAGTGCCAAACTGTCTCGGGCTATCAGAGAGGCAAAGCACACACGCTTAGAGAGTCCATAACCATTTTGAGGCCAGCAGAGACATGGTGCATATGGCAGGGCATTCAGGCCCTCACCAACTACAGGACAGCATAACCTGCCTGTGACAGTGATGTCTACCTCCCAGGTGAGCTGAACAACTTCTGTGCTCGGTTCAAGGCACAGAATGGCGTGAAGGCGAGGAAGGCCACCCTCCTCCCAATGACCAGGTGCTGTGTCTAACCACGACTAATGTGAGGAAGGTTCGGACCCTGCTGCCCCCCTCACTGGACCACCTGCAATTCACTTACCGCCCCAACCACTCACAGATAACGCCATCACTACCACCTCCATCTGGCCCTCACTCACCTGGACAATAAAGACACATATGTTCGAATGCTGTTCATAGACTTCAGTTCAGCATTCAACACAATCATTCCTCCGCACCTAGCTGGAAAGCTGAACATGCTGGACCTAAACATCTCCCTCTGCAACTGGATCCTGGATTTCCTGACTGGAAGACCTCAGTCTGGATCGGGAACAGCACCTCCGACACCACCACACTGAGCACTGGGGGTATTGTGGATATACCAGATGACAGGACGGTAAAGAATGTGAGGTACATACCCCTCTCACACATTCTTTACCCTCCTGTCATCTGGTAAATGGTACCAAAGCATTAGGGCCCTCATGACCAGGCTGTGCTATAGTTTCTTCCCCCATGCTATCAGACACCTCAATACGCAAAAACTGGACTGAAGGAACACACACAAACACGCATACATATATACACACACAACTGTGCATCCTCCAGTTTTTTGCACCTGTCTATGCTGTTCTGTACTTACACTGTACAGTCTTATGTTTACACTTATATTTCAGTATCACTAGGATCACTTTAAAACTGAATTGTGTACTGGTTGGTGCTGCACTGGGACTTACTATGCCCATTGTCTGTCACAGTCATGGTACTGTCTGCACATTTTCACTTGTCTACTTTGTATAATGTATAAATTATGTAGTCCCTTGTAGTTCTGTGTTTGTGTAGCACCTTGGTCCTGGAGAAATGTTGTTTTGTTTCACTATGTACTTGCTGTATATGGTTGAAATGACAATAAACTCCAGTTGACTTTACATACCTGAAGAATCAGTTTGAATGGGTCTGATGATGATGTCTGATGTAATTATATGATTCTCTGTGCTGTCTTTAAGGTCAGTTAATGTTTGGGACCCCCCACGTCCGACAAACATTGTATGTCCCACCACCACCCCCCCCACACATTGAAATTAGTAGGGGGACTTAATACTTTTGGGGGATGTTTTTTGTCTTGCACAGGGGAAATATTTTTGTCTTGCACGGGGGTATTGTTTTGGTTTATGTTGCACAGTATTATGACAGTATTATTTGTCTTGCACAATTTTTTTTAACATGGAGGTTGGTCTTCTGACTCTAACACATGTATTTTTGCTTAAGGCATGCTGGGCCACGTCCAATAATAATATATTAATCTTCAGATTACTGCTGAAACCATCTGTGATATTGAATTTGGTCCAGCCTGAGGCGAAGAGCCGGATCTTGCTGCAGGCAACAGCTTATTAGTTGACAGCATTCTGTGCAGACGGAGGCATAAGACATTTGATTACTGACATAAACATCACACTAATGTTCACCCTAACATTGGTTAATGTTTTTTCAAAGTTATCAAAAACTTTTTTGCAGTAACTTTACTACAACATTTTTCTAACGTTATATCTCGCATATGATTTAGAATAGCAATTGTTTTTTTATGTTGTGATCATAAAAGCTCTCACCTTTCGACAGGTCTTCAGAGGGCCAGGTGTAATCTTCTTTTTCTGGATAGTGCCCATGTAACATCCGGTACAGGAGCACTCCCAGAGACCACACTATTGCTGCCTCACCTTCGTATTTCCCCGTACGGAAATATTCAGGCGGACAGAACTGTGGTGTGCCTAAAAAAAGAGATCATGTCAGCAGTTTTATTATTTCATTAATTATTTGCATGAATTCTATTGTATTACTTCTAGAATATTTCTTTATTCAGCTCTGCGTGAGGCATCGGCTGAGAGATAACGCACCTGAGAACGACGTGTAGGGCGTCTTCCTGAGAAAGTCTCCTGCACCGAAATCAATAAGCTTAATTTTTGTGCACCTGCTGTACAGGAGCACGTTCTCCAGCTTAATGTCTCTGTGCAGGACACCTCTCTCAGTGCAGATGAGCGACGCATATAAGACCTGTCGCATGATGTGACACGCTTCCTCCTCTGTGATGCTGCCGCCATTCCGTTTCACGAATCTGTACAGGTTCTCGCAGTTTTTGGGATGCTGCATTACTATTATAAACTGACGGCGCTCCTCATACCAGTCTATGAGCTTTATTATTTGCCGTACTCTGGATCCTTTGTTTGCCCTGATCATTAGAGCGACCTCTAATGGTACAGGGACAGGAAGCTCAGGCTAAAAAAAGAATTTTAATGTTGATTAGCCAATTAGGAAGTGGTTTCTCTTCTTTATTTATTTATTTATCAGAATTACTAATTAAATGAATTAAAGAGTAGTAAATGAGAGTGGGAAAAGCCACTACTTACAATCTTAACATATGACGACTTTGGGGTCCTCTTGACAAATTTTAAAGCCACCGGCTGTCCGTCTGACAAACGTGTCCCCCTGTATACAGTGCCAAAACCTCCACTGCCTAATTTTCTGCCCACTGCGTAGTCGGATTTGAACTTCCGACGTGTCCCGGGCAGCTGCTGTCCCTCCCGTCTTTCATCTGCGAATAAAATGAAATAAAAGCTTGTTTTAATTATAAATAGAATAATATAAAATAAAAATAATATTTAATCAAACACAATTAAATATTATTTTTATCATCAAGTAATGCAATTTTATCATGCAAATGGAGAGTTACACTTGTGATTGTTGTTTCTGTCACAGAAACGGGCCTTTCTCCATCTCTACTGCACATCAGCAATATCTTTGGTCAAAGCAAACTTTTCTTTAGGTCTAACCATACATGTAGTGAACTGTCCAAGTGTAAACTATACATTTAAAGTCATTTCAAAATGAGATATCATTATCAGAAATATACCAAATTCTATCCATTATCATTACTATTATTATTATATTTTTTCAAGGTTTTCATGGGCTTTGGTGTCCTCAACAAACTGATGAAACTTGGTACTCACATCATGTATCAGATCTGAGCAAAGTTTGGCACATGGGCAGGGAGGGGGTACTTGATAGTGCCCCGTGTATGAAACTGTGTGTGTTTTGGTCTCATCGACTGACAGCTTTTCTTCTGAGTGTGACGCATTGGTACGTGATTACGTGTGACATGCAAATGCATCATTTGCATGTCGAATGCAAATGATGTCCTTTGTCTGAAAATAATTCAGCCCATTATACTCTATCAGTTTCTTTGGCTAGTTCTTACTTAACTGCTTACTTAACAGAGTACTCGGGTCATTAGGATCAAGTCAGTTACCAAGGGTCAGAATATCAAGAGTTTATTCACAGAGCATGGTGAGTCTGCGTTTAGCTCTTATGCCCCTGTAGCTGGAACCTACAGTTTTCAACAAAGATCACCCAGCTAACATGGGACATTCTCCATGTTCCCACACCATTTTATGTGTGTGTGTATATATATATATATATATATACATATATATACATATACATATACACACACACACACACATGTATATATACACACACATATATATACATATGTATATATAGCAACCCATGATTATTGCTGGCCTGATTATTATGATGACGTGATTGTGACAACATTGACGTTTGTGTGACGTGGGGCACTGACTGACTTTCAGTGCTGTCGTGCTTTGAAAACGTTCTTCTATTTACCTCCGTTCCTGTTGCTATTTTCTAAACCTCTCGGCAGATCATCTATTTCTGGGACAGTTTCTGCCTGTGATGGTCTGCCGTATCTCAGTCGCCTAAAGAAATTTCGCAACCGAGACGTTGCCCCCGTCCTTGCGCCAACCTGCTCTCCTTCCTCACTGCTTGGCTTACAGCAAAACATTTTGCGCGCAAACCGAAGTAGTGCGTTTCCCTCCCTCCTCTGCTCGCTTTCCACGCTGCTTCGTTTAGAGCAACAACAAAACATGTCGAATGCTAACAGAGCAAAGATCTGTACGAGAACAGAATGAAGCGGCGTCGGCGCTGCGCGGGTTTATATAGCCGGCGGGTGTGACGTCAGTCACTGTTGCGTCATAAAGGCTTATGGAACGTCATCATCCCGACTCGCCGCCCACACAGCCGAGCGCGCGAGCCTGCGCGGCTCAATGCGTGAATTGTACCCGATTACAACGAATAACGTGGAAAAATGTGAAATAAACGGAGAAAATAAGAGAATTAAACCACATAACCTTATTCGTGACTCACGTCATGCAAATGCTGGTGCTGTTTTGCACATATCACGCGACCGATGCACAAAAACGTCCAAATAATTTGCGAAAACGTTCATTTTATCACAAGAAAAGCTCAATATCATGCTGCTCTCCGCCGCCTAGTTAAATAAATAACTTATTAAATAAAGAAAGAAATAATGAGCAGCCCAAATAGCAAATTCACCGTAACCGTTTAATGTTTATTATTATGTTGAATTTCAGATTGTGATATTTAAAGATGATTCACACGTTTAAATGTATTTTTAACTAAATTATTTTTATGGAAGGAAAAGCTCACCCCACAATGATATTCTGCCCATAAGTGACTTACCTCAAGGCATCCCTGGACAACATGATTTTGTTATTTCAGCCGAACTCATCGGGAGTATTAAATGATATTGTGGCTCTTTCAGCTTTAAAATGGCAGTGAATGGTAATAAATGATTTACTGAATTACTATTTTATTAAGTTTACTATTTTAAAGCGTATTTAGCGTTTCAATGAAACACCTGTATGGAGAAACTACAGCGAACTGGCGGCAATAGCGCCGAATCTCATTGGTTCTCGCGTAACTTGCGTCGTGACGAAACGCGTAATCACGTACCAATGCGTCACACTCAGAAGAAAAGTTGTCAGTCGATGAGACCAAAACACACACAGTTTCATACGTGTGGGTACATGTATATGATATATGAACCATCTTTCTGTGTATTCAACCATACGTGTGGGTACATGTATATGATATATGAACCATCTTTCTGTGTATTCAACCATACGTGTGGGTACATGTATATGATATATGAACCATATTTCTGTGTATTCAACCATACGTGTGGGTACATGTATATGATATATGAACCATCTTTCTGTGTATTCAACCATACGTGTGGGTACATGTATATGATATATGAACCATCTTTCTGTGTATTCAACCATACGTGTGGGTACATGTATATGATATATGAACCATATTTCTGTGTATTCAACCATACGTGTGGGTACATGTATATGATATATGAACCATCTTTCTGTGTATTCAACCATACGTGTGGGTACATGTATATGATATATGAACCATATTTCTGTGTATTCAACCATACGTGTGGGTACATGTATATGATATATGAACCATATTTCTGTGTATTCAACCAACGGGGTACATGTATATGATATATGAACCATATTTCTGTGTATTCAACCATACGTGTGGGTACATGTATATGATATATGAACCATATTTCTGTGTATTCAACCATACGTGGGGTAGACATGTAAAATAGAACCATATTTTTATTAATAAATAATAACATTGTATAATGTATATGATATATGAACCATATTTCTGTGTATTCAACCATACGTGTGGGTACATGTATATGATATATGAACCATATTTCTGTGTATTCAACCATACGTGTGGGTACATGTATATGATATATGAACCATCTTTCTGTGTATTCAACCATACGTGTGGGTACATGTATATGATATATGAACCATTTTCTGTGTATTCAACCATACGTGTGGGTACATGTATATGATATATGAACCATATTTCTGTGTATTCAACCATACGTGTGGGTACATGTATATGATATATGAACCATCTTTCTGTGTATTCAACCATACGTGTGGGTACATGTATATGATATATGAACCATATTTCTGTGTATTCAACCATACGTGTGGGTACATGTATATGATATATGAACCATATTTCTGTGTATTCAACCATACGTGTGGGTACATGTATATGATATATGAACCATCTTTCTGTGTATTCAACCATACGTGTGGGTACATGTATATGATATATGAACCATCTTTCTGTGTATTCAACCATACGTGTGGGTACATGTATATGATATATGAACCATATTTCTGTGTATTCAACCATACGTGTGGGTACATGTATATGATATATGAACCATATTTCTGTGTATTCAACCATACGTGTGGGTACATGTATATGATATATGAACCATATTTCTGTGTATTCAACCATACGTGTGGGTACATGTATATGATATATGAACCATATTTCTGTGTATTCAACCATACGTGTGGGTACTGTATATGATATATGAACCATATTTCTGTGTATTCAACCATACGTGTGGGTACATGTATATGATATATGAACCATATTTCTGTGTATTCAACCATACGTGTGGGTACATGTATATGATATATGAACCATATTTCTGTGTATTCAACCATACGTGTGGGTACATGTATATGATATATGAACCATATTTCTGTGTATTCAACCATACGTGTGGGTACATGTATATGATATATGAACCATATTTCACCATCAAGTACCCCCGCCCTGCCCATGTGCCAGACTTTGCTCAGATCTGATGCATGAGACTCTGATGTGAGTCCCAAGTTTCAGCAGTTTGTTGAGGACACCAAAGCCCATGAAAACCTTGAAAAAATATAATAATAATAGTAATGATAATGGATAGAATTTGGTATATTTCTGATAATGATATCTCATTTTGAAATGACTTTAAATGTATAGTTTACACTTGGACAGTTCACCACATGTATGTGGTGAACTGTCCTAAAGAAAAGTTTGCTTTGTTAGACCTAAAGAAAAGTTAGACCTAAAGAAAGGTTTGCTTTGTTAGACCTAAAGAAAAGTTAGACCTAAAGAAAAGTTTGCTTTGTTAGACCTAAAGAAAAGTTAGACCTAAAGAAAAGTTTGCTTTGTTAGACCTAAAGAAAAGTTAGACCTAAAGAAAAGTTTGCTTTGTTAGACCTAAAGAAAAGTTAGACCTAAAGAAAAGTTAGACCTAAAGAAAAGTTTGCTTTGACCAAAGATATTGCTGATGTGCAGTGGAGATGGAGAAAGGCCCGTTTCTGTGACAGAAACAACAATCACAAGTGTAACTCTCCACGTTTATTCGCTTTATTTGAGAAGCTTCAGGTGAAATTATAACACACAGGCTGAAGTGAATATCTTGATGGGTTAAATGCTGACGACAAACTGTAAAAAAGTGAAGCAGCTGTACTGAATATACTGCAGCAATACAATCCACTAAATTAAAATACAAATAAGTTAAAGATAAATTGAATAACATGGAATAAAACGCTTATTAATTTTACATTTTATTTTTCGATTGACTTCACTCTCTTGTGCCGCATCATTATTCTGCATTTGTCGCAACTCAATTTCGGTGTGTGTAATTAATCTATTCATTGTCGAAACGATGTGAATATTATTTAGATGAACTTCTGTTAAAAGCTGCCCACGTATTCAAACGAGCTTTTATTGAAGAAATAAAACGTTTCTTTGCACATGTTGGTTAAGATATTAGTGAAAATATTACAAGATATAATATATTATAAGTGTCGATCCTCTGTGTGTGCATATGCGTCGGTTTGGAGCGCGCATGCGCGTTGTGAATTAAAGCCGTGAGGAGACTGACCTGTAAAGCGCATTAAAATGTAAGAAATCTGGTAATATATTCAACAAAGCTGTTAAATACAACAAATCCCCCCTTAAAATACAACATTAAGTGTTTAGGGAGGATCCCACACGCTTTTAAGTCACGTCGACGGTATATTTCGTCGAGTATCGTCGCACTTTTGAACTTCTTGCAAACACAAGATAGTTGTTGAGGTAAAAATGACTCGATTGATCAAACCTCTACAATGCGAGGAAATCACGTAAATGTGCCAAATTTCGCGTTAAGTTCACTTAATAATGTCTGTCAGTATACAGACATTATATAAAAAAACCTTGCTGTCTTAAAATGTCTTAAAAGTTTAAATCAATGTGGCTGCACAAATTCAACTTCCTCTGTAATCTTGACTGATCTTGAGTTGCTGCAACTTATAAATAGAAACACTAAAATGATCGAAAATTGCTTATTTTTATAAGTTGAAATGATTGGTAAAGCCAAGCTGATTAAACAAAAACATTTATGGCAGCAACTTTTGTTTTCCAGTGTTGTGAGTTTATGAACATGTAACAACAACAACAACATGTACTTGATATGTAAATATAAATTACACATGAATATTCTTCTGTTGTCGTTTGATTACTGTTACTATTAACCTTGATCAAAATGTAGAAAAATCTGTCTTCACTTTTGAGAAAACATTAGACGTTAATAAGATATTACATTTAATTTTAGTTTCAAGAACACATTTGTGTTTTTCAGCATTTTAATGGGTTAAAAATCAAGATATTTTACAAGCTCTAAAACTGTAAAAGCAGTATTTACACGGATCTACCAGATTAGATCAATTGATGTCATGCCAGTGTAATGTCGTTTGAATGGGTCTGATGATGATGTCTGATGTGATTATATGATTCTTTGTGCTGTCTTTAAGGTCAGTTAATGTTTGGGACCCCCCCACGTCCGACAAACATTGTATGTCCATCATTTCTGCTTAAGGCATGCTGGGCCACGTCCAATATATATTCATCTTCAGATTACTGCTGAAACCATCTGTGATGTTGAATTTGGTCCAGCCTGAGGCGAAGATTCGGATCTTGCTGCAGGCAACAGCTTATCAGTTGACAGCATTCTGTGCAGACGGAGGCAAAAGACATTTGATTACTGACACTAATGTTCACCCTAACATTGGTTAATGTTTTCTCAAAGTTATCAAAAACTTTTTTGCAGTAACTTTACTAAAACATTTGTCTAACGTTATATCTCGCATATGATTTGGAATTGCAATTGTTTTTTTTATGTTGTGATCATAAAAGCTCTCACCTTTCGACAGGTCTTTAGAGGGCCAGGTGTAATCTTCTTTTTCTGGATAGCGCCCATGTAACATCCGGTACAGGAGCACTCCCAGAGACCACACTATTGCTGCCTCACCTTCGTATTTCCCCGTACGGAAATATTCAGGCGGACAGAACTGTGGTGTGCCTAAAAAAAGAGATCATGTCAGCAGTTTTATTATTTCATTAATTATTTGCATGAATTCTATTGTATTACTTCTAGAATATTTCTTTATTCAGCTCTGCGTGAGGCATCGGCTGAGAGATAACGCACCTGAGAACGACGTGTAGGGCGTCTTTCTGAGAAAGTCTCCTGCACCGAAATCAATAAGCTTAATTTTTGTGCACCTGCTGTACAGGAGCACGTTCTCCAGCTTAATGTCTCTGTGCAGGACACCTCTCTCAGTGCAGATGAGCGACGCATATAAGACCTGTCGCATGATGTGACACGCTTCCTCCTCTGTGATGCTGCCGCCATTCCGTTTCACGAATCTGTACAGGTTCTCGCAGTTTCTGGGATGCTGCATTACTATTATAAACTGACAGCGCTCCTCATACCAGTCTATGAGCTTTATTATTTGCCGTACTCTGGACCCTTTGTTTGCCCTGATCATTAGAGCGACCTCTAATGGTACAGGGACAGGATGCTCATATGATGACTCTGGGGTCCTTTTGACAAACTTCAAAGCCACCGGATGGCCATCTGATAAACGTGTCAGGCAACCTCCTAAAACCTTGTTTTAATTATAAATAGAATAATATAAAATAAAAAGAATAATATTTAATCAAACACAATTTCCTCCACATCTCAAATGATGTCCTTTGTCTGAAAATAATTCAGCCCATTATACTCTGTCAGTTTCTTTGGCTAGTTCTTACTTAACTGCTTACTTAACAGACTATATGTATACATATATACATACATACACATATATACACACATACATACGTATGTATATGTGTATATATATAAATGGTCTGTGAATTTTCCCTGTTAGCTTGGTGGCCTCTTGAAAATTATAGGTTCCAGCTACAGGGGCATAAGAGCCCTTATATATTATTATATATATTGTATAAAATGGTTTAATGTACAAAATGATTATTTATTTGTATATATATATATATATATATATACATACATATACATATATACATACATACATATATCTAAAACATTATTCTTAAGTAGTTATGAAATTAAAATGACAGAATTAAAAGTCTGAATAAGGTTCAAAAATAATGTAATACATATTCAAATTACATTATATAATAATGTTAATATTATGCATTATTATATTATTTATATTATATGTACATTAAGTATATATATTTATAATATAATATTATAATTATACTATATACATATATACTTGAATAAGGTTCCTATAACCAGGCAATAACATTAATACAACGTGTAAAAAACGGGATGTTTCAAAATAACATTTAACATTTTGTTTCTATCATTTGGAAACATTCTTACAACCTGACTTTGTTAGCAGGGCAGATGTGAGCTCTGTGCCGACGGCTCCTTTATTTCCCCCGCTTTATTTCCTACTTTTTTACTGTTATTTTCTTATGAATCTTGTGTTTTATGATGATGTTATGATGATCATTCACTTTTTGTTGTTTTTATGATGAGTTTTAATGTCTTTATTAACTGTTGTCGCAGTTCATTTCTGCGTTCAACTCTGTATTTCAGTTCACCTCTAGATCCTTGGAAATATTTTTTAACTCTTTATAACTTTTATAATAGTTTTTAAACATTGCGTGCAAACTAAAGCACAGATATGGGAATGCACACCAAAACAAAACCAGGGAGATGGTGATGATATTACTAAATTACATTTACTTTACCAAACAAAACAGTGAGAATCAAGAAGGTTACTGTTCACCTTGTATGAGATGTTGTCGCAAGTGCTGTATATCATGAAAGGAAATATTTACATTACACGAGTTAGACATTGATTTTATTTCACTATAGATGTAGTTCACCAAGAGTTTAAGTGTGCGTGTTTTATTCGTGTATGTATTTAACTCGTGTGCTGAGACAGTGACGTGATTATTATGATGACGTGATTATGACGACATTGACGTTTGTGTGACGTGGGGCACTGACTGACTTTCAGGGCTGTCGTGCTTTAAAAATGCTCTTCTATTTACCTCCGTTCCTGTTGCTGTTTAAATATGATTTATATCATTATAATTCATGCATTAAAGTTATTTTTTATTAAAGTCCACCCTAAAATGTTGCCTGTAAATTACTCACGCTCAGAATATGTTTTTATTTTAGCTGATCATTTGTTTTAAAGATCAAGTTTCAAGCCCCTGAAAACAATCACATAATAATAGATAATAATCCTATTTTTTTTTAGTGCTTGGGCCCTAATAATAAACAGGGCGGTTCTGCTTTTAGATTAAAATACATTGTACTTTAAAAATACATTTAAAGTAAGTCTTATTCTGCTTCACACCAGGAACACTTTGCAGGTTTATTTGAGTAGCTTCGTCGCTTCAGATGAAATTATGGTGGATGTATTTTCTCTCCACAGGGTGTCAGCAAACACATGCTGATATGAATGTCTTACCATGACACGTTAAACGCAAATGACAAATTCTGAGCATGGGTCACCATACTTGGCCTGCACATCCATTCGCTTTCACATCCCATAACCAATCGGTTATCGCTTTGGTATCATGGTAACTGTTGCACTGTTAAGACAACATGATATTTTTCCCCGTATTTGGTTCAAATGTGTCAAACTTGGACAACAGAGCTGAGGAGAATGTGGAAGAGAACATTATACATTTATTACAGTCACCCTTCAAATGCAGAAGACTGGGAATAGGGGTCAGAAACAGGAAAACCAAATCATTTGCACTACTTAGTAAAGCACTACTAGTAATATCTCTCATATAAAATGTACAAACATTTGTTAAAAATTTTCAGATCAAGCCTTCAAATGATTTTGGTTACAGATATTATACATATGAACTACAACATGTTAAATGATACAATTGTATTTTTAATGGTAAGAATTAAAACAACCAATAAACAAAAAGCAGAAGAACTCATGAGCTCTTATTGGTTTTGCAAAAGAAAATGGGGGGGGAGAAAAAACAGTAAAACTGAGGTAACTGCTATTGTACCAAGCAGGGAAAAATAAAACTCCTATAACACACAGAATGGTTAAGTAAGGTAATGCACATCTGTTTGTGAAAAACGAAGAAATCATGATTTTGCGGTTGTCGTGGAATCGACTAAAGCAGACAGCACTGGAGAAGTTTAAAGGCATCTCTCATTAAGACACTGCGGCCTCTGAGACTTTACATCACAGAACTCTCATGACACTTTATACACCAGTCACAGAGCCCATCTAATGTGACACAGTGGCAGTTATATCTATCCATAATGAAGAAAAGTAATGATCTTACATTCTCCGACACGCAAACGCCCTCCGGGTCATGACATGCATCCGTGTCTTTAATTATAAAGTAACGCACGTGGCTATGAAAGGCTGTACGAGTGGGTGTGCTGCAAGGCTGTTTTGAAAAGAATAGCCACATGTACAGAGAGGGCAGTGAGAGCAAAACAACAAGGGAGAGGTAAACCGCTTGCTAACAGACCAGAGCCTTTCAGAGATGCTCGGCTGGGCAAGATGAGAATGCAGAAGAGAAAAGATGCCTAAAACAGCAAAATTTCACAAGCATTGTCTCTAATTTACACATGTGAGTGTGTTTTGTGTGTGTTCCTATCTTTTATCCAGCAGACCTTGTGCCTTCCTTTTGTAAAGTAATAGAAATGGCAAAATGCTACAATATAACTTCAGTACTCTTCTTCAAATAGCGCACACGTTGCCAAACCCCATAGCATACTAAACCAAATAACGACTTGGATCAAAAACTAAGTGTAACACTGAGAACAAGGATAAGTGACAAATGATGAGTTTACTTGGTTAAGATACAAACTACAGCTTGGCCTTAAAGAGTCACAAAGGAAAATCTTATTTATAAAAAAACAAACAAACATGATTTAGGACTGAGTTTTAATCTGTGTGTAGGAAGCCACCTAATGATAATAAATGATGCTAAAAGACGTAGAAAAGTGAATATGGAACTCAAATAGAGAAACGAGTGTCAACATGTTGTTTACACAATCAGTGTCCACAATCTGCACGTCTAGTTATGAATTTGAACTGTATGTTTAAATGACGCCATTTTAGACTTTTGTATATGGCAAAAAGATTGAAAACAAGACAGACGACAAAAGAAAACGGAATAAAAAGGGTGCAGCAGGATAAACTGAGCAAAAGGAATGAGAGAAAACAAACATCCAGGAACTTTCGCTGCCCCTCCAAACCAATCACGCGTCATGTCAGTGCAGATCCTCAGCCAATCACAGACGAGAATGAAAGCACGAGCGACAAGCCAGTGTTCTGTACCACACACGGGATAAATAACACACAATTCTCTCACACACAACCAGACTTTCACACAAAAGCACACACACTCACCTCACAGTATACCAATTCTCTAAAGACTTCTAAATCATAACCATCCAAAAGCTCCTCTTCATGAACAAATATCATCTGAATCTTTTGCAATCTTTTTTTTTCATTTTTGGGGAGAGGAGAGACTTTTCTTGTAAAAAAAAAAAAAAATTCATTTGTCCCTCTATGCTGATACATACATACACATTTATATATAACTATATTTGTTGGTAAATATAAAAGTCCATGCTCACAACATTTACCCTCATAAAAACCACCACACCAAAGTGTGCTCACATAGCCGGGAATGTTAATGCACACACACACGCACAGAACGCAACACTCCTGAACCCACCTCTGAAGGGCAGAGCTAAACTATACGGTTATTGAATAAAACAGAACTGGAACATAATCAGAATAAAAACACGATCTGTAATCTTTGGATTTCCACTCAAACGTTGAAGTGATCAAACTAACAAAAGGATGCGTGTGTCTCATTTTTTCAGTAAATGAACATATAAAACTATTTGTGTAACTCTTCTGCAGCAGTATTTGTGTACGCATGTGGACGTTAACTGAATGTAACAGTGGGAGAATGTGAGATGTGTTTAGTGGTGTGTATGTGTGTGTTTTCTGTGAACTGTGTCACTCGGAATCCCGCTGGACTTCAGATGCATCCGCCCGGCATATAGGACATGTTCTGTTAGCCTGAAAAACAAAGGTGATTTAGGAAATTCAAGCATGATCATTTTGGAGTGAAAGTGCAGTTATGAAGGTCTTCTCTGGTATCTGACAGTAACTCTATACGTGTTTTAAAATATGTGAATGCATTGCATGCTCACCTTGAGCCATTTGTCGACACACTTGGCATGGAATTCGTGATTACAGGGCAGCACTCTTAACAGCTGACGAGACTCAAAATCACACATGCACACCACACACCTGTAAGCAGAGGGAGGAGCATTATTATTTTACACAGTATAATGTACAATGTCTAATGTACACACGTCTTTTTATTTTTTTAATATATATGCATGTCATGATCTTGGACACTAGGGGGGGCTTTTGTCTCATCAGTCGATTTAAACAAAAAAGTTTTACTTTTTTGGAAGACTGTAACAATCAAATGAATGAAGATGAGAATCATCCATTAAGAAATTATTTATACATCAATAATCCAAATATTGTCCCCCTCAATGTATTTGGTAGTTAAGGCTTTAAAGAAACAACTTTTTTACTTCTGCACTATACTCACAGAGTCTGCTCAGACTGATGGTTGCTGGGGTTGAATCTGTAGGAAGGCAGCTGTTCGATATCGGCTTTGGTCAAACCTCTAGGCTTTGCTTCTCCGAGACGCTCGGCAAGGTTTAACAGAGCCTGTTCAAACACCAAAACAAACAAAATCACATTAAAATTAGAGTATGATCAGCATCTTCAGAAGAGCGTTTCCAAATACAAAGTGCTTTCAAAGATCAATTAAAATGTTTTCCTGTCATCTATATTACATTTATGTAGTTGTTACACACTTATCCAAAGTGCCTTACAGTGCATTTGAGCTGTATGTTTTATGAGCGTGTGTATTCCCTGAGATTTGAACTCATGACCCTGGCGTTGCTAGCACCACGCTCCACTAATCAAGCTACATAAAAGCTGGGCATGTGGCTTTATTAGCTTCATCTATATGGGCATTTTACACTCACCTCATAATTCTCAACCTCTCCATCATCTACATCCAGCTCCAAGCTAATGGCAGGACCCACTGCTGTTGGCTGGACTGGAAGAACAGATCTGAGCAAACAGAAACAGTAACACCGTTACACAACAGCTCATTGGCTCTCCAGGAAAACTCGGGTGTATGTGTTCTCGTGTAACTCACAGGAAGTAGGGCAGCAGACTGGGGTGATAAGGAGGCGGGGGTACGGCCTGCTGAGAGCGGTACCGTCGGCCTGTGATTCGTCGAGGCATGAAGTGGGGGTACGGCTAGAGACATATGGAGAACATATTACAAATCAACAAAAGCTTTTTTTAGCTCTGCTACACGTTCAGTGAATAAAGTGTAAAATAACTCACCACTCCGAACAGCTCCTGTGGCAGTGGATCGTGGGAGAAGAACTGCAGTGGATTGGAAGGGGGCAGAGGGCTGGGATGCCCTGAGTGGGGGTAGTTAAATGCACCACCGACAGACAGGTGATCACCTAACAACTCCACCTCATTCTCGATCCTCTGCAGCGGCTAGTCACAAAAACACACACATTCCTCTCAGTAATAACACACATTTAATCCCAGAATATTGTACACCAAGATCGCTAGTGAAATTCAACAACTCCAGTCTCATAGACTGGCCATTGCATAAGTTCTCTGATCTAACACTGTAAATATCCCACATGACTATTTATGCACTGCTTAATGGTACAGTAGGCCATTTTGGAGAGGCTAGCGATAGTAAGCAAGATCTGAAAGCATAAGATCCTGTCCTGACTTCAGATTGATCTCCAAAGCCACGCCTCCTATAAAATAAACATGCTGATCACCAAAACATTGTCTGTGCGAAAATACGCAAATAGTTTGACAGGCAAGTAGAATATCCTTCCATGATTGGATGACAATTTTATGATTCTGAGCCTTCCACAGAAGATGTATATTACCTAGTGATTGCTATCAGAATGTGAAGAGACTTTTAACCAGCATGACAAAAAATATTTCTGGGGAAAAAAAAATTGCCTATTCTGCTTTTCGTCGAGTTAGTCTCAAAACAATTTTGAGCAAGATTTTAACCATTTCTGTTTTTACAATAATGATGAATCCTAAGAATTAAGTGTGTATACTTACAGATCGTGACTGTTGCGTCTGGAAGGGTAAGAACTGTCCAGGTGGGGGGAGATGTGGCGGATGATGTGAGAGATGAGGAGGGTGGAGGAGGAAGGGCGTATCGCTGGAGAGAAGAGAGGGAAACGGATACGGCACGGGCAAATGCTGCACAGAACATGCCGGCAACATCTGAAAATTAGACAGACAGACAAGTTGTTTCAATGGTACCTTTTCTGTATCCAGGGTATGTTTGTATCTACTGCTATCACACAGTTATAATATAAGTGCTTGATGATCAGAAAGAGACTAATCATGGAGAGTAAATGCTTTGTTGTGATCATAACCTGCACTTTGCAATAACAATCCCCACCACTGGAGGGTAGCATATTCAAACCCATCTGATGGCTTTACTGTACTTACGGGAGGCGGTACGCTACAGATTGGGTAGTGCTGCTGTCCACTGAAGACCACAGAACAGGCAGGCACCTGCTGCTGAGAAGAGCATGCTGGGATATGCTGTCCCGTACAGAGAGGAGCTGGCAAACCGTGAGGTGGTACTGGAGATACTGTATATGACACCGGCACTGTACCCTGCGGGAGCTAACACACACACACACCCATACTCTATAAACAGAGTCTACAAATAAACATCACATTATAAAACATGCATAATGCAAGAGATGCCGTGGTGCCGAGATAACTCCCAACCCATGTGATGCAGCCCAGGGTACAAACTCATGACTTTATTACCAAGACATTTCTGGTCCTCATTGACTTCCATTGTACAGAACAATACAGATTAAAAACAGACATTCTTCAAAATCTCTTCAGTGCTCTGAACTTTAAAATATTCCAAGCGTGAGTGAATGAATTTTTTAATGAACTATTTTATGAATAATACAAACATTCTTCAATTTTGTTTTGAGTTGATTTTAGTCTCAAGTTTTCCTACAATTTAAAGAAATAACAGTTAAACCGCTAGCAGGTGATAATATAAATCGATCTTTAATGACATTAAATTCTACCATAAAAGGCTGACAATGGTTTTCTATCTCAAATCCATATGGGACGTTAACTGATACAGTAATTTAAAAAAACAGTATCAATTGTTTTCAGGTTAAAAAAAAAGTAAATCATAAAGTGACCATTATAAAAAATTATCACTAAAAATTCAACATTTTATCAAATACAACAGGAGGTCAAAGAAACTTTGAAACTTCTGCTTTGGTGTTGATGCAGGGGTATTTAAACTAACCTGCTCATGGAGGTCCATCACCATGGCGCCCTGCTGTGGCGGGTGCAGTAACCGAGGTGAGAGTGTAGGAGGGTGGAAGGCCCGGGGCTCGTCGAGGCCGGGTGGAGGATGAGATGGCGGTTGGCCATACGGATGAAGAGAATGTGCGTGAGGGTGGTGCCGGTAGTTTTCATCCTGCCCCCCAATGGGGGATCCGTGAGGGAGGTGGTGTCGAGTTAAACGGTCTCGTCTGCCACGCTGACGCCTTATTGGTGGACTGCGCAGAGGAAGTCACGTTAAAACGACTATCATTGGCTACACTAAATTCTAAAGAACTTCAACAATTAACATGAATTAATTTAATCGATTAGCAATTTAATGAATACAATGACTTCACAGCCCATCTTTATCACTGCAATAGCAGGAGTCAAAATTTAAATGCGATTGTACCTGCGTCTGTGCCGCGCAGGTGTGTGGCAGCGTTCCGGGTGATAGTGTGGGTGGGGATATGGGTGTGGCCTGCGACTGGGTGGAAGCTCCCATGGTCTGATTGGTGGAGAGGGTGTAGACGGCGGGGCCGAGGTAAACTCCAGTACAGATTGCTGGGAGAGACGCCGTCTCTTCGGACTGGGGGAGTCATCCGTCTGAGGGAGAAAACACAGTAAATCACTCATGTACTCAATTACAATGACAAATCACACCTATATAAAGCTTCACGCTTGTTTAACAGACAACAATTAAAGGTACAGTTCACTCAGTTAACTCAACATCAAGAGCGGTAACTTTCATTCAGTTTAAATGACATGTTAAATTTGAGCCAACGAGATTCAAGAGCTACAGTGGAGCGTAGGACTGTAGGACAAGTAAACACATTAACATTTCAGTCTGTATAAGCACTGTATATTTTTGCTGTATAGAAAGCAGCTCAGACGTTCTGCAAAACACCTCGTGTGTTTGATTCACAGAGAAAGTCTGTCATAGTTTTAGGAAGAACACAAGGGCAAGTACATTACCATTTTTTTTAAAGCTGCAATTTATAGTTTTTGCCTCTCTACCGCCATCTCTGTTTGAAGCAAAAATGAAGACAAACTGACATTTTCCAAGGAATTGGACGAGACAATTATTAATCAATTCAGCTCAAATTATTAATCATTATTCTAAACTTACTGTTGTGAATCGGGAAAAGGTAAGGAGATCGTGTTGAACGCTGATCTATCACGCACTTGCTCATTAACTTTAATTTTTAACCCCCAAAAAGTTTTTTTTTTAAACAAGAAGCTATTTCCTTACAGGAGAACCCTTGTAAGAGACGTACAGATACATATCTTATTAAATGTCTGCTGTGTATGTGTTGAGGGTTACGCTTCACTCATTGAGGGCACAGACAGCTTTTGTGCCTGGTGGCATTAGTGGCATTTCCTGTCTGTGATGTCACTGTCTCTGTGTTGCCTGAGGTGGAGTGAGGTCACTTCCCAAAAGTTTGAGAAAACCCATGGCTCACTGCTTAACATGCACACTCAGTCAGCGTTAATAAAGTTTGTTAAACCCACCATCAGTGAGTCAGTATGTGTGACACGGGCGAGAAAGTATCCAGCAGAATTCGAACACCTCATATCTACCGCTGGTGTCTTACTGGAAGCCTCATACATGCTTACTCAAGCAAAACACAACACACAGTTCAAACTTTTGGGCCCAACAAGCATATTCAACACCCGGGAGTGATGGTGTACAGTTCGGAAGACTTGAGGGGAGGGGCCGAAAAGGCCATGCCAAAAAACTCTGGGTGACTAATAAGTTACTCAGAGATACTTTAAAACACAAACCCACACGCAGACGCACACTAGACGCATAGCAAAAAAAAATAAAACATGCAATTCAGCAAGAAACACATGGGACGTTTCTCACCCAGCGGATAAATACCTGCGCGTGCATGCAGACTATGTGGGTGGCCAAAGGAGCTCACACAAAACAGGGTTAAGCTTAGTGTGGAGATATAGAGAGCAGCAGCCGCCAACACCAGAGTGAGTGTGTGTGTGGGTTTACTAAACCATACACTGGGGACAAATTTGTACCCAAAAGTCAGCAAAACACAAACCTGAGCAAAACCTCTCTGGCTCTCTGGGGATGTCTTCATTGGTAAAAATGCTATATAGTGTATATACAGTAACGTTATTTTTAATTGTAAAAATGCAGAGCGTTTTCTGTTAGAGATATAGTGTGGGTTAGGGTTATGTTATATTCTATTAAAACAACAGAAGTCTATGGAATATCCCCGTTTAGACAGATAATACGTGTGCGTAAGAAGAATCTGTAATAGGAAACAGCTGGAAATCAGACTACACATTCAATATGAATTCGAACCAGGTTCGTTTAAGAGATAGTAAGTAGCATTTCTTCCCCATTGTCTCATTTTCCATTAAGTACAATGTTATTTTGGTCTTCACACAGACTTATGACATCATCCTTGCATCTATTTTACTTTCATGACATCATCCAGGTGAGATTTTGCTAAGTAACTCCTGAGTCAGTCTGATCCCAATCAAAACCATGACATCACCCTACACAGTGTACGCCACTCACACACAAACACACACACAGAATGTGTGACTATACACGTATATAAACAAACGTTTGGTCTTTTACCTTATTATTGATATGAATGGTAACACAGACAGGAAATGACAGGGAACTCTATTAAATGGGTTCAGATAAGGATGTGAGCCAGGCTCAACCATGCGTTGCCACATGAGCACCACCATGCAATGTGTTGGATGACCATGTGTCCTAACCACTAAATGATGTCTGTAAAAATATTACATAAAGGTAATTTCTTCAATAGGGCTAATCAATAGATTTAAAGCGCCACAGTTAATCTTGTGTTTTTTGCCATTACCACAATCTCAAATTCTGAACGTCAAAATATGCCTTTAAAAAATGGTGTGTGTTAAAGTCTTATCTTGGGTTTATTTAAAAATAATTTTGCCATCAATAATCGATTAATTGCTAATCAATTCATAGATAATAGATGAATAAATCTGCCATCTGATAAACAAGCGTCTGAGTGTTTTAATTATGTAAATTATAATTAATCCAGAAGGTTCATGCATTATTTTTTGGTAATGCTGCATAGCTCTGTGGACTCAAAGGCACTACACAACAAACAGGAAATTTAACTTCCAGTCAGCAAAACACAAAACACCGACTGCTTTAAATTCTTCATGGGAAATTTACTTCACGCGGTGCTACATGGCTTCATCAGAGCAGGGTCTCAGAATGCTGATGTCATTTCCAGCACTGTTATGGCTTCCTAAAATTGGGAATTAAAACTGGAAGTGTGATAAAATGACTCTCATTCTGATGGCCATATGGTCACACTGTCGGCTTGCATGACAACTTCATAATGAAGTTTCTATCCTTTCCGATAGTTACATAGTCTGCAGTCTGTCTGCACTTATATATGGCGAGTCTTCACTTGTATGAAAGACTTGTTTCAAATACATTACTAGAAAAACTACCTTATACTTTTGTAAGACATTATTTTGTACTTTTGTCCCAGATATGGTAAAAAAAGGATTATAAACATGCACACATACATACATGACACACATTATTTAAACCATATACACATAAAAGCTTCTCTTTTGTGTGTTTTTGTGTGTTGGGATTGTGGCCTTAATATGGAGGTGTGAGGCTGTTGAGGAGACAGAGAGTGACCAGCGTGGAGAAGATGAAGGTAAAGGATGAGAAATGGGTGGCTGAGAGATTGAGGCTGGAAGGTTGCGTGGATGGGAGGCAGAGCTGGAAGGGGGAGGGAGAGAAGAGCACTGATACCCCAGGGAGCAGAAGGGTGGAGCTCAGAGGGGGAAAGAGCAGAATTGAGTATTGAAAATGATGAACCATGAACAGAACACAGCCTCAGGACATCCATTTAAAACCAGCAACCAGCGTACACACACACTCAAACACAAATACTCAAACTATCCTAAAACAGTCATCAACCCAAATCTGTACCAGAACTTTTGTAAACCAATGTACCACACAATGCACAGATTACAGGGTAGAAGACTTTAGGAAAATCACAGATTTATAAGAAACCCACACACACAAAAATGAGCAAATACCTTTTACTCTATACTCCTGCTGTTTAATATAAAGCCATGATTGCTATACCACCATGCAAAGCACATTTTAGTGACCTCCCTTATTCAGCACACCTAATTCAACTCATCAGTTTATTGGTACAGTGCTTTAAACCAGTCGTGTAACTAAACTAAACCTAAACTAGAGCTCCAACTCATCTGAGTGTGTCAGATTCACAATGTGCAGCACAAATACATTTTTTTTCCAAATGAGGATTTTCCCAGATGTCCTCAAAGGGAGGTTGTGTCATATTTGGCTAACTTCTGGGGACAATTTTTCCAAACTGCGGAGAAGTAAACACATCATTCCCACATTTATGGAGAAACAAAACGCACAAATGCAACACACAGACACAGGATCACAGAATTCAGTCTGGACAATGCCAAACAAAACACACACACACACACAGTCTAAACCCTGTCAGATCCTTCCATTACTATGAAACTTTAATGGAGCTGTCCGTCTGCATTTGGCAGTTTGGGGGGTGGGTGGGTAAGGGGTGCGAGTTGTTTACAAAAGCACGGTTTTACTAAAGCATGTGAGAGCTTGACATCCTGTTCAGAAACGAAGGCTCCAGGACCCGCCATCACATGCTCAAATACCAATCGCTCTGCCTGGGGGCCACACTATCCACAGGGAATAACCACTGCTATTGTGAAGAAACTCAGCAAAGTGCTGAACGGCCAACCACCATATCCATGCGATCCAAGAGCAGTCAGCACTGCTGTGGAGAGCTGAGGCCCACTGGGGGTGGCAAAACAGCAAGGCTAACAGGACAAATTCTGAATTTACAGATTCTGTTTTTATTCTGATTCAGCTTAAACTCTATCATAAATGTTTATAGAGCTTTATCAAATCAGAGAACACTCATTATTTTAAGGACTGGTCAACTTATCTACACTACTGAAAACTATCATAAAACAAAGCTCCAGTTCTGGTCAATAGTTGTTATTTATTTAGCTTAAAGCTCTTCCCCTATAGCTAAGCATTATTTATGTTGCATAGCAACATTCTGTTACATTTCAGCGAGTTTATCGTTTTACAGAAGGATGGCATATAATGATTTGACTTAGAAATATTAAGAACATATTTATTAAGATGTTATTATTTTAATATACATGAAGACGGTGATCACAGTGACTATATTTACAATAAACCACATTATTATTTAAACATATACTTGCACAATAATTTATGGCAAAAACTGTTGAAAAAAGTCTTATACAACTTTCAGCTGTGCACCACGTGTATGACACAATGGATTGCATTGAGGATTTTTAAGAATTTATCTGCAGCACAGCATCCGATTAGAAATTGTGTGTGCTTAAAGATTTGGTATGAAATTTGTTGGTATGGTAAATTTCATGCTTGAGCACTTGGAATTTATATTTTCCGAGGTTTCTGTTGAGAATTCACAAACCTAAAACAGGGTGAAGACCTGAAGACAAAATTACCTATAACATCAGTTCAGTACAACAAACCATCAACACGTACAGTTGACAATGAGCAACCAATCATATGCAAGAAAATGTGAAGAACATATCAAACTCCAGCATACAGTATATGAAGTTGGTAGAAACTAATGGAAATGAGAAACAAACTGAGTATCTTTGTATTGAGCCTGAAAATTGCAGCATTACAAAAATACTGGTATCCATGTTAAGTACCAGCAAAGTGTTATGAAATGGCTGCGATTCATCCACAGTGCTTCTACACCAAAGTGACGAACTTACCAAAAAGGTCTTACAGAAGGACACAGTGGTTTTGCAGGAGTCGCCCTTGTGAGATTTAACCTGTAACATCTCTGTCACCATCCCAGAGCTTTAAGCGCTTAAGCATGACACACCCACTTAAATCTGATTATAAACTTTTTTTTTAATGAGACCAAGCCAGAATTAGGGATGCACAAATACCAATTTCAAGACATAGAGTACCAACACTTTCATTGAAAAACTCATCAATATGTACATCTGTGTTTCTAATTACTTGAGGGTAATCATGTTTAATATTGCCATAAACAGCTGAACTGAAAACTACAATTATTAAAGAAATTGTGGATTGCACTTTGTTCCGTTCCACTGTGATCCATCTTGCCGTTTTGAATCCAAGTTTTATAAATGCCACTCAATTCAGATGACCCTGAAACCTGCTTAATTATACGCTGCTTCCTTGAGGCCAGTTAGTTGACTTGCCACTTGGGCAGCCCACTGCATGAAAATATGAAGTTTTGCACATCTGTATTTCAGACATGATCTCAAATAATGCAAGATTTAGCCTATAGGGAAATGCCAAACACCAGCTACAATACTCAATATAATGACGCAGCACCAACAATTCCAAACTCCCAAAACAACCGTCACCAGGAGATTCCACGTTCTTGCAAACCTAACCGAGAAGTTCCTTTGATTTGAGAATGCACAATGTGCTTCTGTTTCAGTGCCATACTTATTATTAATATTTAATAAGTCGGGTCTATAGAGTCTGCGCTCTGGGTGACTGCTCTTCAAACACTGGGAGTTTGTGGAGGTGCCCTCATCTCCTCCCTCTCTTATTATTTTCATATTCATATCACTCTCATTTCCCCTCCCTCCCCTCTGATAGCCAAATCCATCTGAGGGCACCTCTACATTCTACATCACTGAGAGCTTGTTTCTGCCTGTGTGGAGATCTAGGAACAACGACACACACACAGAAACAGAGACACGGATACCTCATTTTCACTGCTCCATATTCACGACCTTTCAAGAGCCGAAGCATTGCACTCTGCTTCGTTCATAGACAGCCATTGCCGAGCACAAAGCTGTTACACACCCCACATGCACTTTCTGTTCTGAACAATCAGTGCACACAGGATGAGACAGTTACCCACGGGCCCAGACACTCGCCTCTGTTCTGTACGTCTCACTCATGTATTTGTCAGACACAGGAAACTGTAAGGATTGTTGGCCTGGTTTCTGTTTAAATCCTATGAGCTACAGAAACAACAAGATTTGACTGTTTTTTGGGGAGCAGGAAGGATAAAGACATACAGGCTAAATTCCCATAACGCTTCATTACACAGTAACTCAGATTCTCTCTCTCTTACACACGCACACCTTGTCTTTTCTGACCTCTTGAATTCAACAGCCATCCATTTTTCTGCCACTGTTCCTCTATTTGCAGTGTCCCACAGCTGGAGGCCAAATCATTAGTGCCCAACTCCCCCTTTCATACACCCCCACCATCAGCTCTTCATCCTCTCCTGCAAGTCCCTTGCATACCTCCCCCTCACTTTCCTCCCTCAGACCCACCCACGCCTCCTTCGGCGGGCTTTAGCCAATCAGAGAGTTTCCCGCAGCCGGCCCTCCTCCTCCGCTTGACTGTAAACACAGAGTAAAACTGTGCATGTGCTTTCCACTCTCTCACACTCACACAAAAGGCAAGCGATAACACACAACATTGCATTTCCCAAAAATCCCCAGAACACAACACATGCATCTGCACAGTTCTCAGTTCTCTGATATTTGACACTAAATGAGAATTAGCGGTCACTAAAAAACTATTAGATAAGCAGGAATAAAAGTGGTACAATATAAACACTATTATGACTATTATGATGCATATGCAGTGGCTCCAAAATGCACTTAAAAAAAAAAACCCCTAATATCATTGCATTAGATAACCAAAACAAAACCATTCATATAATTTAAAGCTGCAATCCATAACTTCGTCTCTAAAGCACCATCTCTGTTTGAAAGAGAACTGCAGTTTACTTCATATACTCAAACTATAAATCTTTTAAAAACATCCTGCTGGGAATCAGGGTACGTTACGGAGATTGCGAACACTGATCTGTCATGTACTTGCTCAATAACAGATTTTTCTTCTGTTTTTAATCCAAAAAAGTCACGGATAACAGCTTTAAATACTCAGTCATATTCTCAGTCATAGCCATGCCTTCTTTACGAACTCTACCTTACGAACAACAGAAAACACGACAGATACACAAGCTATGAGACGATGTCTTACCTTGTCAGTGGCGTCTGCGCATGCATGTTCTGGACGATAGTGGTACACTCCACCCACTGCACCTGTGGAACAGCACAAGAACAGATACAGCTAAACCTTCAACACAATCACGTGACACGCTGTGATTATTTTGAGCTTAACTGCTGCATTTTGGCAGTAAGCAGAAAGATTTACAGATATCAGCAGCTTGTTCAGACATCGGGGCAGTGCTTTAATCTTGCCTTGCGCTTTACAGCATTATTGTAATTTACAATTAACATTACATACCAGTAAAAGTGTAACCTCTTCTAATGCTGCAGTACGATTGTTGGACAGACTGCATTTATTTGGGTCAATCCTACTAATTAATGATATGAGTGCTTGTATGATAATTAATACTCATCCACTGATACTGATGACACTGGGTTACTGTTATGATGAAAAGTTACATGAGGGAGAGAGAGGGAGGGAGAGAAACAGACAGAGAGCGAGATAGAATGATAAATACATAAATCTTATATTGAAGTATTTTGCTTTCATGTCAAAACACCCAAAAGTCTTTTGTTTTCTTTCTGTTGTTTTATGCATTTCGTCTGCATGTTTGTTTGCGTGTTTCCAGCATCTCTGTGAGTGTTTCATCAGACCAGCACAGAATTACCCTTGAACGCTCCCCAAAAACCTCTCTAAAGATGAGGACGTGTGTGTGTGTGTGTGTGTGTGTGTGTGTGTGTGTGTGTGTGTGTGTGTGTGGTGTGTGTTCTTTTAGTCTCTTATTCTCTCAATGACGGAACAAGTGAGTAAAGTATGAAGTGACTGACAGCTCCAAGATAACAGACAGAGAGACATAAAGAGAAAGACGGAGAGGAAAAAGAGGCAAGTAAACAAATATTGTATTTGTTACAAATTTAGTCAATATTTATTCATGTTGCATTTCAGTCCTTTGTAGTGGTATTTACCATCCAAAATATGCCACTTCTGATGCTTTAAATAAGAAAAATGTGAAACTGTAGCCTCAGCCAGTATGATGCATATTACACACATGACTAGATGACTTGCTAAATAAGAACTAACCTGACTGACTTTACACAACACAACACAGGTGCTCACAGACACTAACCTGATTGGCTGACTTTACACAACACAACACAGGTGCACACAGACACTAACCTAACACTAATACAAATTTTAATATGAAAGCTACAAAACAACAATCAACATTAACATTACTGGCAGACACTAACCTGATTGGCTATATTTTCAAAACACAAACAGGTCTCATAAACTTTAAAAACAAAAGGTGCTACAGACCTAACCTGATTGGCTGATAATAAAAAAAAAAAAAAAAAAAAAAAAAAAAAAAAAAAAAAAAAAAAAAAAAAAAAAAAAAAAAAAAAAAAAAAAAAAAAAAAAAAAAATTTTTTTTTAAACAAAAAAAAAAAAAGGGGGGCCCACAAACCCAACCAAAACACAAAAAAAAATTTTAATATGAAAGCTACAAAACAACAATCAACATTAACATTACTGAGAATCCCATATGTTTCAAAACAGGATAATTAAAACTCTAGAGACTTGGAAACATTGAATTACACTGAACATAGCAGTTTGTATGTGACATTTTCGTCTTTGTGGCTGGCTGTTTCTAATTCCTACTTAACCAGACACTCATTACCTAAAGTCCATTTAAAGCACTTGGCATTTTCTTGACCCTAAAAGAAAAATTTTGTGCTAAAAGAACAACATGAATGTGACAGACGCATTTCTAAATTCAGTCCTGCAGATTAATTATTTTAAAGGCCACTTTAGCCATGCCAGCTGTTGCCACGGGCAACAAAATACCTGAAAGAGCATGAAATTGCATTTTGTTTAATTTCCAGCCATTGCAACAATTCAATTGTATGCTACTTAGAGACGTACACACACATCTGGTCACAACAAAACAGCTGAATAAAAAAAAAAAAAAAGAAAAATCAAGCATTGAACGTTAAATCATATTCGCAAACCCTTATTTAACATTTTTGCTGTACCCTTTATTAAATTTACATCACACAGTATGAAATTACTGTGTTAGTGACTACATTACTTTACAACAGTGTTTCTTTACAGTGACGTCTAAGCGGCTATTCAGCTATTTCCCCACCCACTTTGCCTAGGTGACATCAGCCGTAAATAAACAATTTCAGGGGATGAGTAAGTTATCTTTATCTATTCATAGATTAATAAGAAAAACAATGTTTCCCTCTCACTGAGGAATCACGCACCATAAAATCAGCAACACAGGATTGACTTTGATTTAGTTTTGATATTTATTATGAGTATACTTCAAGTGAGTGTGTATCACGCTAAATAAAACTAGAAAAACAGGACGAGATGGTAACAATCATTCAGGCAAGCAAACACGTTCACGTGAAGTCTGTATGTAATATGTTCAGTGGTTGTTCTGTTCTGCTGTGGTACCATTACATTATATTTTCAGTCTAGTCCACAGTTACAGAACAAACTTATTAATAACGTGCAGCCATGATATGATGTCAAAGATACAAACTGACACGTAGACACGCACGCAGACAAGCACACACGCACGCAGACACGCACGCACGCAGACACGCACGCACGCAGACACGCACTTGCACTTCTTGCAATGATAATCAAGAGAAGGCCACTAAGGGAAATAAAGAGAGAGAGGAAGAGGCCTGCAAGAGGAAAGGGAAGAAGAACAAACCTTGAATAAAACACACACACACGCAGGCACACGCAGGCAGACGCAGGCACACGCAGGCACACGCAGGCAGCAAAAGACAAAAGGAGGGTGGCAGGCATAGGGGAAAGTCATTTATTTACTTTCATTTTTTTAAAGGACATCATCCGAAAGCAGTAAATGGAGAGTGCACCAACAAACACACACATATTCTTCAGATCGAGAGGTGAGGAGATCCTGGTGTCACCCGCTGGGAGAGGGGGAGGTGTCCTGAGTGATGTTATGGGAAGGAAAGCGATCCAGGGAAAATGGAGGGGCTGGAGCAGGGGGCTGAGGTGCCCCTCTCGACTTGTATTGATTTTTCTCTGAGCTTCAGAGTGCATCAGCTTTATCTGGCCATTCCTGCTCCATCCTGCCCTTCTGCTTGATTGCATCCATCACTGGCTTCCACCTTCACACTTACACGCAGTTATAATCAAGCTATAGTGGTTTTAACATGGTCAAAATATACCTCTCATCTGACCGTCCAAGTATACATAACAATGCGTAACAAAATATTTGAAGGACAAAAATATTGGGTTAATACACATCTCCAGGGCCACTCAGACTAAAGCGTTTAATTTATTTTTAAATGTGATATATTGTTTTAATCCAACTGAAAACCAACCCGTAAACATTTCATTCTCTGTCCATTTAGCAGAGCTACACAAACAGCGTCCTGACGTAACCAATGTGAGCAACTCAAATCAAAAGATATACAAACCATCTAATAAAAAACAGCAACTTATTCTGTTTTTTTCATCAACTGACCACACCACAATTTATCTAGAATGCCTGAAGTTTTTTCCCCAGAACTCCATGTGACAAAACTCCATGTTCCTCAAAAACTAACAAAACAACAAAATAAGGAACATGAGTAACTCTGCATTTCATCACACGTTGAGTTATGCTTTGTGGGTACTTTCTATAGACAAAATGATTTTTATGCTGTACAAACTGTATACTGTATACACTAACCCCATCCCTACCCATAAATCTTACCATCAAAGAAACCGTTTTGCATTTTTACATTTTAGAAAAAAGTATCATTTAGTATATTTCATAATTTTCCTCATGGGGGCCGCTGACTTGTCTCCACAATGTAGGTGTGTGTTACTTTTACCATGCTTGTGGGGACATTTGGACCAGACAATGGTGGAAAAACAAACACGCATACACAGTGAATATCTAAATATATGTTTTGGCTATATCACCAAGCTCTACTGTCTAGACTTTGGTGAAAGAGTTTGTGAAGTGCTTTAGAGACGTGATGAAAAAGACAGCTGTGGAGCTACACTACTGTCTTTAAAACACACCAGCAACAACAACAAAAAACTACAGGAAGGAAGGCCAGAGTAGGAAAAGTTGAGCCAACAGAGTAAGAGAGGGAGAGCGAGACAGGAAGTACGAGGAGTTTAAATGAGAGAGTTCAAGAGTGTGACAGAACGCGAGTGAGAGAGAGAGAGCGAGCGAGCGAGATCTGGCTAATGCATCTCAGCTTGGTTCAGCTTTCCCTCTCGGCTCTCCAACACAAAGACGCCAGAAAGACCCGCACAAACACACTCCCTCTCTTTCACTCTCAATGTGCAGTCTGGCTCTCTCTGCCACTCACCAAACATTCCACAGTCCATTTATACATGCTTTGCTTTGGTTTGTCTGTTCTCAAGCTTTCTCCTTTTCAGAAGTTCATGAGCAGCTCCGTGTGAAGCTCGCCTGTCAGCGACAAAACCAGTATTATAACGAAAACAACTCGATCTGTTCCCTGCTAGTTAGCCTAGAAAGGACATCATCTAGCAAATGAAACCATCTTCTACAGCTTTAGGTTCCAAAGAGTAATGCTGGGCTGGGACTAAAGTTGGGATCTTTGGACATCACGTTCACGTGGAAACAAGAAATCAATGTGGTCTGAGAAAAAGCCACACATATGCTTTGGTCCCCAGCACATACAAATACTGAAGCAAAGAGATGTCACTGTCATAAAGACACATGCTTCGAGTGAAATATACCACAATCCTGTCTGTTTCAGAGTGAATTTTGCTTTGATGAAAACTAGAGCTGAGCAGAGTGTGATGATATAAAAGACTCGCCTGGCATTATTTCATTATTGACAATGCATCGAGAGTTGGGCTTGACTTTGTTTGCAAAACGATGTTGAAACTACATAGCATGGGGACTTGTTTTGTGTTATTAACATATAATAACAATTTTTGCTACTGCACCCTTAAGAGCTCGGTACGTAAATGACCTCCCATGATTGGCTAACCTTTGCATAACAGTGTAGTTTACACTCAGTTCCTTTATAAAGGCAAGCCAAGTTTCTTAATGTGGAACAGGTCATAAAATGCATCATATGAGGTAATGCGTTAATGTTCTTGTGGTTGAGATATCAACACCGTGACGATTTCTGAATAAGCTATTTTTGCAGCTTGGTTTGCAAAAATGGTCTAAGTGGAACTTGAGTGGGAACTTCACTCTGTGAACTTTAGAAAATGTCTACATGGTACATTAAACTCTTATTTCGGAAGAGCAAAGAAAATCCTGTTTTCCAAATTTTGTCCGCTTAGATTCAGAAGGTCTGGGAGTTTGAGAACTTGTTTCTATTTAGAACTGGTTCCACTTTTTTAAAAAGTTCTGGAACGGTCTACATTTACTGCAAAGCGCCGTACTAAACAGGTTCTTACAAATACTCAAGCTCTTTCTGGTGCAAAACACATATAATGAAATGTATAGGACTTAGGTGTACTATAGTGGAAACGAGTTTGCTGATTGGTCAGTTAAAACAGGCCTGCTGGTCGGTCCTCGCATCCAGATACAAAGTGGTGAGTAGAGCCCTCAAAACGGAAATGTTGGAGTGGTTGCCTGGAGACGGACAAAAGCAGCCAAAACAAACAGCATCTTTTGTTATTAAAATGAAGTGTGAGAGTAAGTTTTTGAGGGAGAGAAACACAATGAGTGTGTGCATGGAAGGCGTTGCGACCATGACCGGCACATACACGGAAAAGGTTCAGACATTCATCTTTCTGTAACCCACGGGGTCCATCTCTCTACACCTTCACATTTATCTGTAACTCATTGTCTTTGACATCACTGACTGTGTGAATTTAAAAAAATAATGACAGGACACAAATTTTTTAAAACATTAGTTAATTTCATTAAGTGTATATTTTAGCTAGCATACAAACTTATGTTAAGCAAGGCTAATAGTCAGCTTCTGTGGATGTTGCGTAGGGATAAAGACAACAACTAGCTAAACTTGCGATCCGCATCATACCCGGAGAATGCAGAACCGGAACTATGCAAATTTATTCATGCATTTAAGTCCAGTGTTGATTAGAATTATTAAGGAAAACGTGAATACTCACTCACGTACCCACATAAGAAAACGCTTGGCTTTCTTACAGCTGGCTGTCTGCGCAGCATAAACGCAGCCAAATTCCAGTTGAATTCACACCTGTATTTCACAGCTGTGATGAAACAAGCTCCTTACTGCTGTGGAGGACATGCATGTGCGTATGGGTGTGGGTAGATTCTTCTGCTGCATCAAATAAAAGCTACCATCATAAATTAAAGTCTAAAGGTGGTTTACAATATTCAATTATTTGATTAATTTCGATGGCAACCCATCTTCTCCCCCTCCATCCTCCTACCTTTATCCTTTTCTCTTTCACCACACCTGGCACCTGTAAGCACTTCTAAGCATCTGTTTTGCTTTTTTGTCTGCTTTCACTTCTCTGAAGACAGTGCCAGGTCAGTCCAGGAGAGGAGAAAGCCTCTAGCCCTCTTTTTAACATTCGTTCTTGTTCCTCTGTTCCTGGGCTGAAAGGAAACGGCCGTGTTTTCTTAATGGTTTATTGAGAAGCAGGGACGAGGCCTCGCACTGAAGCTCACGCTGCGCTAGTGGTTTAAATAATGATCAGGAGTCCAATTAAAACAGCTTACTGACACTACAAAGCCCAGAGCTCATCTGCAGCGCTGCACCTTGCCTGTCGAGCAGCCCAGTGTGCATGCGTGTGAGACGAAGACCTACTCAAGGTGAAAACTGAAGGGTCCTTCAGGGGGAACCGGTTTAATTTGGAGCGCACAGCAACAGTTGTCTACGTGTTCTGCACGGTTCTGATTAAAGTTCAAGCATCTTATAAAGCAGAGCATGCTAAAATAAAGGTTGTGTGCTAGTGTGAACTGGACAGACAGACTAAGCCAATGAGTGGACTCCCTCAACAACCCTTAACAGCTTTGGAGGCCAGCTGGGCCTTCATAATATGAGCTTCTCTGATCCTTACAACCCTTACAGGAGAGTCATAAGGCCAAATAAACCAGGAAAACCATCCCAAGTGCCTTTCTAGAATTTGAAAGGTTCAAGACAGTAATAAAGTTAAATCTAGTTTTTAAAAACAGAGACACTCCAACTTCACTGCCTTAAAAGCTAAGACCAATTCTCAGATAATACTCAGATCAAAACGTTAAATAAATCACAGCCACCAGAATATTAAAACCAGAAAAAAATGATTCCAATAAACTAAAAAGCTCAGCACAGAGTCTGATTCACTGCAACAAATCTTGTTCAGACAATTTATTTAAATCATTTATTCATGATTTAAAAGTGTTCGTCTCAAATCTTGTCTTTTTTGTGGCCAAATGGTTGATTAAATACTGCTGTATTCAAATAAACAAAACAGGGCGTTTTGTTATATAAGCTGCATTTCATTCAGCGTAAATATCATAAATGCTTGAAAATATTTGGAAAAATAGCTTCTTTAGCAGAAAAATCTCTTACCTGCATTTTGATTTGAGTCACCCTTTCCTCCCAAACAAATGTTACCTTTAACAGTTAGATAACAACAAACAGCTTCAACCAAATCGCTAAAAAGACTAAAACAATTCATTTTTTAATCTGACATCACTTGCTTGTGATAAATGTGATAAACTACACATGTAACCTAAAAGCACACATCACGAGATTTCACAGATCACTGTAGACTTTGATTGTGAAGTGTAGAAGATACGATCTGATCACCTCTAACTCACCGTCTCTGCTTTTCTGCTACTGGTCAGCAGAACTCGGCTCATGTATTTGGTCTGGATCAGCCCCAAAGGGGATTCTACACCTTTAAAATGACCTTGACCTGTCCACATGAACACAAACACATAAAAGCATGCTCTCTCACACATGCTTCATTTGCCCAAGCTCAACAGAAATCCATTTGCGTATTGATTTTATGGGACCTGATAGCCTCTCTCTCTCTCCACACATTAAAGACTAAACACCTACAGCAGAAAAAGCACAGCAGGCCTAACACCTCTGGGCAGACGTGTGCGTTTACGGGCAATATTAGCTCGATGAGACGGTGAAATACACAACACCGTAAATCATGGGTGGGGAAGTCAGTGTGAGAAAATGTAAGGCGGATCGGGTGGACAAAAGAGATAAAGGGATGAGGAATGAGAGAGAGAAAGAGAGAGAGGGTCTATATTGAGAGCAGATGGTGTTGAACTCGGGGGATTTCAGTCTGCTGAGCTTCTCTCATTATCAAAGCAGCCTATCTGATCTCAGTCTATATGACACACACACACACACACACACACACACACACACACACACACACACACACACACACACACACACACACACACACACACACACACACACACACACACACACACACACACACACACACACACACACACACACACACACACACACCACACACTACTGTATATCCCACCAAGTCAATATTACTATACACTCTCAAGTGAGACACGCTCACAAATCACAAGACAAACAAAAAAAAACAACATAGACTTGCTTAATGACAAATTGTCCTAAGCTCAAACACCTAAATGGGGACATTCCACAGACGTCTGTTGTTTTAATACAGAGCTAGTTTTAAACAATATAACTCTATGCCACACTTTGCCAACACACACACTATTCTAGTAGGTGCAGAGGTGGCAGCAGGCAGGCAAAGCTGGTTGCTTGATGCTCAATCCATCAGACAGGTATTTCCAGTCTGTGCGTTTTATGTGTGTGTGTGTGTGTAGTAAGGGTTTGGCCACTAAAAGCAACTGCCAGTAGGCAAACACACCTGAGACACACAACACACACCTCCACACACACACACACACACACCTCCACACACACACACACACACACACCTCCACACACACACACACACACCTCCACACACACACACACACACACCTCCACACACACACACACACACACACACACACACACACACACCTCCACACACACACACCTCCACACACACACACACACACACCTCCACACACACACACACCTCCACACACACACACCTCATAAACACACACCTAACACCACACAGGCACCTGCCATGTAACACACTACTTTAACCTCCGGACACACACACACACAACTCCACATACAACCGCCCTACCGGCTTACCATCTGCAGCTGGAAGGAAGTTCTGTAGCTGATTAAACGTATCGTTTTGCAGGAAATAGGGATGCCAGAGGCTTGTTTTTTCGGGAGGTGGGATAATCTGGAATTTCTATTTGCTGTGCGACATAACCAGCTATCAATAAATCATAAAGCATAGTAAAGATAAGGCAAGACAGACAGAGCAATTATTACTTAACACTGACTTATTACTTAAAGGTAGGGTAGGCAATTTCATAGAGGCTAGCGATAGCAACTTAGCTTTGAAAGCATAAGATCCCACCCTCCCTTCAGAGCGCTCCCCAAAGTCACGGCTCCTCCAATACATGAGCGCATACATAGTTTGACAGGCAAGTAATTGCATTCGGACCGAATGCAATGATCGGATGAACATTTTTATGGTCCTGCACCTTCCTCAAAAAAATATTTATACAACTATATGTATATTTACACATTGTACTTTTTGGGAAATAAAATAAAATTTCAGGCCTGCCCTGCCTCAAACCCTGAAGCTGGAGGGAACAATTGTCCTATGCTGTGAGGAAAAGTATTGCGCTATTTTAGACCACAAAACAACAATATTACGCATCCAAATCAGAGAAGAGTCGTCACATCTCGCCTAATTTAATAAACGTGAATTTGACTGCTTGCACGTACACGCTTATAGTCTAGTCCAATAAAGCATCATTTCAAATCTACAATAGATAAAAAATAAGGTGCCAAAAGTCACAATGTTTAGATTAGTGTGGCAGTCATCAGATCTTGTGCAAACATTAAAGCAATAAGGAGAACTGCAACTGCAAATGTCAGCAAAGAATTCAGACAAAAAGCAAGAAGGCTTAGATTTGTCCATTTATAAAGAAATCTTGCACTGACTACATGCAAATCATGCTCATCTGTTCCTGTAGCTCAACTAGCAGAGCACTGCAAAAGGTTGTCGGTTCGATTCCTAGGGAACACACAAACTTCAGATATATATAGCTTGAAAGTCACTTTGAATAAAAGCATCGTCCAAATGCATAAATGTATACGTAACAATCTTTAGAAGCACCAAAGATCGGTGGCACACAGACTCTAGCGTGAAACTAAAGGCAGGGTGGAGGTTTTTGGTCTGTGTCCCTTCTGAGTTTAAAAGTTGTGTTTTCTTTGGTTGGTTTCAGACACATTTAACAATTTCAAAAGTTGAGACAACACATTAAAGTGTTCAAAAAACTGGGGGATTATATGTATAATGTTTGCTATATAGCTGATCTCTCTTCTTCTGTCAAACAGCCCAACAGCGGATGTCTTTAGTATGTATGCAGAATGAGTTGCTTGTACGCCAAGCGAGACCGGTGACTTGTATAGCTATACTTTGTATTTATTTGATATAAAAATACCCAGTATATACACTGAAATCACACAGTCCAAAAACACCACAAGGATGACTGGAGGTGGCCCATGTATTTACCCACCAATCTGTGGCCAAAAATACCCATGCAGCGCTTAGATCCTGGAGAAGTTTCACTCCAATATGGTAGAAGAACGCGTTTATTTATCAATATATTACAAAAACTTCAACTTGCTGGCAAGCTCTAAGAAATTGAATGAGAGACACTGGGAGAAAACACAGCACTGTCTTACCTGCCCCGGAGTTTCTGTGCGTTCCCGGCCCTGCGTGTCTGTGGCTGCCCGGGGAGAGCAAGCTCCCAGGCGGGCGCGGGTTGTCTGCGTGTCCGTGAGCAGCTCCGAGCTGCTGCTGCTGTTGGTGGTGATGGTGGTGGTTTATTCCTCCGGCGGGACTCACAGCACCACCGCCGCCGCCGTTCACGTTAGATAATCCACCGTGATAAAATCCAGACCGTGAACGCGATCGAGTCCTGGGGGGCTCCATAGTCATCGGATAGGGGTGATGATGATGATGTTGGTGGTGGTGGTGGAGGAAAGGGGACGCTGGTGGGGAATGAGACGCCGTGGAGGAGCTCTCAAGCGCTCCGAAGAGTCTAGCGCCGCTCAGGTTGTGACCCCCTTCCGGACCCCCGTATTCCGCTGGCCGGGCCCCGGCGTCCTCGCATAAATCGGCTCGCTTGGGGACGGGGTCCGGGGAACAGACGCGGGGCTCTCGAGGCGCTGAATGACCCGTCGCAGCGATGGGCATTTCCTTTCGGCGTATGTTGTTCCCGCTTTCTCGCCGATCCCACGCCAGAAAACACTGAAAAGCAAAAGAAGTCACATCAGAACCGAAAAGCAAAGCAAAAGAAGTGACATCAGAACCGAAAAGCAAAGCAAAAGAAGTCACATCAGAACGACATCAGAACCGAAAAGCAAAGCAAAAGAAGTCACATCAGAACCGAAAAGCAAAGCAAAAGAAGTCACATCAGAACCGAAAAGCAAAGCAAAAGAAGTGACATCAGAACCGAAAAGCAAAGCAAAAGAAGTGACATCAGAACCGAAAAGCAAAGCAAAAGAAGTGACATCAGAACCGAAAAGCAAAGCAAAAGAAGTGACATCAGAACCGAAAAGCAAAGCACAAGAAGTGACTCAGAACCGAAAAGCAAAGCACAAGATGTGACATCAGAACCGAAAAGCAAAGCAAAAGAAGTGACATCAGAACCGAAAAGCAAAGCAAAAGAAGTGACATCAGAACCGAAAAGCAAAGCAAAAGAAGTGACATCAGAACCGAAAAGCAAAGCACAAGAAGTGACATCAGAACCGAAAAGCAAAGCAAAAGAAGTGACATCAGAACCGAAAAGCAAAGCAAAAGAAGTGACATCAGAACCGAAAAGCAAAGCAAAAGAAGTCACATCAGAACCGAAAAGCAAAGCAAAAGAAGTCACATCAGAACCGAAAAGCAAAGCAAAAGAAGTCACATCAGAACCGAAAAGCAAAGCAAAAGAAGTCACATCAGAACCGAAAAGCAAAGCAAAAGAAGTCACATCAGAACCGAAAAGCAAAGCACAAGAAGTCACATCAGAACCGAAAAGCAAAGCAAAAGAAGTCACATCAGAACCGAAAAGCAAAGCACAAGAAGTCACATCAGAACCGAAAAGCAAAGCAAAAGAAGTGACATCAGAACCGAAAAGCAAAGCACAAGAAGTGACATCAGAACCGAAAAGCAAAGCACAAGAAGTCACATCAGAACCGAAAAGCAAAGCAAAAGAAGTCACATCAGAACCGAAACAAAACGACGCAAAAGCGACAAAACACGCGATTCATGTGGGCGATGTTTTATGACGAGTAGCGCGTAATTGTTGAACGTTTATACACAACTGTGAATGTAATAAGAAACGCCTTTAACCTCTTCCGCCGAGACTTAAAGCTCTCTGATCTGTTCAGGATCCATTATGGGCTTTGGTAGTTCTTTGCTAAGTAATATCACAAACTTAAAATAGCCCATAATAAACAAACAAACAAACAAACAAACAAACAGCTGGTGATCCGACACTTCCGCGAAGGGCTAGCGTTAGCTCACGGCTACGCAAAAACAAACACCCACAACACGGACTCCCAGCCGCCGATCTCATCCACCTAACAAACCCACACGCCTCATTTGGACCCGGTTTATACATTGCGGATTTAAATCACGTTTGATTAAATCACATTTGGGCTTCAGTCGCGTATGTATATTAGCTTGCGTTAGCACTGAACGTCGCGTTTGGCTGCGGTCTGCCTTCGGTCTCACTAAACTAGGCTAAATTAAACCCGGGTCGTGGTTTAAACCCCGGGGCCAAAGCCTCGTACGTCCCCCGACCGGGCCGACTCCGGGGTCTGTGTTTATATTTCTAAACTGCGTGTTGGGCTGATCGCTGAGGGGTGGCAGAAGAAGAGGTGAATCTTTTCTAAAGTCCCTGGTTGTATTTGCATCAGTGGAAAAACGATTTAAAAGGCTCCGTTTTCTACTCCCACCCCTCAAGCGGGCGCATACGCGCACAAGCCTTGAAATAAAAAGCGGAACTCACCCGGGGCTGACCGGAGCTGACCGGAGCTGGGCGTTACGAGGTGTTTTCTGGGCTGATATTTGGCGTGGTGTGCCTGAGCTCCGACCGTGTCACTGAGAAATAACGTGACAGACCGTCAGCGCGATTTCACGGACGACAGACCAGAGCAGACGAGCACCGATCGACTTTATCCACAACTTTTGCAAAGTTAAAATGAGCACAAATCAGTTTTTAAGCTCATTCGTCTGTTTTTGGGCTATTCAGCACCAACTTGTACCGTATCCCGATTGTCGAGGCTAGGTTTACAATAATGATTAATCATTTGAGGTCAGTTTGGGTTCGTTTGACTGCAATAGATGTAATGTAACCTGCAATTTTTTTATAAGATATTATAAAAGTATCTTATAGAGTTACAGATTGCGGCTTTTAATGCATATTAATGGTTTTTTTCTTCTTTTTTCTTCATTTGGCAATATCTACTGGGACACACAAATACGTTTTGTATGAACATTAGGAAGTGTCTTACAAAATATTGTAATTCATCTAGAGAATAAAAACGCAACATTTCATCTATGGGACCTTGAGATTTTGGGGTCAGAAAAAAATATTTCGGGTTTTATTACAGCATCTACTCCAGATTATTTCGGAAAGATTTAGAAATCTCTATTAATAGAAAACTGGAGTGTATAATAGACATTTGTGTGTTTTTTTATTATTTATTTTTAGTTAAAAAAAGAAAACGTGTAAAGCTTTAAAAGCACCAAACTTTAAATTTATTAGTTAGTATATATTTACTAATTTGTATATACTAAATTTATTCTGACAGAAAATGTTATATAACATGGCTTGCTCTTGTGTCATTGGCTAAAAAGATGGTATCTAACCTTATGATTCCCACAAAGTGGAGTATAGACACATAAAGGAAAAATGGCTCCTGATTTCCACATAGTTTGCAAAAGGCATAAAGCTTACATAGGGTTGTTTGCATTGCATAGGCTAATCCTAATGAAAAGGTAAAGTATGCATTTAATATGCATTTTAATAATTTAGCAGAAGAAAATGAGGAACATAACAGGCAGTTTGTCATACGTACACCGTACCTTCATTATTATTTCTCACACTCATCTCAAATTCATATGATAAAGTTTTACTGTATTCACATTTATACATATTGCTTGCAGTCTACCTATTCCATATAATGGTGAAAGAGGAAATGTGCAAATCAGATCCTTTCTCCATATTCAAATTCATTTCCTAGCTGCTTACGTTTACCTTACGTCTTGTGCTTTATCCTGTGCGTTTGTTTGTTTGAACAACATTTCTATTTTCTGATTGTTTTGTCGCTATTTCATCAAGTAAGCCACTTTAAAAATACATACAGCGGCCGCTGCTCAGAGATCGCGTTTAATCGATCGTGTTTCTATTGCTCTGGTCTAGCTAAAGCATCGCAGGGAATGCAAACTCGGATGCAAACTCACATTCACAAAGCTTCCTCATTTCAGCTTAACTAAACGTGCAAACTGTCGCCTTTCATTCAATCCCTGCTTTGTATTTATGGGGACAGTCGATGTGTTTTGCTGGGACGATCCAGGCTATAGATAGTTACATTTGTGTAGCTTTAAGGACATTTAAACATACTCACGCCCCCATTTGGCCAGCATCGATGGTGCGGACATGTTATATGTGCTTTAATAAAGTGCCCAGAGCCGTGTTTGACACAGTGCTGTTTTCTTAATTATAAACTAATATGTTCTGGATTAAATAATAAAGAGTTTCATGAGTTTAATGAGAAAGCTGTGTTGCTTTTTCAGGGGCTTGGTGCGTTTCCTGTGAGTCATATAGGCGCTGTGATGCTGTGTGTGTGAGTCCCATGATAGTCCCACCTTGATACATGGTTTTTATCTCACTTCCTTTTGAAAACACAAACACATCATATGTTTGTAATATGCTATTTATTCATGTCCTCATCTCTTTAATTTGTAAGATCCAAGCTCAGAGAAAGAGGTTTCCTGGTTACATTACAGCATGCACTGGAGAGACACTCTTATACAGCAGGCATGTCCAGTAATGATAGTTTAAAGACCGGGCGAGGGATGGCCGCAAGAGGGGCTGCTGTGAAAGGATGTATGGGGGAGTGATAGAGAGAGGGATGGGGGGATGGGGAGAAAAAGAGGACAGGGTGGGGAAGTGTATATGTGTTTTTGGAGGGGGGGGGGGGCACTGCTGATATGTCCTCCTATTGGTTTGTTTAAATGGTGGAGGAGGGGCACCAAGCACACACCAGCTGTAAGAGGAGAGACAGGAGAAACAAAGGGAGAGATGGGATGGGGGGCGCATACGTTTCCTCCACACTAATATTCAGGAATAATTAATATTCAGGGAGCGCAGATGATTTGAAATGCTGATACGGTCAAATTAAAAACTAAGGCAGCGGGTTTTAATCCGCCACAATTTTAAACACCCCAAAAAACTTGCAAAATAGATTTTTTAACTCTTCTAAATGTATAACGCTTTATTTATAGACAGCATATTTTGAAATTCCAAGTTTCACATATAGCAGAAGAGAACACATGCTGTTTTTCCGATACCAATTCCCAACGTTCCTTTTCTTAACCTTGACCAGACAGATTTTATCCATCAGGATATCCTTGTAATGCAGTGAAATGCATATACACATGAGCCAGATGGAGCTGTGCTTTGCATTATTTATTTAAAGGACAAAGAAAATACTGGAATCTGCTAAAACCAGTGTGACTAGTCTCAAAAAAAAGAGAGAGAGGAAGCAGACTGGGTAAGAATGAGCGAGAAAAAGAGGGGAAAAAATCACAGGAAATGAGAGAGGGAGAAGGGAGGAGAGCTTCGGTCTCCTTGTGTTTAGGCCAAACCAAATCTGAGGGAACTGGCATTGGCCACTTAGCTTGAGAAGCGAGAAGAAAAAACTACGAGACAGGAAAGGAAAGAAAAAGATCGAAGAGAAATGCCAGGAGCGCAAAGACAAGAATCAACACATTCAACGCTCTTTCTGTCTGCTGGCCGGCTGTCTCCTTCATTCTCACCCTTCTCAATGCAATTATAAACGTGCACACTTTCGCACTGTATGCTGAAAGCAGTTTTTGATTAAGCCGAGACTTAAACAGAACCGTGATGGTAGCCAGCATTAATTAGTGGTAGAGCTGGGTTTCATCACCTGTGCAGCCTGTAAACGTGTCCACCAAACCTAAAAGTAAGTTCTCTTATTGTGAACATGCTGGTATCCCAGCTAACAGGGAACATCCTGAGAACGTTGGCTAGCGTTCTCTCAAAGTTCTCTCAAAGTTACCAAAAACGTTCTTGCAATAATGTTAGTCGAACATTTTTCTAACGTTATATATATATCATACATTAAAATGTTATCCTTAAGTAATTAGTGGATCATTTAAAAAATGTAAACGTATTAAAAAATGTTTGAATAGCTTTCTCATAACCAAGCAATAACGTTAATTCAATGTAAAACTTTTGACTTAATGGAAATGTTATAGAAACGTTCTTACAACCTACAATTGTTAGCTGGCATAGCAGCTGTGATGTCTTTAAGCTTTATTATGTCTTTAAATAGAGTTAAACATCACCAGTTGGCTGGGACAGATGCGTTGACAGAATTTGGATCCCCGTGATATCTTATAAACCACTAAAACAGCAGGATTCTGGTCTAGGCATCCTGTGTAGCGCCTTCCCTGTTTACATCAGAGAGCGAGTATGTTTGCCTGTCTGTACACATCAGGATATGCTGCATGCTTTCATGTTTTTTGGCCCATGGTTGTCCCGTCAATGTCTGCTAAGACGTATATAAACACACATATACAAGTCATACATACATCACACACGTGCCAGCCTGTCTCAGACGTGCAGCTCTGTAACTTAACATGCCACGTACTGTTAATGCAAACATGCTTCTTCCAAAGCCATTGAATCTTAGCAGTGCATGTCAGTATTGTATGCAGAAGTCTAGCAGCCATGCCCTCCACAACACACAGACACATAAGTTGCTCTCCTCAAAATGAGCATTTTTGCAAGGAACTATGCTAGGGATATTTGAATTCAGACTTATTAACACAAAAATGAAAAATATTCTGTCATTTACTCAAACTTATGTCATTCCAAACCTGTTCAACTTTGCTTCTGTGGAGCACAAAAGAAGATATTCTGAAAAACGTTTGTGAAAAAGATGAAAAAAGCTTTTGTGTCTATACAATGGAAGTCAATGGGTATCACAGTTGTTGGGTTCCCAACATACTAACACAAAATATCCTTTTTGTGTCACTCAGAAGCAAAAAGTCACACTGGTTTGGAGTGACCTGAGGGTGAGTAAATGATGGAACAATTTTCATTTTTGGGAAAACTATCCTTTTAATGCACACTCCAAGATGGAAATGTATGTAATCAAATGTGTGAAATGAAACTGAGTACATTTTTGGTCATTCGGTAATTAATTAAAAAATTTAAATATAATAATGTGGGCCCCCATGGCCTTATGGACCTTTAGAATTATTGGCCCTGGTTCTGGTTAATTATTTCTAGCATAATATGTCTCCATTAACCCTGCCCTATACCCTCACACATAAAAAAAAAAGTAAAATCTGATTGATCACTTTATATCTTTGAATTGTTTCATTAATAACATTTATTGCCACTCCTCAAGACATTCCTCAGTTTCTGCCTATAAAATGCTCTTGTATATAGAACTCCTTACAGCACTGATTTAGCATGTTGCTTTAAGCTGCCATTAGTAGTTCAAAAGACTCATCCAAACTCTTGTTACTCATTTAAAAGCATCTTCTGTGTCATTATTGGACAACACAGATGTGTATGTGAATGACACGAGAGAAAGTGAGAGAGAATGCAACTGTGTCTGTCTCGCTCTCATCAGTGCTCAGTCAGTTAAACTGCTTTATAGATAAATTAAAGGGATAGTGAAGACTGTCTCTATGGCGACAGAAGATTAAAGTAATATTTTGAGAATAGGGTCAAAATTACAAGTATAAAGTCATAGAATCTCAAAATATTACCATTTCAGTCTCAAAATTGTATGACTTTATTCTTGTAAAAGGCCTGTTATAAGATAAATCTAAAAACATTATGACTTCTTTCTCAAAGTTATTGAAATCTAATGTTTTTGTCATTTTAATGCGGCAGTAAAACGCCTTTCATATCCTGTGTGTGTCTGAATGTGTGTGCGTTTGAGATTGAGAATGTTTCTTTCCCAGATATTAAAAGTGATTTTGGAAAAGAAATCAGAATTATCTGCTTTGCCTGTCTGATGTTTTTTTCTGTTTCTTTTGTAGTTACTATTTCAAATCAATAAAATATTAAACAATATTGAATGATATTGAACTGCACAAAGACTCATACATATAAGAAATGTATAGTGTAAATGCACTGTAAGTCACTTTCAATAAAATGCATAAATGTAATGCAGTCAGCAGATTTGGAAGTACTCCGTAACCATGCATTCATGGAAAATAATGCCTGCCGTTGGCTGATGTAAACCATAAAAACAGACTGGCATAAAAATGGCATGACACACCATGTGAACAATTAAATAAGGAAACAAAATTAGCAGATCAGATTAACACTCACTCTATCGAAAAGATAGTTTTGAGTTTCGTTAGCAAGCTATGGGAATATTGGCATCTAATGACTACTGCCCACTTACCTGCTCTCCCTTAAAGACTATTGAGTGGACATTACATCACCTGATTAATATGCATGAGCTGAGCTGATGAGATTTGTAATATGTCCTCCCCACTTATGCACCGTTTTGTATTTAAACCTGAAGCCCCACAAAAGTCGAACCTGTAATCTCGAGCTTCCGCACACAACATTAACTCAATCAGGCTGAAGAGCCAGAAAGAGGAGAATTTAGGCTAGCATTTCAAAGCCAAAGCAGCATGATAAAGCACAGAAAGAGGTGCCCTCCCCTCCTCTAACCTTGTTTTGCTCTTCTCTGTGTAGTTTGGCAGTAGAGACAATGTGTGTGTGTGTGCGATCTGTGTGAACAAGCACTCATGTGGACAGGGCTCTGAGCCTGATGGGAAATGTTTTTTTAATCCTGCATTGAATGAAGCTGGTGTGGCTTCCACAGCACTGTTGGATCAAATGAAGAAAGTCATGTGACCAACACTCACCTGTTCAGTGAGGGTGGGGGATAGAGAAATATAACACCATATCATTAATGTACAGATCTTATTTAAAAAAAAAATAATAATTTGGGGCTTTTAATTCATTGAAATTCTAGAGTAAATGATTTAAATTATGATTTTTGCTTTAGTTTTATGCCTACGCTAGTGGCACTCCAGCATGTTTTTTTCCATCTGGATTTTTATTTATTTACATAAAACATAACTCTTTGAGTTATATTTATTCAAAACACATTACTTGGTACTGTAAACACTGTCTATTAATGTCTTTTGTAAAGACATAATGCAATATGTTGTTGTATTTCTGAAACATGAGTGAGTCAACATGCTGATAAATGAACATTTTTATATAGAAGATAATCACATGTAGGAATTTTACAGAGCGGTTTGAGACGACATGCAGACCACAACAAAGCTCGTACTTGGTATTCAAATGAAGTGTATGTGTTTTCCCCGCAAGCACACACAAGGTGGGAGAGTTTGTATACATATGTGTGAAAACCTCAAGCTGAACTCTGAGCGAAACTGAATTACAATCTTGAGACAGAGTCTTATTCATCCTTTATATCACACACACACAAAACACAATTATTCTCTAACTCAACCAATCAAACAGCTTTCGATGATGTCATCACCCTGCCTGTGTGTGTGGCAGCAGTTTTGGGTTTCTCGTAAACTCGAGAGAGAAAGAGGATGAAAAAGGGCGAGCGAACAGATCAGCTGATGGAGAGGCAGTGACCATGACAACTCATGAAACCTGAGAGGTTGACATCTGTGTTGCTCTCCCAGCTAACTAATTTTAGGTTGTTATTACATTTTCCTAATGTTTAAGTTAACATTAAGTAACATAATCATTAAAAATGTTATTTTGAAAGTTCTGGGAATGTTCAAAATGTCCTTTTTTAATGTCATTGCTTGGTTATAAATGGTTATAATCAACCATTTTTTTAACTCTGTAACTCTTAAAACGTTTGACTAACTACTTAAGAAGAATGTTTTTCATATATTATATATAATGTTAAAAAATGTTCTACTAACGTTACTGTAAGAACGTTTTAATAACACTGACAAAACGTTTAGAGAACCTTAGCCAACGTTCTGAGAACATTCCGTGTTTACTGGTCCGTCCATCTCAATCTCTCCCTCTCTCTGTTGTGTCTTTGACTCCCAACCAGCAAAGATCTCGCCATCTTTCATTTCATTGTAACCTCACACGCCCTCAGCATCATCTTTGATTTCTAACCACAGTGACTGACCACAGCAGGAGTGTGAAGTCTCCTTAAAGCAGCAAGAATGACTTTGTCTAACCCTGAAATGACGTACTGGTCATATGATGACACTAACATAGACTTGAGCAAGATTTTCCTCCTCTTTCTTGTGACTTATCAAGAGTATTTTCTTTTGAAATCATGTCCCGCTTCCTGTCCCCATACATGTCTTGCCACATCCTTTGGTGCACTGAAAGACTGTCACATTTGAGACGTTCGTACATATCCTGCATCTCTTCTCGATCATCTTGTGCTTCAAAAGCTATTAGCTGTTCAAGCTTCAGCCATGGTGAGCTTCTGTCCTATATGTGGGAAGCCTGTTTATTTTGGTGAGTGGCTTTTGGGGTTGGAGGTCTTTAAAACATACTTTATGAGAGATTATTGGGCTTATGTTGCCTTCATGTCTGAGAAACACAAAAGATCTACCTGAGTTTGGTTGTACATCATGTTTATCTTGTTTGTGTAGCACATACTTGTCAACCCAGGCTCTGTTGGACTTGAAATTGTCCGTTATTAAGTTACTGTTGAGATATATATGCAGAATTTGGACTAACTTGTGTAGTAGATGTGTGTTCTCGTGCGTAGTTTTGTGATCATGACGGTGTTAACAGCACAGCGTGTTATGTTGTAGAAAGGGCATCACAAATCTCCTGTTGTTGTTCAGAGTAGATACGAGGTTTAGCTCTGCCAGTTTATCTCTCGTTTTAAACAAGCTGTGCAACTTAAAGCCAAAACTATTGTTGTGTAAGTCTATTTAGTTTTGCGTTGATATGTGCTTGTGTAGTTAGCCAGCTAACAATTTTCGGTTGTATGAATGTTTCTGTAACATTTTCATTAGTACAAAAACAGTTAAAAAGTTATTTTTAAATTCTAGGAGCATTCAAAACTTATTTGGATAGTTATGTTGTATTAATGTTATTGCTTGGTTACAAGAACGTTATTCAAAAATGTGTTTAATTCTGTAATGTTCTTAAAACGTTCCACTATCAACTTAAGCCTAATGTTTTTGACCCTTAAAAAAACATTCTACTAATGTTACTGCAAGAACGTTTTTGATAACTTTGAGAGAACTTTCAGAGAATGTCAGCCTGCACACTGCTAACCGCCATCGGCGTCTCATAACATGATTCACACGAGTACAGGAAGCGCCTGTTTGTGGCAGGAAGTGCAATAGACAGAGAGCGAGAAAGAGGCCTGAATGTTTACATTGGTTGACAGCAATGCAAAAAGCTGTGGACACTTGAAGAAAGAGCAGTTAATAAAGCCAAACCCTGCTAGAAACGCTCTGTAGCTGCCAGTCAGCTTTCAGCATCAGGTCTGGAGAAGTTGGACCCCAGGCAATTGTTGCCTCTTCCAGGAAGAGTAATGCTGACCCAAGATGTTGGTAGGAGTTTCATTTTCACTCTGATCCTAGTTCAAGTTGTTGGTTTCATCTCCAACGGTTAAGGTCAGAGTTTCTGTAGTGGGACTTGAACCAACATGAAAGTCTAATAAGTCCATAAGAACTGCCTATGTGAACAGAGTCCAAGATGGAGGTCAGAGATTGTAAAATGATGGAGAAATTCAAAAAGTGTGAACAAAACGGTTCCCCTTATTATGCATAATGAGAGTGAGGCCAAAATTAAAGGAATATTCCTTTATGCTGTTAAAAAAAGTGAGTGTGATTTCTGTGAGCTTTTGAAAGATTCTGAGACAAAATATACATTATTTTGTTCATATGTATGCATATATCAGAGAAAATCTCTTTAAGTTATTCTAATAATAATACTACTATAAAATTAGGATTAATGGTTAATTGTGCTCCTGTAGCTCAGTTTGTAAAGTATCGCGTTAGCAGTGCAAACAGTTGTGGGTTCAATTCCCAGAGAACATGTGTATATACAAAATGTATATCCTGAATGCACTGTAAGTCACTTTGGATAAAAGCATCTGCCAAGTGTGTAAATATAAATGATTGGAATGAATGACAACATGCTTTATTGCTGTTTACTAACTCATAAACACAATCCAGCTTATACATTTTAACTCATGGTTTTAAATCTGTTCCTAGACTTACGTCTCATGCTTTATTAAACTGCAGTCCACACACCTGGTCGAAGGCTTAACCTTTGCCATTTGATCTATGCAGGTGAAAAGAAGAGGTCATTGGGACGAGATTACCACCCGTTGTGTTTAAAGTGTCACAGGTGTAAAAGACAGCTTACAGCCGGCCAGCATGCAGAGGTACACACAAATGTAAACTACGGTCATATATGCTGTATATGTTGTCCTTTACTATACTTGAAACTGATGATGGCTAACATACGGTGTGCTGTCCCAGCCAACGTTCTCAATGTTCTCAGAACGTTGGCTTTTTTCTTAATGTAATGTTAGTAGAATGTTTTTTTAAACATTATTTATCAGATCTAAAATAACATTTTAAAGTTAGTGGAATGTTTAAAAAAGTTACATAATTCAATTGCTTAAATAACGTCCTTATTAACAAATGATAATGTTAATACAATGTCTTAAAAATGGACATTTTGAATGTTCCTAGAACATTCAAAATAACATGTTCAATAACATGTTGTACATTTAAATTCAGGCTTTAAATTCAGATTCTCACTGCATTTAATATCTGTGTAGCACGACGAGAAACCATACTGCACTAACTGCTACATGAGAGATTTTGGACCTAGAGGTAAGTACAGAGAGTAATGAACATATTAAAATACTTGTACAACATATTTTATTCATATTCATTATTAAATTTTGTAAAACATACCCAAAAGCAATTACATTTTCTGTGCTTTTTTAACAGGCGATGGAACAGTGCACATAATGTGCACTAATAAAAGAGATTAAGTTAAGTTTTCTATAAACACATTTCTGTTTTTCTGTGCAGGTAGCCGGAGACCTGTTCCTCGGACCTCAGCTTATTCTTAAGAGAAGCCATCTTAAAAAAACATCTAAAGTTACAAAAACATACCTAAATTATGCAGATTAGGCAGTTATTTTTATGAGTTTTATGTATTTTTAGTGCATTCTTGCCATGCTCTCTGAGTTATGCAACTTAGCTGATTCATTTTTGAATTAAGGTTTGAAAAGCATCTTTTTTTATCTTTCCCTGGCCTGCAAAATGAAAGATGCGAAAACATTCGATTATTAGCGTAAAATCTTTTGGTAGATGTATGCAGGAGGGTCTTTGGTACAAACATTGTGTGTTTTTGTTTTATAAAAAAAAAATTAAGAATCTGTATAGCGTGAATTAATGAACTAACCTGAAACACAATGTACATTTTCCTGTGCTCGTTTGTTCTTATATTGGGATTTTGAGGATCAGTTGTCATTAAAACAAAGATGTATTTTCATGAGGAAGCAAATCTGTCTACAGAACAAAAATGACAACAATTAAGCATTGTGTTTTTAATTAGGAGCAGACACGTGTTTGAAACCTCATGGTGCATAAGCGCTGTGCTCGGCTTTATCATTATTGTATGTTCAGGAAAAATGTGTATTTGATTTCAAGATTTTATCTGTTTTTTGTTCATTAGTTAAATAAAAAGAAGTGTCACTCATTTGATTCAAAGAACAAGATTCATAATAAGATTTGATTCAAGAAAAAATGAATTGTCATGTCATTGAATCAGAAGAATAAATCCAGGTCTGTTATCATTAAATCATGTAAATTTTTAAAATGCGTTTTACATTTCTGGTGCTTTTCACTGAACGTTGATTAATTCTAATGTAGTCACATTTTCTCATACTCCCTGCAATTGTTCATTTGAATAACTTTAAAATGTGTGCCTACAATTACTATTATAAACCTAAAGATATGAAAAGCTACTGCTCAGCTATCAAGCCAACATGGACCAAAATCTCAGAGGAATGTTTCCAGCGTCTTGTTGTCGCAAAGAAGAGGTCCAACTCAATCGCATCTAATAATTTTAGGTTGTAAGAACATTTCCAGAATGTTTCCATTAAGCAACAAAATGTTAAAAAGTTATTTTAAAAGTTCTAAGTATGTTCAAAGTCCAGTTTTTAGACATTGCATTAACATTAACTACTGATTAGTTATGAGAATGCTATTAAAACATTTTTATGTTACGTTACTGGAAGAACATTCTTTTGATAACTTTGAGAGAACCTTGAATGTTCTGTGATCGTTTGTTGCCTGTTACCTGGGTTACAAAAAAGTGCCCTTTTGCTTTTTAAATGTTAAAGGCTTTTTTTGGCTCCTTTGTTATTGGCTACTCATCTTCATAAGCATGCACACACACTCACACTAAATATGATTTGGCTACCGTGGCATATGGAGCCACATAGAGAGAGAGAGAGTACCTGGCAAAAGGCTGTCTTCACAAGTCCAGGACTGCTGGAATGTATCTGTGTATGTGTAAGCTGGCAGTCGTCCTCTAGCACACCTATTGCTGGATAGCTACCTGCTGTTGAGTCCTGTCAAACTCACGTATACACACACCTGAAGAGAGGAACATGTCTGTACTTGTGTATGTATATAATGCGTGTGTGCTCCAGTGCACGTGTGTGTACGGTTGGTCAGCTTTGTGTGTGTGCAAACGTATGTTTCACAGTCAACAACTTAATGCAGATGAAAATTTAGTTCAATGCAATATCAATAATGCTTTCTTTAAGTTTAAAACTGACGGAAAAAATTGCAGAAATTTCAAGCAATGAAAAATCAAAGGTTGGCATAGAGGGGGTGGAGGGAGTACTCCTCAGAGCTAGTGAAGGAGGGTGTGTGTGTGTGCACGTGTGCGTGTGTGGAGGGCTCCCTGCTGCAGTGTGTCTTTGAACCCACCCCCACCTTGACAGGTCACATGGTTTGTGTGATGCCAGCTGTCTCATTTGCATGTGTTTTAACCACAAATCCATCAATAAAGAGGAAAATTGAAAGAAAGAAGGGCGGAGATATCAAAGAGCATCTGAAAACACACTGGAAAACTGACTGATGAAGGACAGAGAGATGCCTTCATTCCTACAGGGTACAAGGACGTAGAAGCTTTTAGATGTCCACCACACCCTCTGAAGGTTCATTTGACATCCACATCCAGAAGAGGAGGGGTCACCCACCTCAAATACACAATTAAAAGCACAAGTGCCCGTTAACACACGCGCTTTATCGTTCTTCTCGTGTGCTATTCTCGGATATGATCATTATCCTTAATTATTGTACTTTTAATGTCTTGCCTTCATGTATGTGTTAATAAGCACCCAGAGGCACTTCAGAAGACGTACTTATATATTCTTCTGTTTTGTTCTTCTGTGGTGGAGGTCCTGCCAGCACCCACTCGTATCTGTGACAGTGTATGGGTGTAGGAGGCTAATGTCATTGTCCTAATCAAAGCCTGAGCTAATGGCTAATGCTATCAAAGGTTGATGAAGCAGAACATTCATCCCTGCAGACAGCAGCTCTGCAGATCACAGCACAAACCCTGCATGCAAACAACACATCGTGAAATCATCCAAAGCAAAGACACGTGGGTATTTTTAGCGCACCGGTGTCAACATGTAGATGTTTTTGTATGATATGAAAATCATATTTTCGAGCTTGAGTACATTTTATTGGCTGAACAAGGCCGCAGTGGTTAAAGAACAGAGAGATGTTGCCATTATGTTTTTACTACTGTTTGTTTTCCTGGAAGTTCTTAATAACAACAATTAGCAGTAAAGACAGTCATTACATTTACAATCACAGAAGCTAGCTGTGTGGAAACATAACATTTAGATAAGAAATAAACGACCTACCATCTCTTTGTGTAAGTAGGAGCTGATTCAATCATGTCACCACCCCCTGTTGGACAATGTTGTTTATTGCACCGTTTAGAACAGAACTTTTGGCCTTGTATCTCATAAAGTAACATGTTTTAATACACACATGGCTTATAAATGGCAATACCATGGCACATTTAAAAACATTAAACACTTTTTCTTTATTAAAACTGAGAGATCAAGTTAAATCTGTTACCAGCTTAAAAGGCTTCGATATCAATAGCAAGATGCAGATGATCAATGACAGAAAACGTACAGTCACTGAATGAGAATGTTGAATCTGTATCAACAGCAGCACATTTCTACACATGAATTGAAACTCCAATTTGAACTCGACATGAATTTGTTGGCCACATCCATATCAGAAGTACCGTTAGCTCAAGAAAGCCCCGACCTTCTTTCCACAGCTCTAATTTAAGGTTATTTTGAGGTGTTTCAGAAAACTGCTTCGGTTCCTGGACACAAAAAGTAGTAAAAAAAAAATCAAACTGGAGACGTGCAGTCCAGTAAGCAGTAATGTAACACAGTGAAACCTTTAAACACAGGCCTATGAATCAAAATCATTTATATGCACGTTCATTTAATAAAGGCACGATTTATGTGCCAAAACTAGATTGATTGTTTGTTCTACTTCAATTGAAGCCAGTGCCAACTGGGTCACAAAACCAAAAAGAAATAATGGAACTCCCTAAAAAAGACTTTCATGTGCCAAAAAATCTGTTAATGCACTGAGAGTGTGAATCAGAAATATCACAATGCCTGTTTGTATAGTTTTGCTTTAGGGTGCTTTGAAAGAAAGGCAATGTTGCTATCACAGGTTACCACAAATCAAGGCTAGACAAAGGCTGTGGTTAAATATTACCTAACAGAAGCCTGAAGTTATTGTAAACATTTAAAGAAGAATATATTTTCTGTGTTGAACGGCCTAAAGGTTATTAACGGTTATTAACAGTATAAATGATCATAAGTATGAAAAAAATATTTAGTAAATATGAATAATTAAACAAATAGTTAACCCAAATAATAAAAATGTCATCATTTACTCGGTTTCATGTCTTTCCAAACATATATCTTTCTTTTTCCATGAAACACAAAAACTAGTTCTAGTCAGCTTCAGGCACCATTCACTTACATTATATGGAAACAATGTAAGTGAATAGTGACCGAGATAAGTCTCTAACATTCAGCTTGTTGAGTTTAAGAAAGAAAGACACACTGATTTGACACAACCTGAGGGTGAGCAAATGATGAGTAGTTTGTTGTATACTGTCTCTTTAATATTTTGTTTCCAGTTATTTAAGCATTGTGTTTTGGACTTGTTTAAATGTCTTATTTTATGAATCATTTCGCACCCTTTCTTCACAGTTGTCCAAACCTCATAAGGTGAGGAATAAAACAGCTCTCTTGGACAAAACAGGTTTTGACTTTGAACATGTGATTGCTCAGTGCTGATCTGTTCAGTGGGTGCAGGCCAGAAGCTGGATTTACAAACAGCAGAGGTGGACTGTGACCAGTTCCTCTGCTCTGTACACAGCAGCTGATGGTTCAGACCTGCATGGCTGCTCATGCGTCTTAAAACAAAGGATGTGGGAACCGAACATAATTCTGTTGTACATGCTCTCTTCACACATTCAACTCAAATTATTCAACAAATTCAAACTAAAGAACAGGGTTGAGCTGAGTTGAAGGTCAATGAACAAAAAGGTCATGTGTGACAGATTTTAACCAACTCTGTTAAACTACCAGATGCCAGGAAGCAACATTTTGCTCAGGGATGGTCAGCTCATGTTAAAAACGAGAAGCATGAATTTTGAAGTTAATCAAATGAATAAAATGAAACTTGGTGGTTTTCCTGTCGAAACTGACAGAATTGGTTCTGTTTTTCAGAAGTAATTTAAAAAACCTTTTTATAAAGTTCATAGTAACAATGGCTGGCAAAGATGCCAAAAGGAAACCCCCCCCCAATAAAAAAACTAGTTCATACACCTTACAAGCTACAGTCAAATGTATAATATCTAATGCAATCTGACAGCCATTTGACGACATTATACCCGCATCATACAACTGCATATGAGCACTGATCAGGTCAGAGTTCACCAAAACAAATCAAAAGTGTATCTGTTCTCCTACATTCACAGAAATGGAAATGAAAAAACACAAAACCTACTGCAACCACCCCTTTATAAACCTGAAGTATTCACACTGCTGTGTGGAGCGGAGCTACTTAATGGGGGCCAGACTGACAACACCAGGTTTAAACCTGGAGAGGATTCTTAATTCCACAACACAGCACAGAATTCTCATTTACATGAGAAGCAAATCTAATTCTAAGTTTGCCACATCTGTTCTGTGGTCTCGCCCTCCTAAAATCACACTATATTTAGGAGGGATTCCAGAAAGCTTTTAGTGTAATGAGAAACATGAACCAAACATGGCCAAATCATTGCTTTGGTCACTGTAATAATGTGTTGGAGCTTCGGCGGGTACTAAAAGCTTGAAAACTTTTGGCTGGGAAGGGGTGATTCTGGCACTACTCGAAAACTACAGAGACCACAAACACCAGCCCAACCCCTCTGTTTACCGGTTTTACATGACAAATCACTTTCTGGACGAACGCTGAAGTCGCCATTTAGTGACCAGAGTCTACAGGTTTGGCAACACTTTAGCTAACTCAGCAAAACTTCATATAAACTCATACTGTGGTGTTAACCACCCTAGTATTGAGGTTACATCACAATTACAGTACAGTTGGGAACACAAGCTGGGAACACAACAGTGTGGTGAGGTGAATGATGTGTGTGTGAACAGACTTTCATCACTAGCATCTTCTCATCCAGTTCTGTCTTTATTCAGTTCATCCAGTCAGATGTTGAATTAACTCAAATTAAATAAGAAAGCTCTGTTTTTATGTGTTTTCATAGGATTGAGTAACATTTGAGGGAAGAAAGTAATTAAAGGCATAGTTCACCAAAAAACAGATTTTGACATCACACTCGTTTGTTCTTCTATTTAGCCTGAAGTTTATCAGTGTCTAAAAGGAGAAATTTGAAAGAAGCTTGAGGTTCCAGCTGGACAAATGACAGTTTTGTTTTAATCGCTATTCGTCCCCATTCTGATTTACCTCAGAGCATTTTCAGTAAAAGTTCATATGTAGCGTTTATGATTCCCCATGAGAAAACAGACCTTTGGAAGTTCAAATTTACACCCCGAAACAGCCGACTTACCCTCCAGTCCCTCTCTCTCAAAACGTTCACTAATATCACCCTGCAAGATTTGAACTCCCCTCCGATCTGCGCTTGCGCGTGAGATTTGACTACGTTCAGAGGGTAAAACGCCACCCCGAGCCCCGCCCCCAGAATTCCCCCACATATGAAGTCGTTAACCCAATGCCCCACCTTTGACTCCGCCTCAGGAAGAAGTTCCTTCAGTGGTCCACGCAACCCAAAGAATAAAGCGTTGCTTGGGCCGTTCCTGAGTAGAATAGGCACCAGGCCACGATAAAGTTCTTGAATGCCATGTTGCTGTAGCAAGACTCTGAAAGTATGTGCGGTGTTCTGGAACGTCCCATGATGACGGGGGTCCTGCAGAAGAGTTTGGATCCTCTCAAAGGGTGTCAAGACCGCTTCAGCTGTTCCTGCCAGAACTGCAGCAGCGCTCTGCGTTAACAGCTCAGGGGCGTGAGGAGCATGTTGCCGTAGCAACCTTAAGAAGTCCTCATAGAGACCGAACATAATTGCAATGGTACTGCTTTTCTGAAGCAAGGGTGGAAGGATACCGCGGTACAGCATGCGCAAACCGTCCGTCCTGAGTTGAAGCACAGCGTCTCTCACCCGCAACCCAAACAACTGCTGGCGGAATAACGCCTTATGAATGGGAAATGTGATGGCAATGTTGGTGAAGGCCGCGATGGAACCGCACAAGTAGTGGTTCTGATTCTGACTTGGGCCCTTCACTTGCACCTGCTCTTGATCTTCCGACCCCTGATTCAAAGGGTCAGCGGAGGCCATGGTTCTTGTTGACAACCAATCAAAGGCTGATCTTCAAGGACAGAGGTGACATCATCATCGTGCAACAACTAAAATGTATTACTGAGGAAGAAGGAAAACAAAAATGGTCAGTAGTCATTTCTCAAACCAAAGTTAGCCAAGATAACCAAGATATGTTCTTGAGTCTAAGTGATGCAAACCTTCTTGTAAACGGGGCTCCCGAAATAACACAAATTTACCATGGTAACCATAGAATGATCCACTGTAAATGAAAAACGGTAAAAGCAAAAAATAATTTTTTTTTTTTTTTTTTTATTTTTAAAAAAAAAAAAAAAAAAAAAATTAAAAAAAAAGTACATAGTTATTATCAAACTAAACCAATATCAATAAACCATGATCAATATTAATAGTTCTGCACACGTCTGTATTTCGTTCTTTGATTTTCTTGCAGCAAGATGGCTATAGTTTGTACTTTGGAGGATCCTGTGGTTACCATGGTAACTATTGTAAAGCATGGTACTTTGGAGGATCCTGTGGTTACCATGGTAACTAGTGTAAAGTACGGTACTTTGGCCGATCCTGTGGTTACCATGGTAACTAGTGTAAAGCACGGTACTTTGGAGGATCCTGTGGTTACCATGGTAACTAGTGTAAAGTACGGTACTTTGGAGGATCCTGTGGTTACCATGGTAACTATTGTAAAGCACGGTGCTTTGGAGGATCCTGTGGTTACCATGGTAACTATTGTAAAGCACGGTACTTTGGAGGATCCTGTGGTTACCATGGTAACTATTGTAAAGCACGGTGCTTTGGAGGATCCTGTGGTTACCATGGTAACTATTGTAAAGCACGGTGCTTTGGCGGATCCTGTGGTTACCATGGTAACTAGTGTAAAGCAGGGTACTTTGGAGGATCCTGTGGTTACCATGGTAACTATTGTAAAGTTATCTCACTGTGCAATGCAACACGCAAACTCTTTTCATTCAGCCTGCGAGATCTGTGAATGTATTTAAACACGACGAGTTTTCAACAATAAGAGCGTCGTGGCATCTTAATAACACCAGATCGATGGAGCGGCATGACAATACAATCTTTGCTTTACCCTGTGTGAAGGGTCTCTGGTCGACAGATGATAAAATAGTCAAACTCATGAAGTTTTCATCACCGGACGCTCTCTGTAACTCACCGCCATCACAACATCTCAGCACCATCGCACACCACGCGCATGCGCACTCGAGCGCTGAGTGGCCGGACAACGAGACACGCTTGATGCAGATCTGGGATCTGCTGCTGACAACGCCGCTGTGCTTGATTATTATTCATATTATTAGTATTGATTATTCGCCCCCGATGATGTGAGATATCCTCTGCTAACGACGATGTTGATTATTTACTGATGCCCGACGCTGATGAATCGCTGATCTGAGATCTGCCGTCACTGTTTAAGAGCTTATGAGGGATTTGAGCAAGCTATCAATCACAGTAAAAAAAAGTTTTCATTATCCAAAGTTCAACACGAATGAATAAATTAATAACTCACCAATTCACCGAGAATATGACTGATGAATATAAAACACTTGTGAGTATTTTTTATTTCTCTTATTCATAATATTAAATACATTATATTAAATAACATTAAATAAACATGACATAGCAGTTATCGTTTTACAATGATCAATTATAATACATAATATTTATGATTTAATACTATGAATTATTTTATGGATATTATTTTTGCTCGGTGCTTATCGCCCCCTGCTGTACTGTAGTGCAGTCATGTTTATTTAAAATCAGTTAATTGATCAATTATCCAATAAAACTAACAGAGTAAATCAGACAACAATTTACACCTGCAATATTAATTAAACACATTGGCATTAACTAACAGTCTTACCCCAATAGTTCAAGCTCGGCTCCTATATCCTTTTGTGTTGCTCTTCACTGCTGAAGTGAGATGAGTGGGTTTTATTTTATCATTTATTTTCTTTTACGGTTTGTTTAACCCATTTCTCTTCAGAACACATTCATTAAACAATGGTGGACAAGCCAGATATCAGCGAGGTCTCTCATTTTGATAAGACTAAACTGAAGAAAACCGTGACGGAGGAGAAAAACACACTTCCCTATGCTATGGTGGTCTCTATGACCCTTTTAAAATGGGTAATCCTCAATGTTGCTTAACCATAGATTGAGTGGTAAGTGCCTCAATGACTCTTTGTAATCTGTAACTGCACCCATAAATGTAAAAACCTTACAGAAATGCTTCTGCTGTAAAACCCTCTCGGAGTACACGAGTGGGTAACTATGAAAATAGTTTCGTGTCAGTTGCATTGTAGTTTTTTTTGCTCTGGTTAAACCATGTTCATAAAAGTTAAAATGTTTTAAACCCGAGGAACCTCAGAGCCATGGGAGCTACAGCTTTTCCATGTTGATACAGGGAAGGCCAACCATAGCTTGTCAGATTCCAGTCTGGAAAGCGGAAAAAAACATGCACGCGAATACTTTCACATTCAAATGCACAAAGTTAAAGCTTTGAAAAATGGATAAATCTTAATCACTTTGAATTACTGTCACTAACACCAAGCGTTTGGTTTGGCACCCTGTGCTGTATGGAGTAATATCTGCACCTCAGCTGCAAGAAAAAAATCTACCAAACAACAGAAAACAGCAACATGATTCTGATGTAAGTATGATATACTTCTGTACATGAGTGAGCCTTCCTTAGGTTCACAATACATTCTCAATGCTTTCTATTGTACGTGTTTTCATGTAATGTCCAAGTTTTAAAAATAGCACTGGCACTAGTATATATGTCATCTGATGTATAAACACTGAAAACAAGTATTACAGATAATTCATATGTTTCCAGCTCACTTTCAGGTTTGCAACTTTCTCATTCTGTTTACCACAATATTGTTGAAACATTATCCATAATTGCCTTACTGTTGACACAGCTAATATATGTGTGCAAGGTTTGCAGGTTTGTAAAACTCCATGATCTCTGTTCATTGGTTGATTTGGGAATGAGTGATTTGTTTTGTAATAGATGTTGACATTTTGGATATTAAATTCAAGCAATTAGTTTGATATTTCAATAAGGATGATAATAATGAAGCATGAGTAACGTGTTTGCAATGTTGAACAGTGTATGTATATGACCATTTATGTTTGACCATTATGACCAAACAGATTTCTGATGAGTTTTGTAGACATGCCTGAGTGATTCAGTATAAGAAAAAATAATCTATAGCTGGATGTCCATCTCTCACCAAGAACACACAATAAAGTTTTATCTGGACTATGAAAGGGGATATTGCCTGTATGTTTAATATTGGCTGGCAGAGGGCAGTGTAGATCCACAAATATTCTTTTTAAGTTTAACAAGTGTTTTAGCATAGTTTTTAAATTTGCTGCATTAATTTGTGTGTTTTAAAATTGTAATGTCTATTATGCGCATATATATATGTTATTATATATAACATCAGTTTATTTATTTTAGCCTTTTTTTCCTCTGTTTTCAAGCTATTGAATTGTAATCGTTATTGCCCAGGAGAAAAAAGCCTTGACCTGTTTTGGGGCATGTTGTCACACAATATAGGATTGCCACTATTAAATCTTATTCAACACAGCCTATATACTGTACACGCGTATACTGTAAAATAAAAACAAAACACACAGCATTTCATGAAACGGCAAAAATATATATAAAAAGGCCAATACCAACAATACCAAAAATATAAATTGTTAATGTTGCTTCATAAGACGTTTTATATAATTAAATGAAATCAACGTGAAGTGTGAGTCTGACATATATGTGACCTGTGCATAATCCATACTGGTGAGTAGTAACCACACACACTGCAAGTCTTGAACACACACGGGGCACCTCAGTTGCCGGCATTGGAATTGAACCAGCAACCTTCTGGTTACAAACCCATCCCTCATAACTGCCCCAACTACCAACATCACCAGAAATAATCAACCAATATGAGCTAAAAATCACCAACATCAGCTACAAACATGATCTGCATCAACGACATTGTCTACAACTTAAGTCTCTTCAAGCTGTAGTTATTATCTTGTCCTCCACGTCCTCCTGCTCTTGATCTTTACAGCTTGAAGGACCTGCGAGTGAGTTTGACAGTTTATAGTCTGTTTGGACTGGTTTGACATGTCTTTTGCCCAAACAGAATTGATTATCATCCTCTTTATTTGCCTCAATCACAGACATGACTTTGTCAGTGCTGTCATGTTTCTTGGCCTGTTTTATGTCTGTCATTCTCAAACTGCCAAAACAGCAAATCAGGTCTGTTATTTTTAAGTTGGTAGCTTGTTGGACTTGGCAGTATCTCAGAGTAAATATATTCGGATGTCAGAACATCCCTCCAGTGTGTGTGTGTGTGTGTGTGTGTGTGTGCACCGTGTGTGATTTCTTAACCATATATTGGAGAAAAAGTTCAGCAAAACCTGACATACCTGACATATCACAAATCAGCAAAATCTAACATATTTGAGCTTTTGGGGACGTCCTCATTTATAAAAACGCTATAGAAACATAGTCAATAAAGTTTTTTAAATTGTAAAAATGCAGAAAGGTTTCTGTCAGGGGTAGAGTATGTGTTAGGGTTAATTATATTGTTTATAACACTCTGTGTATGAAGACAATAGAAGTCTATGGAATGTCCCCATTTAGAGTGTGTGTGTGTGTGCGTGTGTGTGTGTGTAAAAGAGAGAGTATTAATTATCCATGCTTATAAACTCCATAGGCCCTAATTTGTCACCTGTGCTGTTGTGTGTGTTGATGTTGTGTGCATGATAGAAAGGCATTCGATAAATGTGTTGATGGAACTGGTAATATTTTCAATACCTCTTTGTTATGTACACAAAAGATATGTGTGTGTTTGCAGTAATATGAGTATACTTCCTTTAATGGAAATGTGTGCCAAGAATGCTGTTTTTATTTGTGTGTTTCTATAGTATATTTGGGTGTGTCCTGACAAGTGTGTGTCTGTGTGGAATGAAGTAATGTGTGTGTGGTTGTGTGTGTTGGGCGTGGTGTTGTGCAGAAGGTCATGCTGACAGATGAATACAGGAAAGCACCGTACTGACCCACATCTATATGTGAGTGTGTGTGTTTGTTTACAAGGTGTTGGTCTGAGCAGAAATGGCACTTATTTACAGAGGGAGTGGCCTGTGTGTGTGTGTGTGTGTGTGTGTGTGTGTGTGTTTGCAGAGATAGTGACCGGCGCCCGAGTGTGTCAGTGTCCATCGCAGTACGCATACTGTACACTCCAACATATGCTCTGCTCCACCCCACTGCAACTGGGGCAGGTGTGTGTGTGTGTGTGTGTGATTCCTGACAGAAGAAATTATTGTATTGGGAGAAGTTTATGGTTTCAGCTGGAAGCCTTGAATTATGTGATGCTGAAAAGATACAGACATTGACAGACCAAAACCTAACATAAATGTGTGTGTGTGTTTGTGTATCTACATGACAGTCCTTCAGAGACAACCTTGACAAAATATTCATTTGGAGACATTAGAGATTTTTTTCACATATGTTTTTGTCTACTAGCTGAAAATCTTGAGTCTAGTTGCTTAGAAAAAAACGGCACAGTTCCTCAACACTCCAGCAAAACGTGCGGGCAAATGTTATTTTATTTCAACACTGTGATTTGAATTAGTTTCCATTTTACCTGCAATATAAATCAGGTGTTTATCTTTCTCTCTCTCTCTTTGTGTATACCAGGAATAACAGTACTTTCTTCATTTTAAGACATTTTCTCTTTTGTACATTTTGAGGTCTAGGGGTCCACCCTATAGTTTGGGTGTTGTCGTTTTATTTTTAACACCTCTGCCTGTGTGCACACGTCTGTGTGTGTGTTTTGCATGTTTGTCTTGTGGTTTGTTCTTTTGTTAAGCGTTCATTTTTGTAAAGATCAGTGAAAGCTCTACAGTCTCTGGGTCTAAACTGACTTCATCTGCTACTTACTAAATGACTGTGTAATGAAGCGCAAATATATTGTGATGCTTATAAGAAGATTACAATGTTGCAACTTAGAATATAGAATTACAATATAAAAAATAGCTTCAGTATTTATATTTACATTTATGCATTTGGAAGACACTTTTATCCAAAGCGACAGTGCGTTTAAGCTGTACAATTGATCATTGTGTGTGTTTCCTGGGAACTAAAACTTTCCCAGCTTTTGTTACTGCTAATGCAATGCTTTACCAATTGAGCTACAGGAACACGAGATTTTAGCTGATTTGTGGTTACAGTGTTACTACATTGGCTGTGCATGCATTGGCTGTTGGCTGTAGTGTATAATGGTTTAATACAAAGATGTGTAAATATATGACTGTTTTTAACTCATGTTTAACTTCCAGCTGTGAAGCTGGTTTTGTGCTGATGCCAAACGTAATTAATTTGTTTGAATAATCTTATCTTTTGGTTTGCATCCATTGAGGTCCAATAATAATAATAATAATTGGCACAAATATGTTTTGATATTGTGAAATAATACCACATACTGTATTACTTGGCTGTGTTGTAAAATTACTCATACTATTAAACAGGATAGCAGCCCCCTCAATTGCTATTGATTGCTATAATTCTGTAGATGTTAATGTGGATGTAATGTTGATATTCGAGGGGGGTGATGTTTATAGGTCATTACGTCAGTGAATGTTAGTAGTTCAGGTTGGGACGTGTCAGTTTTGGTCTCAGTTACCTAAAGCTGACCTACATTTTTCTGATTTTCAGAATCCACCTTAGAGGTTGGCAGCAGAATGGCAATGTGGGGCAGAAAGGGGGACGGGACCAGAGGAAAGGAGAAAGAGGAGTGGGGAGGAGCTGAGAGAGTTATGGCATAAAGCTATTCTTCAACAGATCCTACTGCTGCGGATAGAGAGAGAATCAGAAACTCCAAGGGCAGATGAAAAAACGTACTGACTTCTCACAGTGAACACTGTCATTTGTACATACAAAATTTGTACATTACTAAATTAAGTTATTTTATTTGTGTTAAAGGGCTCGTGAAATCAGAATTAGAGCTAAAAGCTTTAATCCATGTGTATTAGCTTTAAGTTTATGCTGGTGGGTTCCTAAATGTTGACAAAATTCATTTTTATCAGATATTCACGTTTTAAATGTACAGTCTTTCTGATCCAGGAAAACTGACCAAAAATATTGATGACTCATCCAGCACTACAAAGATATTTGTCCAATCATATGCACTCTAGAATTTAAATGCCCCTCCCCTAATTCTATCTGCAACTGACTGGTGACATAACCTGTTGCTTGTTGATTTTAGGTATAAAAGAGGAAAGAGACCTTTGAATGTTGATGTCTTACCCGAATGTTTTGTCTCAGAAAGAAATGTTACCACAGGAGAACCACACTTGCCAGCTGTATTTACTGCACCTTTATTGTTACTATTAATTTGCCAGTACGGGATCAAAAATGAATTTTAATGAAATCAAAACATCCAAATTGCCTGGTGTTATTTGGTACACAAAACATAAACAGTTCCTGCCCTCAGGACACATTGAATCGTATTCAAAAGTTCAGTTTAAGACTTTTTTGTTTCCTTGGAAATCCAGTGCTGTTTATAGGTCACCTCCCTGCTGCCAGACGGATAATCTACCTGGCTTATGTTCAGATGGTACCTTCCCTGACCTTACCTTTCATAAGCAGTTACAATCAAACACACACAAACTTCTGAACAACCAGGCGCACACACGCACGGTTTTCTTTGCCCCTGCTGCAGGTCATGAGATGATCCTGACAGGTGGCACAGACATGCCCTGATTTGGGTGTGCTCATGATTGGCATTGCCCCGCCCTGCCCCGCCCTGCCCAGTCACACTTTTCATCACGTAAATACAGAGAAGAAAAGCTTGCAATAAAAGCAACCAGATCTATTGAATAGGGTGTGGGCATAAATAAGTGGGTCAGTTTTGACATGCAGCAAAAACTGTCTGCCCTACATCTACCTTATGTTTTATATCACTGCTTTTTAATGGCAGGACCTTTGATATCAAATGACACAAATTTCTTTTCTCTATTTATTTTTGGTCATGTTTTTTCTTTCAGTGGAGTGGGTAAGGATGGGTGGAGGTTATTATTCTCTTTTTCCTGAAATTTTCCTCCTCCTGTTATCTCTTCCTGTGTTTATGTGTGGCTAAGTTATGTGTACTCTGTTAATAGCCTTTTTGGACTAGTATTTAAAACGTAGGCATTCTCGTTTCATGAGGTGCATTCTGGTATATTTCCTAGGCTTGAATATACATTAATATAAATTCTTCTTAACTTAATATCTAAACTTAATATAAATTAGTTTATATAACCCCATCATCTCAACATTATCTCACACTTACACAATGAAAACTGATTGGCTGAGCCATTCATATAAAATAACTAGGTTTGCAATATACTGTAAAAACTGCATTTTCTCCACTTTGACCTTAACAAAGCTGTTAACGTGTCTGTTAACTGCATTAACCTTTCGATGTCTGTGTGTGTGTAGCTTCAGAGAGCAATCTGCAGTACAGGAGACTTAAACTGGACTGAAAGCTTGTCTGAAAGACGTCACTTCGGTCTGGGAGAGAATGCTGGGCACCGCGGGGAGGTCAAAGTTCAAGTCCGACTCTGAGGAGATCCACGCAGCTGTGGGCACATGCGCATGTAAATACGTAAGAATGTTTGAACTGATGCGACAACAAAATGCATGATTGTGCAGGTTTACCTGTAGCCTATTCACACCTGCCTATTGCCGAGGCAGGTGTGTCTACAGCCTGACACATCTGTCTTTTGACACCTGGATTAACTGAACGCAAAACTGAACACGTTGAGCCGAGAATACGTCATATGTTGTTTAGACAGTTTATGTGTCACTTTTTCAGCCTGATTAGGTTAGTGTAAACTGTGTTAAGGGTGTGTGTTTGTCACATAGTAGCCTTTAATTTGTTTTATTGAAAAAATGGATGTTTTCATTGTCTTGCTTGTCTTGGCAGGATGCGTGTGTGTTAATGTTGAGTGTAAGCAGGATACATGTTTGTCTGTGTCCGTATGAAAGTCAGGTTTATATAGTAGCTTTTCTGCAGAAATTTGTTTTGAATGACTGGCTGGATTACACACGCACACAAAAGCGAGTGTACGAGTTCCACTTTAGATAAATAGATAGATATAAATAAAATATAAATAGATGCAAACCGCATAAATGACAATTCACACATTTCAATTTAAAATAATTTGTGAACATCTGTGTTGAAATACACACACAATCATATAAACATTCAGATGTTAGTGAGTCAGCAGTTCTTATTAATTCAGCAGTGTTTGTGTGTTTGAGTCTTTTTGACTGATTCATTAGTCGCCTCATAATTTTTTATGAATCAGTTATTTGTGAGTTTGGCTACAGTGTTGTGCCGATGCCGATGAATCTGGTATCAACAATGAATGTTGTTGATTTATTGTCTTTGTATTAATGTGGTGGCTGAAATAATGGAAATTTTGCATAAATACCCTTTTCACTTTTGGAATTGTGTGCACATTAAGAAACCAGGTTTTAGACCTGTAGTTGAGAGTTGGGTTTGGGGTGTGTGTGTATAATATTTTTGCATTTTTAGGTGTTTTGTGTGTGGAACCTATTTAGTGACATTTAGTGATTCTCTTCATAAGCTCGCCTGGCATAACAATAGTGCTCCTCACATAGACATGGAAGACCGTGTATTTACAATTGATTCCCATAGAAATTAATGTTAACATCTTGGTAAGCTAACAATGCAGAACACTGTGTGCTAATTAGACATGAGAAACGACACAAGCTATCGCTTCCATGTAAATAAAATCGTTTTTGTCTTAACTGGTCGTGACTGCAAAAAAATACAATAAACAAACAGAACGTTTTGTGGGTATTTTTTGTTTTTGCTATTTTTGTGGCATGACACATATAGCCCCAGCAACTATGAAAGCTGATAAAGCATCAGATATCTTCTGACTGGCTGTATTTGTGTCACGCCACACAGCGTGAATAGAACAATTGCTTAAAGCAAAAAACAGTTTAAGAATGCAAACAAATTGCTGTCGCAATGCATTCTGGGATGTGACAACAAAGACAGCATTGCACGAATCCTTGAGACAACATAATTATACTGAATCTTTTGACACAACCTTCGTGTTGGGAATGCACCTACATTTTGCAGTAATATGCTGTCTGAGTCAGGTGTTTGCTGAAACAGCGATAACACTGACCTTTGAATAGTTTGCAGTTATTTGAAATCTTTGCAGGTTCTCAGTTATACAGATCATTCTCTAGTATTGTTATAGTTAACTGGACATGCTTCTTTTCTGCTCAAGATGTTTCAGCACTCAGAAATGTCTTATGCAACACAGAAATGCATCCATCTGATTGGACCACATACATACCAGACAGTTGTTTGGTGGCCCTGCTTGATGTACTGAAAAAAGACTGAACAACATCTTTCTTGCCTTTGTGCCGCCATTTTTAACAACATACACTTTTGTACGTGCTTGCACATGCCCCAACCCTGGAGTTTTTCTCTGAAATTCTTTGTAAAATCCTCATTACCTCACTTATTATAGGGAAGACACTCACACAGAACCTTAGGCTGAATAAAGAAGAGAAACACAGGTGGAGATGGACAGATTTGAAGGCATTGAGATGAATAGGGAGGCGCAGACAAGGAACGGGAGGTGTTCTTAGCTCAGTGACAGGAGATGGATAGCCTTAGAACACAGGAAGATGCCTATCTTACAGGAATGTATGTTGTCTCCTGGAAGAAAGAAGTCTTTTAGACAGAACCTTCAACATTCTTATTCTGATCCTGCTTGATCCTTAATCCATATTTTTATGTACACTTATGTAACTATTCATTTTCAAATACATATGTATGATTTTTATAGATGTTTTCTGATTATAAGCAATACTGAATCAGCTATTTGAGTTAATATAAAAAAAAACAGGAAACAGGACAGTCATGTCATGAACTAAACCGGTACAATAGTTGGTAATGCTAACTGTCGCCATATAGCCACTAAAACGACTAAAGTATTTGCAAAGGTTACCTATGGAAAATGTAAGTTATAAAAATTCATTCTAGATTATATTTTTGTTTATGTAATTCATTGACAATTATACATTAAGTGTCTCCAAATACATTTTGGGGCTTCTGTATGGATGTAATGAGAGCAACATTAAGGGAACATGACACAGATCTGCCCTCGATGGGTTACTGATAAACCAGCAACTGACTTTGGCTAATGATGCAACACGTAGAGTCTTTGAACCCTGGTCTGTTTGGCCCTTTGTTCTTTCTGTGACTTCCCACAAGTGTCAGGACTTCTGCACACGAAGGAAAAATATCTGAGTCTGATAATTTAGCCAAGCATGGATGGGAGCCAAAATCAACACCAGTATTGTTTTATTGCACTAAAATAAAAGTACTGAATCATTAGTTTTCTTCTTATCTCAGGACGTGCATTTCCAACTGATCTGTATATCATCTCTCAGCTGGGTGCCAGCCAGCTGTCTCTTTATAATCTATTCAAGGCATATTCTCTGCTGGATCCAGACATGGACTACTGCCAGGGCATGAAATGTAAAGATGAATGCATTGCATCTGCAATAAGAGAAGAGAATGAAAATTTAGTGATTATTTTCTCACTCTTGTGTTGTTCAAACCCCTCATGGCTTTTTCTGAGTATTTCTCTTCAAGCTTTAAAAGGATGCAAGCTCATTTGAAAGTAACTCCACAAAACACGTGTCATATATTGGAAGTGTCCTGACATATGAATAGATTTAGTGAAAACCAAACTGAAATAACCAAAATAACCAAACTGAATTAAATTACACTTCAAATGCTGAACTGGTTGTAACTTCAGGTTCATGCTGCCTTTAAAGACTTTTGGATGTTTATGGAAACCTGCGGTAAACTGGATTGTTACTGAGATAACTAATCACCCCAATGGCAGGTGCTTTTATGCAAAGCCAGTACAGTCCTTTTAGAGTAACCTGGGTCAAATTTCATATCTCAAGGGCACAATGGCAGTAGTCTTGGAATAAACTCTGCAGGGGTTTAAACCTACAATCATTTGATTTTGAGTTTGAATGGTTTTTTTCAATTGTCTTTCAGTGACTGTACAGCTAAAATAAAAGCATGAGGGAAATTAGTCATGTTTCACATCACATCATTGTAGATGATTGTTTTGTTTGGGGATGCAATTGTTGGCCGGGGACTGGAGAAATCTGAGGACAGATCTGCAGTAGCAGATAATGATGGACTGTCATCTGTCAGTTTCCACAGAAGTGTTATAAAGTTGCCCTGAATGTCTGACATTCTTTTGTTGAGGGGAGCGATACTGTACAGCACACATACACACAAAAGCTCTTTTATATATCCTTGCCATGCATGGTCAGGTGCACACATATCCACACGTACACAGTCACGCCCTGTCTGCTTACTAAGTCTTGCAATTTGGCACCAATATTTTGCTTGAGGGATGTTTTAACAGGTTGGGGAATGAAGTTTTGCACCTGAGCTTTTCCATTCTCCACTTGTCTGTGGAATTGTTCCCGTTTAGGTACATAAGTGTATGTGTGTGTGTATACACAATTGATTGAAATAGATTACAGGTGATTGGTGTTCTTTTATTAGAGATCAAGGGAATGATGCTTATGTTTGAGAATTTATTGGTATGAAATACTTTTGTCTTTACAGTTTCTTTCACTTCTTTCACAGTGCTTCTGTCTTTTAGCTCATGGAGGACCACAATGGACATTGTGTGAGATGGTGCAGATATTGTCATGCTTACACATTTTGTATATAAATAAAATCAACAATGATACCTTAAATGAAATCTTTCAGTCTTATTTTATGGTCCACGCCATATCAACTGTAGAAATCTGAATATTATTGAGTAAGTAACCACCAAGAATACCGTAGCAACCACCTGTCAATCTTACCTTCTAGAATACCTTAGTAACCACCTGTCAATCTTACCTTCTAGAATACCTTAGTAACCACCTGTCAATCTTGTACTGTTAAAAAACGTTTTTTAAATTACTTTCTACGGCTAAACTTATGGATATTTTTATTGCAGAATAAAAATACTCTTCTATTATGTTTTCAATTGATAATCTCTGCTACTTTTCAACACTTCAAATGCATTCTCTGTCTCAGTAGAGAAACATGCAGAGAAAGAAAGTAAGGGATTTCTCTATCTTTCTGCATCTCTCTCTATCTTCGATGGGTTGTGCTGAAGTTAATTATGCATGACAGCTGGCTCTGCCTTTGTTTCGCCTCATCACAGACCCATGACACTGCTTGTTGTGTGATTACAAGGATAAATAATCTCGACTGTACATTTCTTGACTGTACAACCTTCAACAAACCCTGACTACAGATATGCTGTTGGGTGAAGGAGATGAGTTGTGATTACTGAAAGTGTTGCCCTTTTCATTGCTTGTTTTCCTTAAACAAATTAAGTCCTATCTGTGAGAAATCATGATTCCTGAACCAGGGATGAACTGCCTAAATTCATACTTCTGTTAGTTATATGTAGTTAGCTTCTATTACAGAAGAACTGGACTAGTGAGACTAGTAAGGTAAAATATTTGAAATTGTGAGATTATATCATTGGCTAATGACCTTGCCCTGATAATCTTAAAAAAGCCTGGAAAGGAGTCCTCATTTTCTTTCTTTCATTGTATTGGGGAGAAACTTAGTAAATATCACCTCATATACATCATAGATTATATTGTGCTATATTACATTGTATATGGTAAAGCATTGTGTTAGCAGCACAAAGGTTGTGGGTTTGATTCCTAGGAAACATACTGATAAAAATGTAAATCACTATGAATAAAACATCGGCCAAATGCATACACTGAAATGCATCTAAATGGGGACATTCTATTGTTTTTATACACAGCTAGTTATAACCTAACCCACACCCACATTTTAACTCTAACCCTAACAGAAAACTTTCTGCATTTTTACAATTAAAAAACTTTATTTACTATGTTTTATAGCATTTTTACAAATGAGGACGTCCCCAAAAGGTTTTGCTCAAATTTGTCAGGTTTTGCTTATGTTTGGGTACAAATTTGTTAAATTTACTTAACCAATATATAGTTAAGTAAACCCACACACACACACAAATACATTTCATGTATCCAACATTATGTATTAATTTAGTGGCTTTGAATTTTCTCAGTAGCCACAAGCCTTTGATTCTTAAGCACGACGATCAGGAGTCTATAGTTTAGTACATCAAAACAACCTTATCCAGCCTCATCCTCGTGCAAATGGAGAAGACAATCAATCAAGTGATATGACTGTTTGAACATGCATACCTACATCACATCTGCATTCCAACAGATGTACGACACACACGTATATATGCATACTTTCACATGCGCTGTGTTAAGTGTAAGGGCTGTGGCACACTCGGGCGTGGATTTTTTTTTTGTTTTTTTTGTGGTGATACACTATAAGAGTGTCTTTGCCTACACGATCAACACACTCGGGTGTGTCTCGTCTTTATATGTGGTTTGCACACTGAAATTGCTGGTTTCATCATGAATCCAGCACACATACTAGATGGAGTTAAATAGGGTGTAAAATAGGGCGTTGCTCGGTATATCTGTGCACCTGAATGTACGAAACATACAAGAACTTTTTGGGGATCTCACAGGGGTCATGCGGACAGCACGATAACAGCTGCTTGAATAACACTGATATATTGTGTTAAGATACATATGTATTAAATTTTAATATAATCATGGCTAAATATGACACTTATAAAATGTACATGAGTACATGAGTAAAGAGTGTGTTATGGCCAGATGGTATATCAACATAACTGCAATTCGTCAAACATCAAAGTATAATAAACAGGAGTAACATAACAACATGAAATGTAAACTTTAATGTAAAGGTTATTATTACAAGAGAATCAATTAGCAAATACCCAACAGAATACTTACACATGACAATTATACAGGTAAACCTTATAGCTGTTTAAGTTGGTATATAAAAAACTGGTTAATGATGTTATGATTTTGATGTGTAGGAAGTGTGTGTGTGTGTGTGTGTGTGTGAGCACCCGCCCATTTTTGAAAATTTACGAGACTATAAAATGAGACAGAGGATTCACACACAAAGGGCATCTGTTGTCAGTGTGTTGTGTTCACCCTGCAAACACAGGTTTACATGCGTACATATAAAGAAACATGCTACGGCTTGCCAGTGCTTACCCTGAACATCTGAACATCTGTGTAGGTGTCTGAGGTGCAGCTGCAGGCCTTTGAGGTGGAATATCACGTTCTTTGGGACGAGCTCCTGGATGGTCCCTCCACTCTCATCTCATATATGTATAAAACATTTTTCAGTGAATAACAAAAATTTTTAGCATTTTTAATAGCAACTTGTTCTTTTACTCCCTGTCATCAATGATTAGCCGTTACCATGGCAATGGCTCTGAAAAAGCCCCTCTTAAGTTGATCTGACTTGTGTATAATTCTCCCGTAAGCACTGACCAGCCTGCGAAGTTGCAGTCTACCATTTGCAAGTGCAGCATTATGTTTGCACCCTGTTTTTATCACGTGACTGTGTTTGTGTGTTTGTTGCAATCAATCTCAATTATCAGTGCAATAGAAAGTTGAATTTCAAAACAACTGCAAACCTGCAGATTCTCTGTTCTAACAGACACCAAAGAGATGCTCCACAATCCTGAACGCATTTCCAAAACTTTTTGTTGGACTCGGATTGAAATGCTGCTGATTTAATGAATCCATGAAAACAACATTAGGTCACTTTTGTTATTAAACCTCACCTTACATATACAGAGTATTCCTATACGTGTGTGTCATGCTGTATTTGGTTTACAAAGAGACAAATGTGTATAGTGACGTGTATAACAATGTAAACATGTTAAACCAAATGGCTTAAAAATCATACTAAATGGTGTTTATATTTTAATTAAATACCATGAGTTTTCTGTGAGGGTTACATTTAGAGGTTGGGTTAGGGGCCTTGGATAGAAAGTTTGATTAGCTCAATATAAAAATCATTACGCTTATGGAGAGTCCCCGTAACCACATATGCAAGCGTGTGTCTATGTGTGCATATGGCTTTTAAGTTTGTTTGTCCGAGTGCTTCTCTGTATGTGATAACACATTTTAACCACACATTCAAATGTTGTCACCTCAGTTTGAGGATTAAATGTTTTGACAGATTTAAGTGGTCAAAGGGGTGTGTAAGAGAGGAAAGGAAGTTTGTGTGTGTGGCAGTATTTTCTTGCCGTTTTGGCCTGTTGTGCACTTTCTGGAGAATTACATTTGTGTTTCTCAGTGGCGCCATTTAAACAGCATTCTTGATGAAGTGATTTATTCTCATAGATTTTTATTTTATTGAGTATTCTTAATATTTTCATTAAACTACTTTGTTTGGTGTAAGTTATGTCAATGTATCTGATTTGTGACATGCGTGTCCTTTCATTTTGTATGTGTGTAAGCCTGTTGGACAGTTCCAAAGAAACAAAGTTTAATAATTGAGAAGTTCTGTTGAATGCTTAAATGTGTGAAGATATCCGTATGAGGTACTCGTGAAATACTGCACATACTTCTGGTTTGAGGAGATCATTACGGTAATGTAAAAGTCAAGGTCATAAAATTGCACGTAAGGGTACGTGGACTTTTTTTTTTTTTACAAGCAGAACGCGCGTGAGACAGTGACAGTAAGCGACTGATCGTGTGTAATGACCTGCATCTAACTTTGCCGTAGTTTTGTTGTCTCTGTGAATCCTGTGAAACTGTTTGTTCTGTAAAATCATTTACAAAAATAATGTACTGGGATCGTTTAGTCAGAAAAGTTGTTTTTATTTGCTGAATAACATATAAAGTTTAAACTGGAGATTTATTGCATTGGATATTGATTGTATTTTATTAGTTATAGAGTAAACTGCAGGTGTTTGCACATAATATGTTGATTGCTTAACTAAACAATCATGCATTTGTTTAGCATCATTCACGAGTGTCTAACTAAACATAACCAAACATTTCTTAAGCCACAAACAAGCAGCGTTATAATAACTTGAGTCCTGGAAGCTGTTCTATGTGCCATGTGTAAAAGCTCAAATCCTTTATCTCTGATCTTTGATCTAAAAGTACATCATTTTTAATGTGTATGTAACTATGTATTGTAGATTTAAGTTTTAAAAGTTCATTTAGAACTACAGACTTTAATTTAAATGCCTCAGAGATCATTGGTTGTCATGTTTCACAAGAGCTGCCATGAGGAACCGTGTGAGTGAGTTTCCTTGCCAAATACTGAGTTTTCCGTGTAGATGCCAGGAAGGCACAGTGTTACCAGGGAACTTGGTGTAACTACAATGCCTTCAGAACAACATGAGCTAGCACACACACATACATCCTCCTACTCTGTCTTTCTCACCCGTTTTTGATTTCACTGAAATCTTTCTTGGTTATTTTGTGTTATTGTTGAAATGCTCCTCTATCTGTTGACAATCGAGGCAAGGACATGGCAACCATTGTTCTGCTTCCTCGTCACTCATTTTCTGATTACATTTTCTGTATTTTTTGCATGTTTTTTTGTGCTTGGCAACATTGAGCAACTTATCCTGTTTTGCCAGTTTGTGTCTTTGGCCTGCCTGCAAACGTCTGCATCATTGTCTGTAACCAATTTAGGCCACAGATGAACATCAACAATGCCTGCATGTTACCAAGACTTAACTGCTTGCTCATGCAAAAGTCAGTGCCACAATGTAGGGTGTTACTGAGATGTCCTAAATGGTACTAATGGCAATAAATTATGTTGCTATGCTGTTTCTAGGGTCTTCTGGGTGGTTGCTAGGGTGTTGCTACTGCATATGGTTGCTAAGGTTTCTGTGTGTTAATAATGGCATTATACTGTGTTGCTATGCTGTTTCTTGGATCTTGTTCTGGTTACTAGGACATTGTTGGGTTATTCTGGGTTGTTGCTTACTCTCACAAATCAAAAGATCACATCCCAAGTCTCAACATTATTCTGATCCCTAAATATGAAATTGTAACAAAATCCACAAATTATTGTATATATGTGTTCAGTTTGTAGTTTTATTCAGCTTAAAAGTAAAAGCATTAAAGTACAGACAGTAATGGAGTGCTGGAAAGTTTCTAATGACCACCAAGGGTCAGAAAGAGTAAGAACCTCAATCGGGATGGTCAGGAAACAGTCTGCCCTGCCTAGACTACAGGCTCCATGTTTACAGAAGAAAAAATAGCCCAGGAGAGCATCTGAACACACACACACGCGAATAAACAACAGCTTTGTTCCTAGAGACACACCCAAACTTCCCTGGTGTTTTGTCAGCCCATCCTGAGAGGGCCTTGTACTCAAAAACACTCGGTCCTACAGAACTTTGAGGTCACACCCAAAATGAGTCAAATGACCCAATGGTGACCCACCCCTTTCTTTTCCATTTTCTCTTCATTCTTTCTCCATGTCCCTCTGTCTCTCTCTATGTCTGTGTCTCTCTATGAGTAAATTGTTTTTTGTTGTTACTACTCTGATACAAAAGGCAGATGCAAGACCTAATGTAATGCAAATATTTCAAACACGCATATATGTGTGTGTGTGTGTGTGTGTGCATGTTGCTGGAAATTCGTGTATTTCTTATTCAACACATGTGGGTCCATCATTCAGCCTTTCGTGTGGAGGTGATGTAATATCTTCACAAGCTTGAATTAACTCTGATGTCAAACGAGCACAGACAAATGGCTTATTTCGATCGTGGGTGTTGTGTGGTATGCGTTTAGAACTAGTTAGTGTGCATCGCAGTAGCCTGCTGGCCTAAATGACCCTTTTCTGTAAATGATGAGACACCCCTCCTGGCTTATGCAAACGTCTCAGGGTGTTAATCTAGTTTCATTTCATTCTTTGCATGCAGTCATGTATTTCAAAGGCTATTGTTTTACATTTTGGTTTTGCTCTAGATAACTGGCTGAGCGTTGTTACACAAAAGCTGACAAACTATTTAGAGTTCTAGTTTAGGTTAGTGGAGGTTTATCTCAAAACCACGTTACAGATCTCTGTTTACTGAGCATTAATGGAATATTCATTTTGTAAAATATCAATAACAATAACTTAAAAATATAACTTATAGCTTATAACTTTTGACGCTAATCACTAACTATAGTTAAAATGAGGAATCTGTTTAACCAGTCATATTTGTGTTGCTCCATTCATTCTTTATGTTCATTTTCTGCTTGTGTCTTCTATGATTTATGATTAGTTAAGATTTGGTAAACAGAGAACCAATAAATCCTTCTTTCCAACTAATATTGGCATTTTTACAGTATGGTTGCAGTATGCTTTCTGTTGGGCCTGATAAGCTGGTGACAGTGACGTGATTCAGCAGTACTGGAACTGAAACTGCAATATGACTTTTGACAAGACGTTTGTACATTTCTTAATTTCTGATGAAATGGAGGTGTTGCTCGGAATGTAGAATTTCTTGTCACAACGACAAAAATCTTGATTCTCAAACAGTTCCAAGATTGGCTTGTTCCAAACAAGAAAGTTATTATTACCACATATTAAATAGATTTAATTTCTATTTAATTTCTCTCTCTCTCTCTCTCTCTCTCTCTCCTCTATATATATATATATATATATATATATATATATATATATATATATATATATATATATGTAGAGTGAGATCGATATTTATGTTTAATAACAAAATGCTGAATTTGTGCTTAAATGTGTACCCAGTGACAAACGCATGATACATAGTGTATGACGAACACACAGAGAACACAGAGTACACACACAACACGTTTCTCGTACAGGTGGCAAGTGTTTATGTAAACGGTATTTTGAGGTTTCTGCCTGACACATTTTTTGGAATATGCAAATGAAGGTTCATGGGTGTGGCTGTGGTTGAAGTTGGTGGAACTTGTGATGACATCAGTAGCACGTTCTTGCTCACGTTTTAACAAGAACATTTTAACTACAGGGACAGAAAGTGCCATGAAACAATCTTGCTCTAGGGCACCATGGTTGTAGCTCTGGGCTTTGAAGCAGCCCAGATGTTTAATTTAACCACTAAGCCACACCCCCACTTTGTGATTGGCCGTAGCAACCACAGTTTGGCTTGTAAAACTCTTCTGTTGTTCTCAGTGTGCATATACTGTATATACCATCGGCAAAATGTAGATTTGTGAATTTGTGTTTTAGTCAACCTATGACGACTTGAATTCATACAATATCAATACTCAGAAAGATGCATACAGTATTACAGTATGAGATTGGTGAGTTTGTCACACTGGAATGAAACCTTTCTCTATTTTGTCTGGAGCAAGTTCAAACCATAACTTTGTAAGAACAAATTACTCATTTTTAAGAATTTCTTTTGAAAAGATTATTGCTCAACTTTCAAGAAATCATATTTTCCCACGTATATACCCAGGCCCAAAGTACCATTGCTAAATAGTATTAAATTATTACCGTAAATTCAGCATATGTGAGGCTGTTGGGAAGATAAACATAACTCAAACCCTAAAGCAGTGTATTGAACCCTGTCACGGTAATTTGTATACTTAGCATTTGATGAGATAACTAAATACATTTTGATTGTACCACTCAGCTTCAGTGATCAATAATCATTGGATAATCGTGGAATGACCATTCAGCCCTGTTACACTCCAAATGGTTGCTAGTAACAGGTCTGATATACAGAATACACTAAAGCACATTCACTTTTACTGTCAATACTTATGTACTTTGTGGGTTGAATCAATAGTGGTTTTGTTCTGGCTGAACAAGAAGGGAACGATTAAAACATTGTGTGGTGTGCCTGCATTTGTGTATAGGACAATTTCATATTGGAAAATGTCTGGTTTGGAATTAGTTTGGTAGCAACACACATCATCAAGCGTTTCAAAATAAAACTATTGCATAATCTATAATTTACAACTAACAGTTGTGCAGACTCATCTTTCTGTTTATACCTTTTCATTTCCTAATGGCTGACTGGTGAATTTTCCATGTATTTGTCAGGCAACCCTAAAACATGTTAACAAAGATCTCACATTTGAAGAGCCCCGAAGGAGTCCTTATTCTTTAGAAGTGCTGTTTTGTGGGGTCCTTATAAGATGTCTTCGATAACCATAAAAGGTAAGTGTTGCTTAAGGGGTGGGCTTTGGCCATGTGCAGCTATATATGAAACAGGACCTGTCTTTTGAAGTATTTGACACTAATAAATGTCAGCTGTCATTCTTAGCTTGTCATTGCCGCCTATTTAACCTCTTGTGTTCACACCTGTGTGTTACAGCAAGACAAACTTAACCTGCATTTTGCTAAGAGTTTGAGGTTCAACAGAGTTGAGAGGTTCAACAGCCGTAACACTAGCACAAAGCTAAACCAAACTATACAACTGAAACTGTAATCAAATACTATTATTCACATACCAGAACAGAATGTCACACCCAACCAACTCCTTAACAAAAAATCTCATATTTTCACCTGTGAATCTGTGAATCATATGTGGTCAATTAGAAGCAGTTAGTAACTGTTGCATTCTCATACCTGGCAAAGTAATTTGTGGTTTTGAAATGAAGAGGTGACAAGAAATGAAAGGCAGGTTTATAAACAAATACAACGTGACGTTCTCTCCAGAGGGTGGAGATTTGTCACCCAGCTCTCTAATATAATGTGGGTGTGAATCGTACGGTTAATAAACCTCATCTTGTGATACAGTACTGAAGTCATTGAGAGTGGTTAATACCTCAGACTCAGATCAACTCATAAAACAAAACCAACACAATTATATGCTGGCCAAAGCAGTTCTTCCACTGGATATGAAACCAGTTCTATCAGTTTTAAGAATTAAAGTTCGGGTGACTCCTCAGAGCGTCTGTCAATGAAGATTTATGAGAAATATCAATACCCTGTGTTACCCTGTAACCTACACCATAACCTCAGTACCAAACACTTTTACCAAGTACCAAATACCTTTTTTGCCTGCTGTTCAGTACTGGTTTTTATGGCTTATTGTCATGCGGCTGATATATATGTATGTTTCTATTAGTTCAATAAATTATCTTCATGTCTTCAGACAAAATGTCATATATAATGGCATATATATATATATATATATATATATATATATATATATATATATATATATATGCCATTATATATGTCACTTTATGTATACATGTACATATAAAAGCATATACACTTATATATGCATGTATAGCTACTAGATAAATATATTTAATAACTACATATAGTTATAGTACATATATATAATTGTATAGCAGTTATATATAGACAATATACTTTATTTAGTATATATAGACAGTATACTTTACAATATTACTTTAATAAATATACTACACTTTAATTTACTGTAATTAATGAGGGGAAGAATTCTTTATTGTATAAATTTATTATATACATTTATAAAGCCCATCATATTTTCTTTCTGTCATTGCTAACACCCTCCTCATTTGTCACCCATCATTTTTCTTTGATTTGTTTCTGCCTCATCTCCGCCGTGGGGGTTTCATAAGTTTCAACCGAAAATTCCATCGTGTAAATGACTAACTGTACAGGTTTAGAGGGTGTTGGATTTCACGTATGTGTTTGCACATGTATGTGCTCGTGTTCTGCAGCTGTGCAGGGGACACACGTGCTCGTGTCCAGGTGTGTCCACATGAATGACAATCACTAATTGAGATTTTACTCAGTCTGTCTGGATTCTTTACAATCCTAAATAAGGAGGAAAGTGAGATAATACACACACATTAGTAGTGATTTTATAGGGCCTATGTTTAGGGCTTGTGAATAAATCACTTATGATTCAGGGTCATCTAAATGAATGTCAAATCACATTTTGCTTCATTTTGGAAAAATCTTCGCTTATTTAACAGTTGATTCAATCATTTTCTACAACATCTGTCTGCCTGTTTTTGGGGTGTTGGACATTTTTAATATTGTTGTTGATTCTTGACAGTCAGTTTTATTGTTCACACCCATACATGAGATAAGTACTATTGTCTTGATCTCCATGACATCATGAGATGAATTTTGATTGGCTATTCGTTTATGGAAGCAATGATGACATCATGGACCTAGATTTTAAAAACACATTTTTTCCTGTTTTGGGTAGGATGCATAAAGTAATAAGCGAATGACTGACTACATTTACATTTCAGTGGTATTTGTTAAATGTAACATTTTTTTCCTTTACGTATTTCTGCCCAGATTGTCTTACCTGAAGATATTCGGGTTAAGGTGTTTTCTATTGTACACGTACAAAGGAAAATGACACCGTCTGCTTCATTATTGTATTGTGCTCATTTAATATTGACAAACAGGCTCATCTACTGTATCAGAGGTTAAACCTGAAAATCCTTCTGTGCCCGTTTATATACCCAACCACTAACTCACCTGCATACCTGCTCACACTTATTGGAACTGTATATCTTAATAAGGTCATGATCATCTGGCATATAAACACACACGTATATATGAGACTGTGGTAAATTAGGCAAACACAATGATGGCTGGCATACTTGTGGGCTTGGAGTGTTGCCAGTATCTTCCACACCCCTAACTGCCTCACGAAAAGGAAAATAAAGTTACAAATGGATGTTTGTTACAGCATTATCACAGCTGCAACTGTACATTATGGTTGTACATTAAATCAGAAATACAACATTTGAAATACAATTAATACAGAAATACAATATTTGCACAGAACATTTGGTCGAATTAAACTAAGCTAAAGCACTAAATGAGGTGTGCCAGTGTTGAAATGCTTTTGGTTTGTTCAAAAATTTTGAATATATTTTTAGGGAATAAGATGAAAGAAGTTTGGCAAAGAAATTGGATCTCTGTCAATTATAATAAGATGAATGCAGATTTAACAATAAACGTACACTGTAAAACCATGAACAGAAAATATACTGGTAATTTTCTGCTTAATTTTATGTATATTTCTGTTAACCCTAAAACACAACACAGTGCAAAAAAATTCAAAACAGTGGTTAAACAGCTGTACAAAAAGACAAATGGAAAATTCCTTTAGGTTAATACAGTAAAATGTGTCCTATTTTTACAGACTTTTACACTCTGCCTAAATACATGCTGTGACTTCAGTAATCTGAAGTCTGAGATTTTTTTTGTTTTTTGAGATTTGAGAAGTTTTTGGTCTGAGATTTAGTTTTAGTTAGTAGAACTTCTGAATGGCTGCTATCATAAGCATAGCAGCCACATCTGATGGTCAATAACAAAAGTGATCCAAACCTGATTATGATCTAATCAAACAGCTCTGTTTGTGTGTGTGAGAGAGAAAGATGTGGGTGGATGAGTTGGGGGTGATGGTAACTCTTCTCAAAGGCTTTGGTAATGCTCGTTTGAATGTGAAAGGCTCTGTTCTTTGTTTTGCGAAAACAAGACAGGGTTGAGTTCATTATGAGTTCACTTGATGACGTGGCATAACTCCATCTGACAATAACTTTCAGCCTATAGACACAAGCACCAGTGTGAGTGACAAGGACAAAACAGGCCTTGTGCCATGTTAAGCATGCATAGAAATGCATTTGTATCCAAACACTTCACTGACTGTGTTGCCACTGTTTCCTCACATATGAAATGCATATGATCTATATGAAATGCAATTGAATCTGAATGTATTGCTTCATGCAATATCATCATTTATCGTTTAGGCTCACTTGACAGGCTTCTAACTTCACTGGAGACTTAACAATTCAATTGCAAAAGCTAAATCACGCAGTCCTTACGCGTTGTTAAAGAGCAAGGCGACCTTTACGCATTACATCTGTGAAACTGCCAGGAAGGGAAAGATAGAGAGAGACGGACAGAGAAGGAAGGAAAGGGTGGAGAGGGAGGGAGAGGCAGGCAGGCACGGGTTGCACACACCCAGCCCTTTCTCTTCTCTTCTGCCCCCTCCTGCCTCCGGTTGCGGGTATCTGGAGCCAAGAGCGCACCCATGAGCGCGCCCCACCCTCACCTCCTGCGACTTGCGCCCGGCCCATCATGTGATACGCGCTGCCTGGAGACTCGAAACACTTGGAGGTCGTTTCGTAACTCGATGAGCTTTTTTTGGACTCAAAAGTTTGAGTCCTAACTTCCAGTGGTCATTTGGATGTGTTTCACGCTTTTGGTCGTCTGCGGTCCTCTTGCGCAAATGTTATTTTGAGGAGTTTCATCAAGTAAGTTTCACTACATTCATCACTTGAGAGCATCGCCTGCATTTGAACGTAGTTACGACAATACGATGAAATAGAAATAAAAGACTGTTTTCTTACTTTTTACATTTTGCACAAAGCCGTTTGTTTTCCTCTGTTTTAATGTTGCTCTTTTTGGCACCTGTGGTGGGTGTCGTGTGAATGGAGATAAAGTGAGACGATTTAATCACAAGTGATTTATTTAAGACAAATAAATCATAAATCATATCGGCCTTTAATCTGCCAGCATAATTACGGACATAATTCACAGTCTTGTAGTCCATTTGGATCATTTTAATGCTTTACTTGCCTTTGCTTCGCTTGTTTTGTGTATAAGAAGAATTTCTTTGTAACACTTTAAGTTGCAAATAAGTTGAATTATTAACAAAATCCCCTCTTTTTTGTTGACGTACATTTATATAGTTACAATTATAATGAACAAAGTTTTTTAATATTTGCATTTGAATGTTTTTAATATTTGTAATATTTGCATTTGAATGTTAGACATTATGTAAGGTTCAATGACTTCTTAATGCCATTATCAAGTTTATATTGTAAAGTGTTACAAGGTTTGTCTTCGGTTTGCTGTACAACTAATTTACCTGTTCAGTGTCATGAGGGTTATTTAGAGGTTATTATTACGTTCTCTGTGACAAGATAATGCATGACATATCCGTTGACTTTTGGTTAAATTCTTCTGGATTCTGGTTTAAAAGACTATGTAAACTTCTGATTGTCTTTAAACTACAATCTCCTATCAGGTTGGCTTAGAAATGAGATTGATTCTGCTATAACATTCAGTTATTCACACATATATAATGGGACACTCAGTCAGTATGTAGATTAGACTCTATATATGTGTGAGTGGTTGATGTATTAATTTTTTCAATAAAACACTTGTTCTCTTAGTCTTTTTCTCTCTCACTCGCTCTCTCTCTCGCTGTCCCCAGCTAACAATTTTAGGTTATAAGAACGTTTCCCTAACGTTAAGATATAAAAACATAAGAAAATTTTTAATCTGAAAGCTCTTGAAATGTTCTAGAAAAGTGCCTTTTTTAGACGTTATATTAACGTTACGTTTTGGTTATCGGGACATTATTCAAACCTTTTTAAATTCTGTAACATGTTCCACTAACAACTTCAGATGAACTTTTTTGATATATATGATAAGGTTAAAAAAGTTGTACTAACGTTACTGCGAGAACTGTTTTAATAACTTTAGAGAACATTAGGCAAACGTTCTGAGAACATTCCCTGTTAGCTGGGTCTCTCTCTCTGTGGGTCAGTAAGGCTGTTGTATCCTGAGCTTTTGTTTCAAGGCTGAGGTTTACGTCACACATTCCATTTGGCACATGGAGCCTCTTTTCCTGTTTTCAGCATTTGAGGGGAGGCTGCCTGTGAGGAGTGAACACACACACCCAGACCCTCCACCCACTGACATGACTCTTTCCTTGGATCAATAATCTGATGTTATTAGAACACACACACACTTTTCTTTTAGGAACATTTGCATTTTTGTTAAAATCTCTTCAACGTTCAGAGAGGAAATTAAGCCCCCCATGTATCCAAGCTCCCATAATGCCTTAGTCTCACTACAGTATGGAAACGATAACATACACCCACACAGAGACACATTTTTTTGTTATTGCTACATGTAGTCTATCTTTTTTTAAGATGTAGCTTATCTGTGAGGTTTCCAATTAATATGCCCAGGTTGTGATCATCTTTATTCATTTCTGACACCTGACAGAGAGCTTAGCTTGATCTGTTATCTAAGAACAGGGCCGATGGTCATGCTCATTTATTCAGAGTTGTTAAGCTGGGTTCGGGTTTTTTGTGGACTCGCTATTAGATCCTGTACTTTGTCATTTTGTTTTTCACATTTTCTTCCATGTCAGCAAACTGGACCATTCCTCTCCACTAGGATACTCAGCTGGAGCGTGGCACTGTCGTTCTGTGGTTTTGTGTGTGTGTGTATATTAACTACTTCACTAGTTTGCTATGTAGAGAGAAGAGTGTAGATTTGACTGAATTCAAACAGCTTCGACTGATCAGTTTGAGGTCAGACTCATGCAATTCAGGAAACAGATGTGCTTATTTACTGGAAATGCCTTTAATCGCTTGAAAAAAAGGCTTGTGATTAAAATTAGGACTATAATTATAGTAGAGTTAAGTATTCAAATACCTTCCTTTAATTGATCGTAGAATCATAATTGCTGGTATTTAATGGATTATGAAGTTGCAGCGCTAGCTGGCGCTCCCCTCTCACCATAACAACCTCATCTAGCGGAGCGTGTGTTAAGCTTTTCATTTTATGAGGTTGTTAAGATTAAATGACAGTCGTGTGAACTTGTGTCTGTGTGTGTGTTGTGTGTGTGTTTTATTGTTGATAGCTGTGAAAGGTTGATTCATGATTACTGTAGCAGATTCACTCAAACTCAAAAGCCCCGGAGGACAGTTATTCACACTCTCCTCCACCTCACTGGATCTCATTCTCAATTGTAAAGTTAGTGAGAAAAACACATCAAAATCCATGCAACCTCCCTCCCCCACTGATGTCTCTCTAGTGAGGTCTGTACATGTGCAACGAATTGTGGCAATATAAAAAACGTCTCATTTGAAAAATTACTTTGACTAAGATTTCCTTAAAAGCAGAAAGGCTAAAAAAAGAAAGAAATGAGAAATGAAAATCGGGGCTTTGATAATTGTGTAGACGCCTTTGTTTTCAAGTGTCTAACATTTACAATCCTTAAAAATTTATGATTTTTAAGATGTTTTAAAAGGTGCTGTAGCTCATGTTATGCTTTTTTTAATATGGAGGTGATTTAAAGGGCCAGTACACCCAAAAACAAAAATTCTGACCTATACAGTATATTAATGGTTTTAATGAAACATTTATTTATTAATATGACAAATATGGGCCTTTTTACTTTTTACGCCTGTATGACTTTTCTTTCTTTAATGGAGACTACAAAAGAGCAGAACGTTTATGCTGCTGTTTTCCATACAATGTAAGTAAAAGAGAACCGACACTGTCAAGCTCCAAAAGTGACAAAAACATCACAGAAGTATGAAGTTATTGTATACATATAACTCCTCAAGGCATACAATAGCACTGTGAGAGAGACAGAACGAAATAAAAGACATTATTTGTGATCAGCTGCAGCTGTCAAATCTCATTTGTGTTTGTGTTCATTAACATGTCACACCAGGTTTGACAAGTCTGAATATGTGACAGTGTGAATGAGATATAAGATGTCTGGTTTTATGTTTCTTTATAAAAGCAAAATCCCTTTTATTTATGTTATTTTGTGTTCAACTGATTAAAAAATGCATGACATTTAACTAGTCCGTTTTGACGCGTCCTTTGTTATTGTATCTCTTTAGTTGTGTAGAACTCCATACTGTTGCTGTCTGGTTTAGATAATACGTGTATTTGTGTGTATGATCCAGTGTTTTGTTTTGTTAACCCACACCTGACCCTGAGGCCTGTGGGAGTGTTTCACAAGTCTGTGTGTGTGTTCGTGTGTGTGTGTGTGTATGTGAGTTCGTGACTGGCATTGTCGCTTGCAATAGTAACCGTTTATATGCACGTGTGTGTGTGTACATATAATTGTCTGAAAGCATGAGTGTTCTATTTGGTGGGAGTGTATTTGGTCTTAGTGTACCTAGTGTGGATTGTTTTGCATGTGTGTGTGTGTTAACAGCACCACCTTAGATTAATGATTGCATAAAGAGACTTTACATTCTCCACATCTCTCTCTCTCTCTCTCTCTCTCTCTTTCTAAGACTTTGGACTGTAAAAGCATTTAAATGTTATTGAGTCTGCCTCATGGCTCACTGATGAAGTGTCCCACATCCGGTCTTGCTAACTCCCCACTGAATCGCACAAAAATCACATTTTACTTCAACTTTGAAAGGAATAGAACACAATAGTACACAAGCAAAATGCATTTGCTTCCTTTTTGAAGTTTCAACGCTGATCATTGTAATTGATCAGAACTGAAATTCCAAGGAAAAAAATCAGTACAGCGTTCAAAATTTCTCTTTATGTTCCCACCAAATTACAATAATTAACATTTTTCTAAATTAAATATTAAACACAGACGTTAGCTCTTGAGGGTAAGAATAAAGGCTGTTATCTTTGTAGTCGTAGTGTTTGTGGACTTACATGAACACATTACCGGCCTTTTTGTGTTTACTACATAATATCTGAGATATCTGATGGGCTTGTGCTACTGTACACCTTTCATCACAAGTCTTCAGCTTCCTTTTCATGCATTATAACCCTGTTATCTGTGTTATCTGAGAACCATCCGACTACAGTCCCATTTACACCTGGTGTTTAGGTGAACTAATTACAAGCCGCAACATTAAATACAACTCTACAATGTTTAGTGAGAAGATAAGCAGTAAAGGTCTTTCTACTAGGGTGGATCACAATGATCAACTAGTCGCCCACCAACCTACTAGTCAGTTAGTCAGGTTTAATCATTTTAAAAATGTCTAGTTTTTTTACATCCCCTACCACCTGCTCACATGTCAGTCAACCACTAAAACAAAAGGTTTTGACTTTGTATGTAGTTGCAACTCACACAAGACACATTTGAGGCCGTGCCAGGTGTAAACAGGACCTATTCTACTAAAATATGAGGAGATCAGGCAATGAATCAGGCAGGATCTTGCCTTCGTATTCTCAGTTTTTCACTGTCCTGTGTTGATGAGATTGAAAAAGTTCTCTTATAACATTATACATATACGTACAGTCACACACAAATGCTGTTCATAGCCATGGGAATTTCTCGCTTCCTCTATGTTTCAAGTGATACGCGTTTTAAGACGTAACTCGTGCTTCTCAACTTCTGTGTGTTTAAAATGAGGGATGACTTCCTGATGGCTCTTAGTCTCTGTATTAATGTCATTTGTTCATGTGTATTTCAACCACATGTATCACGTAGCTAAAGCCACAGATTTGCCTCTGCGTTTTCCTTTTGTCAACTAAGAACAGCTAATGCAATTCACAATAAGGGTCTGTTTTAAAGGTTCAAGATTTTTTATCACTGACTTGAATCTCTGTATGTGTGTGTTCCACAGAATTCCATTGGCGGCAGCCATGCTTATGTGTGATTACCCAATAAAGACAGAAATGGAGACGGTGAGTGCAGTTCGTTTTATAGGTTCCTCAGCCTTCCTGATGCCTGTCTGGTTCTTAAGATCTGGTTTACGTGATTGTAAAGACAACAATGCTTCACTTTCCGTTTCTAATAACAAAACAACCTTACCAACTAACACACAATGGGCTGCTTGGCACACAGCCATCTAAGCACTCTGGTCTCAGGTCATCGGCGTGTGTTTGTTCACGATGTGCCAGAGAACCCTTGAATTCTGGGATTTACAGGAAAGTAAAGAGAGGAAGTGACACAGGTCAGGCTTGAACTCAAGTCTCCATGAGCCCCCAGTGCTTGTATGTGCATAATCTACTGCTCTGCCTTCTCATACTTGCTCTCATATTCTCTTTCTTGGACAACTACAGATGGCCATGCATTCCTTTCTTATTAGGTTAGAAGTTTATGTGGGGTGGGAAGTTGAATTTGGCTCTAACGCAGTCATTCAAAGTTAGAAAATGTTTTTTTTGTCGTTTTATACTCTCCAGAGTCAATTGCTGCTCCACACAGCTGCTTTATGTGATGTGTGTGTACATACATGTGAATGTGTCAGTATGCTGGAAAATTTGTAGGGTATTTAATCTTTCTCTCTCTCTCTCTCTCTCTCTCTCTCTCTCACAGTCATTATATCAGACTTACCCCACCCTGATTAATTCACCATCGAAGGCATTTGGAGTCGTTTTGTCATCTGCAGTGCCCACTACAACCACCGCCCATCTGTACCCTGCTCACTACCACCCAAGTTATCAAACACACTACACTTACAATAGCCCCCCTCACACACACCCTCACTCCCACGATGCCCATCACTCCCAAAATGAACCCGTCGACCTGTCGGTCACCAAAAGATCCTCCGTTTCATCTCCATCATCACTATCTCTGTCATCATCATCACCTAGAGCCACGCCCCCTTCTCCATATGAGCGTGTCAGCCCGGCCTCGCACCTTTGTCTCGGCTCTGGATCTGTGACAGGAAGTGTTTCCGGGTCGTCCCAGACAAGACAGTTGACTCCACCAGTGACTCTTCCTATTCCTGCGGTAAGAATGCTGGTGTTACTGTACAAACTGTGGTAGTGATATGGTACCGCACTACAGCATTTACATGATACTGTAATGCCAAAAATAGAATAGAGTTCGTGATAATAAAAAAATCAAATTACCAATGTCCCAAAATGATTACTAAAAATTTTCAATAGATACAATTGATTAAATACACTATGTGTTAGAAACATTATTTTTGTACAGTGTAAATCTTTATAAACTGAACAGTACATTTGTTGCTTCTTACACCTCTGTGTGTATTCCTGCTTTACAGCAGGTTTTGACTCCCTACGTACAAAGTCCTGGCATCATCCCTGTTATCCCGATGCTGCAGCTCTACCCCTCGTCCCTGCACCTGTCCCCCTCCATCATGATATCCTCCATCACACCTGAAGGTCCTGCCAGCCACGAACAGTGTAAGCCATCACCTTGTATCACACACATGCAAAATGTAGCCATATTTACATCTTCTGATATATGACAGTTGTAATAAGATAACCTAACATGTTTGCATGCTTAATTGATTTGTCTCTTGTGCTTCCAGACCCAGTGATGAAGCCAGAGAATCCCCCTGACAATAACGATGTCCTCAAACCAATCAAATCCGAGCCCGGCCCTGAAAACCCTCAGAATCCTCACATCCAGGAAATGACCTCATCTGTCATTACTGTCCCGCAGAGTTATGAGTGAGTGCTGAAGCCACACACACACACACAAACTGGCTTTCATGTTTTATGAAGACATTCCATAGACGTAATAGTTTTTATACTGTACAGACTGTATATTCCATCCCCCTATACTAACTCTACCCCTAAACCATCACAGAAATCTTTGTGCTATTTTACATTTGCAAAAAGATCATTCTGTATGACTTATAAGCTTGTTTCCTAATGGGGCCTTAAAAATGTCCTCACAAGGTCAAACATTTGGTCCACACAATGTAGTAAATACCAGGACCACACACACACACACACACACACACACACACACACTTGGAATCACCATTTATTGTCACTGCTAATATTTGCATGTATGTTATGAGAACTTCAATGGAATTATTGCATCATACAAGTAACAACAGACAAGAAGTTGGTTGAAATGAGATGTGTTTATGTTTTAGCGTCTGTGCAATTGAGACAGGCCACAGCTTGTCATTTTGTGAGGTTTTGCTGCATGTTTTTAAGCTGCACAACACTTATAGTGCTGTCTATCTACAGTCAGTACTGTACATCTACTGTACACCATATACAGTAGAAACCTGTAATTACACACACACAGCCATGCTGACTTACATTAAGATACATAGAATACACATCTGTCTTTCCATGTATCTACAGTATTTATTTATAACTTCTTGATTAAAGATGTGTCTGTCTGTCTCTCTGTCTATCATGAACATTTGAAATATGAGTTTTTTTCACATTTTAATATGGGAAGAGACTGCTTGACCCATGTGTCATTTTAAATGGGTTTGGCACACAGTCCTCTTCTGATCACACAGGGTTCAAGTACTCTATGCATGCCCAGCTAACAATTTTATGTTGTAAAAATGTTTTCCTAATCTTTCCATTAGGTAACAAAAACATTAAAAATGTTATTTTGTTCTAGAAACGTTTAAAACATCCAGTTTTGTATTCTGTAAAATGTTTAAAATGTTCCACTAATTACATACAATATATATATATATATATTATATGTTAAAAAACCTTTATACTAATGTTACTGCAAGAGTGTTTTTTTGATAACTTTGAGAACATCAGCCAACGTTCTGAGAACGTTTCCTGTTAGCTGGGTGTGTTTGAGTATACTCTTGCAACAGATATTTCTTGCTGTTGCTCTGATAAAATCTCCCAGCATGCATTTTAGAGACAGTATGTCTTTTTAAACTCTCATGAGGAGGGAACTTATCCGTGTGTAGCTGCATGCGCAGTTTTGCGTGTTTTCGTGTGTATGCGTGATGTCTTTCATTGGGTGTGTTCAAACACACGACAAGTAAAAAAACGTTGAAATATAAAAAATGCGACGTTTGCAAGGAAGGGTGGAGAGATCCACTGATGGAGGGAGAAAGGGAGGAGGAAGGCAGAGTGATAATTTTACATTGGGTGTGGTGCCAAAAAAGCTACTTTTAAGAACAAATGCCAAAAAGTGGGAAAATAGCAAGAAAAGAGTTTCAAGTGCAGTAGGTTGATGGGGAGGGAGGGTAAGGTGTGTGAGAGGAGAAAGAGGAAGTACACGGCGTACGTTTTCAGGAACTTACAGCTCAAGTTATTTTTCTGTTACGCCATAGCTAGGTTGGTACCTCAAACGTTCATTTTTCTATGACTGAATCACCGAAACAAGACAACGAAGTCAAAAACGAAAACCCAAATCATATAGATGACAAATATAACGTGACAACCCACCCTCAGGAATATCCAGACACTGTAAAGCATATTACATTAAACAGAAAAACACTGTGGCCCTCTATAATATGTGTAGATAATACTTTTATAATACTATATAAAAGTATTATATAAATTATAATACTTTTAATTTAAGTCTACAGGATTTTGTTATTGTCATGCACACTGAATGGCATGACCCGTGGTGGTTCACATAACCAAAGCGCACTTGGTGAGGCAGGCTCTTATGGTTATTTATGGTTATTTATGGTTATTTTTGCTTTTTTAACAGGGGGAACACGCACTCTGTAATCGTTCGTCGGAAGGTTGAATCTCCAGATCCTCTAAAGAAGCGTCGCATTCATCGCTGTGACTTTAACGGGTGTAATAAAGTGTACACCAAAAGCTCCCATCTGAAAGCGCACAGGCGCACGCATACAGGTGAGTGCATCAGAATCCACAAACCAGTGCAGGATAAAGTTGAATATAACATTATGCATTACGACCTCTAAATATAATCCGTGTGGTTCTGCAGGAGAAAAGCCATATAAGTGCATGTGGGAAGGCTGTACGTGGAAGTTTGCCCGCTCCGACGAGCTGACCCGTCACTTTCGCAAACACACGGGCGTGAAGCCTTTCCAGTGCCCGGACTGCGACCGCAGCTTCTCTCGCTCCGATCACCTCGCACTGCACAAGAAGCGCCACCTGCTGGTGTGAGCGCAACGCCGGGCTGACGAGGGCCTTCAGGTGCCCTATTGCCCCGTTCTCAGTGATGTTCAGGGGCATTTTGGTGTATCCCACCTCCTTACTTTCCAGAAAACGATGGACAGAAAAATGGAGCCGGATCATTCGGTGGCTTTGCTCTTACTCCACAAAAACAATTGTTATCCAAATGGATTTTTGTCACTATTATTAGGAATGTGGACAAGATGGCCTTTAGGCAAATGTCATTTGACTTTGAAGCAGCAGAAGCCTTTTTCTTGATATCTAGCAATCTCTCCCTCTCTCTCTCTCTCTCTCTCACACACACACACACACACACAAACTGTTTTGCCCTCTGCAGGTCAGAGGACACATTGTGCCCATAAGAGCACTACCCATACACAAACATAGGCAACATACAGCAAAACATCAGACACACGCATATACCGCACACACACACATCACATTTATAATGTCGTTTTTGGGTGCAACTCGGGTAAAACCTGCAAAATGTGAATTTTTCCCTTTTTGTATTATTAGGAAAACGAATGTGTATACACAGATCCTGTATACATGTATCCATGTTTGTTTGTTCCAAGGACTAAAGGTGATTGTCTTTCACCCTCATCTGTTCATCTGAGATTATTCGACTGGGTCTGTAAATTGTTATCATTTGTGTCTTAGCAGTTAAGACGTGATACGATGGTGTTTGGTTCCAAATGTGACCTTACCTATAACTTAAATAGCAGTAAAACAATGGCATGCTTTAATAATTGTAATTATGAATTTTTACCGTGGTTTATTACAGTAAGTACTATGTACTGTGTAAGTTCTTCGCAACTACGCACATGCACAATTTACGAACAATATGACAGTAATGATTATCCCACGTGAATTCTACAATTACAAGCAGAAAATAGCCGACTTCTTGTATTTTGTTTTGTTGTTGCAAGGACCTTAATTTTGCCTTATGTCACAATTATTCCTATTCAAATAGTTTCTGTAATCATAATAATCATATAATCGAAAATATTTAGTAGTGTCTCATTGTGTTTTATCAAACCCAGTGTCAGAAACTTTATTTCTTAATTTCAGGAGGGGTTTTCAGGTAGAGAAATAAAATGTGAACCATTCAATAAGGGCATTATAATGAGTGAGTTCATGTAGGTTATGGGTAACATTGTCTTACTGTTCTAACAACGCTTTGTTTTGTGAGAGATGTTTAACGTGAGAAAATCATGGATGTATGCAGGGCCGAGTTTACGCTTGTTTGTAGGTTTTGAGAATAATTTTTATGTGAACAAATGTTTGTAAAGGGCAATGTGTAAAAACGAACTGCACTTTAATAAAATTAGAAAGCCAGATATTTTTAAATGGGGGCTATAAATTTAAAAGCTTTAAGCTTTGTGCCACAGTCAGAGACCTGTGGCGCTTCTCAACTCTTCTCTCCTGTTTTCTGTTTTTCTCTTCTCAATTGAAGGACAGTTTTAAAGCGCCGTGGTCAACATTTAGGGGAGAAAAGACTGAGGGAGAGAAAAGATAAGAGTATTTTATATTGAGTCAAAGACAGAATAACGGAGAAAAGGAAGAAGCATATCTGGGTCTATAAACCACAGCAAAGCTGACCACATCACAAAAATGAAAAAGGATAATGAAAATATTAATATATGTTTGTGTTAAGGAATAAAATGACTGAACGGCCAATTTATTGACAGCATGATTATTATATATGTTTATTCACAACAAATATTACAGTTTTATAAAGATGTGAATCTTTTTTCTAAATTCTTTACATTTTCACAGTTCAAAGGGGAATATTAGGCTGCGTCACTGTACCAAACTGTGAATTGAATACAAACTATTCATATACTTAATGTATTATAATGATTTATATATGTATCATTCAATAAACTTTTTATGGTGAATATTTTGCATAAATGTGTTGTGATTGTGTTTCATTTTTATTGTTCTGCTATGATTTCAAGCACTGTTTTTGATACACATCTTCACGTTTGTAAACTGATGCTTATGCATGTTTTAAAACGACGGGCTCGTCCGGGATTTGAACCCGGGACCTCTCGCACCCTAAGCGAGAATCATACCCCTAGACCAACGAGCCACGGACCTCAGCGAGATGTTTCCAAACGAGGGACAAAAGCAATTTTTTCATGCAATTTTTTGCATGCATGCATTTTACCTGGATGGTTTTCGCATGCAGCTTCTTTTGTTACCTGCTTTTTATATGTTTTTGTTGTTGGCAACCTTTAGGATGCTGCTTTGTCGTTTTGCATGCTCTGTCGCTTTTGTAATTTATAATACTTGAACACTCGTAAAATGAATAAGGCACGATATTTTAAAGTTGCAATGTTTAAAGTGTTAGAAGAAGGGATCGGTTTTGGAAATGGGCGTTTGAGTTTATCTGCAGTGGATGCAACTTTGATAAACGTTTTAATCTGCACGCATATTGTCGTTTAGAAAGCGCAAAACAGAAATCTTTGAGTCTGCAACGTCTCTATCAGTCAATGCATACAGATGCACTAAACATCTGTTTACATGTTAAAGTGTGTATATCAGATGTATTAGTATAAAACAGTCGCTAGATGGAGCCACAATACATCTCAAACAAACATTCAGGCTGTTCACACACACACACACACACACACACACACACACACACACACACACACACATGTACAAGAGATGATGTATTCATTGATGCTAGAAGTCACTGTGTCTTCCTTCATCTATTCATTTATTGAATTTTGTCCTAACTGATCAACCTAACAAGAAATCTTTCCCGATGCATGAGATTTCCCTTTAAAAAACACTGGCAGTGATTTTTAATCATAATTCAGAAGCAAACCTAAAAGGATAAACTGAAATACACACGCTTTTCTGATTTTCAGGTAATCCCAGCAGATCTGTAAATCATTTCTGTACCCAGTTCATTTAGGATCAGTTCAACATAATCATAGGAATTATATAAGCAATTATTAACATTCGTTTAGGATTTTTTGACTCAGTAAATAAGAATTTAGTCTCATAGATACTACCCAGTACATTTTGTATGCACAAAAGCACAAGACAATTTATTCCTGCATGTCTGAGCAGTGAGTCTTTAGGCATCATATTTTATAACGCAACTGTAGAACTTCATTTTCTCAGCTGTCACAAGAGCAAAGCCATTTTTCTTTTCACAAATTCTGTGTTGCATTTGCATTCACACATGATGTTACGTTTGTAATTGTCGTTCATTGATCAGTTCCCAGCTAGCAATTTTAGGTTGTAAGAATGTTTTCTTAACGTTTCCATTAAGCAACAAAAAGGTTAAAAAAATTAATTTGAAAGTTCTAGGATTAGGAACGTTATTGCTTGGTCATAAGAACATTATTTAACATTTTTAACATTCTGTAACAATTCTGTAACATTTTTAAGACGTTTCACTAATACCTTCAAAGTAATGTTTTTGATATCTATTATATATAATTTAAAAAAGCATTCTACTAACTTTTTAGATAACTTTGAGAACTTTTAGAGAATGTTAGCCAATGTTCTGAGAACATTCCCTGTGAGCTGGGCAGTCAGAGCTCAGCTGGCCCAGGGTTCAGTTAGTTTGTTGCCAGCCAGTCACAGTCAGTCAGTCAGTCAGTCATGGCCATCTGATTACATAGACTGTCATTAAACATTGTTTCTCTATGTGTCCCGCGTCTCCACCAGACTTCCACTGATGACTCCGTCCCATAGCTGCAGTCAGTACAGATGTAGGCTGTAGGAGAGCACGGTACAGCCTGCGGTGTTGAAGAGAAGCACCAATCAGAGGATAAACCTGAGGTCCCTGAGTGTGTGGATTCAATGGAGTTAGATGTCTTGTCATGATAATAGCTTGTGGCGTGTTACATAATGTAATAGATGACAGTGTGGCCTAATGTTAAGGCTGATCTGATTTTGTGTGTGTTTAAAGGCTGGAGTAGTTGGGGCTACTGGGGGAAGTCACTGCTGACGTTGACCACTGCCACATCCACCATGGGTAAGTCACCATAGCAACCTGTCAGTACAAATTGGTTGCCATAGAAAACCTCACAACAGATCAGTCCACAGTTAAGGGTTACGTGATATCCGCAATGACTTTCTCTCGATTTAATGGTTCTTTCTTTCTTTCCGTCTGTCCATCCTTCCTTCCATCCATCCATCTATCATTTCTTTATTAAATAAGTGTCTCAAATAATCTATACCAGTCTGATCAGTTTATCAGTGATCGATGTTCTGTGGTTAGTAATCTAATATACTTACCACAGTAGCTTACAAGAGAGTAACTGTCACTGTAGGGAGATGGGACTGAAAACTGAAAATGTTGCTCATGTCAATCATGACATGTTGCCATGGTGATGATCTCATGAGACTTGTGAGACAACATAAACAATGGCGGCATTACAATTTTTTTTCAGATTTATGCACATCCTGTGTCCAAAAATAGCTCGATCATTCATTCTTTCGTTCATTAATTATTCAGTACATTCAATACATTATTCACCATAAAGAGAAAGAATAACAAAAATGTATTCAGATATGCCAAAAATGTGTTTCTGCTGTCTGTCTAAACCAGCCCATATATCTGACATCTGGCCAAATATATTTATGTCTTACTTGTATCTGATTCTTGTCATAATTTTTATTAAACACGCGGCTACTGTAGGTCTGTGCTAAAATCATGCCACTCATGTAGGCCTTTGTGTGAAAATATCTGATGTGTGCATTAAGCCTAATGCAGTGTGGGGAACCCAGACTTTATGTTTTTAATTTTTTGACTGTCTGTAGGTCAGAGGTTAAGCTCAGTAAGAGAGAAAGCAGGCGGGGGGTCACGCATTCGTCAGACCTCGTCGTGTGAGAAGGCAGAAGAGGTCTGTGAGCATTCTGACACAGTGATGGAGGAACATGATCAGCCAGAGACACACAGAGGAGTGCTGTCAGCCATCACCAACCACTCCATTAAGAAACCATCACACTGGACTTCTGCGCGTCAACGTGCAGTGGCATGCTGATGTCACAAAATCTGATGTCACATGCTGATGTCACAAAATTAAAGAAATGTGATCACGTGTGTTTAAAGGACATGCGTAGGAAAACCTGGTTTTCATGTCTATTTGTGACTGACTGTTTGTGATTGGATGGCCTGAAGAAGACACTGTTCTCTCTGCCTTTCTTATCCCTTCATCTCTCTCTCTCAGGGTAAGTCAGTCATAACAGGAGGTCTTGATGCTCTGGAGTTCATTGGCGAGAAGACCATGAACAGGCTTTATTGATGCAGAGTATATCTCAGAGTATATATCAGAGTATATTGATGCAGAGTATATATTTGCATCAATATATTGATGCAAATATTGATGCAGAGAACTGCTTCTCTGTCTCAGGTAACACAACTAAACATTTCTTTGAATTACTTCTGACCACGATTGCACTTTATGTATATTATCAACCATAGCTTGTAGCTTCACCATGAGTGTACTGGGGCCTTAATTCCCCAGATTTCAGGGTCCATTCAAGTGCTTTATTTTGATTTACCGTAACAAGAGTGTGAAATTATGAGGTTAAGAGAGAACAAAGAAGTCCTGTAGGAGACATATGAGCTGCGTCTGAAAGCTATAAAATGCTGTCTTTGGAGGCTGCTTTCCAAAGTAGGAAGGCATCAAGGCACGTCCAGTCCAATGCTTGCTTCACTTCCTGTCTCCTGAGATACCTTCATCTGTCAGCTGCCCTAGCTTTTTTTAACGCAGCGATATGGAGAGAAATTGCGAGCTTCATACAGACGTCATGACGACAAGCAGTGATCTAAACTGGTCTTGAACTCCTGATTTTGTAGGACCTCATGGACCTTACAGACATGCCCAGCTAACAGGGAACGTTCTCAGAACATTGGCTAATGTTCTGTAAAAGTTCTGTCAATGTTATCTAAAAATGTTCTTGTAGTTTTGATAACTTTGAGAGAACTTTTAGAGAACATTATTCAATGTTCTGAAAGCGTACTTGTTATTCCCTGTTCATGTTTTTTTTGTGTGTGAGACACATACTGTATTTAATGTATGTTCTTGTATATGTTGTGTTTACTGTGGTGTTTATGTTGTGAGAAAATATGACTGATAAATACCCAAATAGCCATTTGACTGTACAATGCCCCTTATTGTACAGCTACTAAATAAACAAATGAATAGGCATGAAATTGTAATTTTAGTTAATTATACGATTTAAAGGTTACAATACAATATATATTTGGCCACAAAATGTAATTGACCAATCAGAACAGAGTATTCCACAACATATTTCACTTAATTAAATTGTGTTTACTTTCATTATTGATGAAATTATTGGTTCTTTACTCTTCCTTTCCATACTCATTGTGTTTCTCCCATGGTCTCAGGTTCAGTCTTTTTGTCCTCTGTGGAGGAGGAGGAGGAGGAGCTGGAGATTCTGAAGAAGGAGCTGATTGAGATTAAAGAGATTTTATCACTCATGAAGAGGAGGAAACTGATGCCAGCTCAGAGGAAAACTGTGATCTTTATTCAGCAAATTCAGTGTTCCACTCCTCTGTGTGAGTCCTCGTATACCCAAACCTGATTAGACAGATCCAGATCGATTGTGAACACATCTGGACCACAATCTGGTTCAGAACCTCTAATTCTGAATTAATCTGTATCACAGTTTGTGGATTTATAGTGATTCATCAGGTTAATTGGGTACTATTGATCACAATCTTATGTTCAAATCCATCTAAAGTTTGAGTTTTTTATGTTATAACTACTTTGGTTTGAATTCTGGTTTAAACCAACCCACTGGTGTTCAAGCTGTCAAGCTGTAACAATATTATCAAATCTACAATAATTTGGTATGACAGATGATTCAGGCAGAGCACTATAAATATTTCAGGTCTCTTTTTGCCCTCGAGTGTTGAATTGACGTGCTCTGTGTTTCAGCTGCTGAGGGGGGAGTTTGTCAGTGTCCTTACGGAGCTGCTCTTTGAGCTTCATGTTGCTGCAACTCCAGACAAACTGAACAAAGTACAGCCACACACGCTGCTTCTGTTGTTTTAATACACAGCTAGTTATAAACACTATAACCTAACCCACACTCTAACTCACAATAAAAAAGTGAAAGTGGTATATTTGTCAGGTATGGTAACCCATACCCGAAATGTGACCTCTGCATTTAACCATCACTGGTGAGGAGTGAACACACACTGCAAGTCATGAACACACACACACACAAATCAGTGGGCAGCACATTACTGTGCCCAGGGAGCAATCAGGGGCTTGGTGACTTGCTCAAGGGCACTTCAGTTTCTACCTGCCAGCGCTGGAATCAAACCATAACCGCCCACCGGTGGGCCACAACCGCCTACTGGTGGGCAAAAACTTTTTTTTCTATATTTTATAGCATTTTTACAAATGAGGATGTCCTCAAAAGGAGGTTTTGCTCAGAGCTGTCAGGTTTTGCAAAACGTGATTCTAAAATTATGTACAAGGCATGCCTTTACATTACAATTTCTTCTTAATGAATAGCCTGTGTAACTTATAATTGTCACATCAGTACATGCACTCAAACCCGTGACCTTGCTGTTGCTAGCGCCATGCACTTCCACTTGAGCTACAGGAAGGCTGTAGTGTTTTATAACTATGAACATTCCTTCATTTCTCTTATTGTAGAGTCACAGAAAAGCAGAAGAAATAAATCCTCTAGTGGACAGTGTGACGCTGGAGGTAAAACTTCACTGTGATCTTTAATGTCAAAGGTTTATGATGCACTGCGCTAACAGATTCAAGGATAATGATCATGTTTATTGTTATGCTAATGACGGCTATTCAAAACACTGTGTGTGTGCGTCTTATTTTCCCAGGGCTCGAATAGCACTACATACATCCACAAAACATTCCAGTTGCTGCTGCCGGTTCTCCAGGTGTCACGCATCCAGGCCGGCAGAACCAGAGTCGAGCCAAACCCAGAACCAACCACCACTGAATAGTGTCCTCATTCTGTATGTGTGTGTGTGCACGTTTGTATGTGTTTCTGTATGTCTGTGCGTCTATCTTTGTACTGTGTTGCTTCATCATGAGAGCATAAAACCAAAAAGTGCAATTCTGGTCTATATATAGACTTATATAAAGATAATTTACTAAAATGAGATTAAAACTCCTAACTTTAAGGAAGCTGCTTCTGTGTTATTCTTCTTGACGCTTCATCCTGTTTTAGGTTACCTTCCAATAAAGGAAGATTTATGAATTTTTATGATTTATGCCTCTTACATTGTCTGAGCAGATCTTGATGTTTAAAGTAAATCAGCCATGTTTGGCACCATCATCTGTTTTTATTCTGAATTAAATAGACAAAGAACATCATCTATGTATTGTGGGTTTGATTCCCAGGGGACCACATACACATACTGATAAAATGTATAACTTGAATGTACTGTAAGCTCTTATCGAGAGCTCTTAAAATAGTTAGCAAATAGTGCATAAAATTAGCAAATAGTGCATAAAATTAAAAATACGATTGAATTGATGTTTTCAAGGCTCTTGTTGTTATCTTGTTGAAAGTTGCAGAAGCAAATTCAGATGGCTCTCGTCATGCGGTCATGAATATGGGTTCTGTTTTCATTGTCTGTGTCTGTGTTGAAGGGTTAAAGCTCTCTATCTGTTTCATGACAGAAACGAGACGGATGCCACGGTGATGCAGGTGAGCTGAAAATAGAAAAATATATGAAGGGTGAGAAATAGCAGGAAGTAATGTGCACTTTCAGTAAATAAAGTGCAATACAGGGCTTGAAACATGAAATGTCACATTGCTCGTTTTAGCAGTACACACAGTGTCCCTGTAAATTCTTTTCTCTGTAATAAGAATGATATTATTAGGAATTCATCTCATAAAATACAACAAGCATGGCAACATGAATCAGTTTTACCAGGAGACCATGTTTAGTTCCTTCATTCTGCCCCGAGCAACAAACTGGCATCAAAGATGCAATCTTGAGCTTGTGTCATCATCAATGTGAGACAGTATGTGAGATTCAAAGACTGTTCCAGGTTTTGGTAGGAACCAGCAGTATTCCACCATTTTCAGACTGTTACATCAATGGAAGCATGAGGAAATCAGAAATAATCTGCTTTGTGAAGTTTCCATTTCTTCAACACATCTAAAGCTTACAAATGCTATGTTTAATATTCCAAACATACAATAAGGCCCTCCACGCATGGGTGTTTTTATTGTTAAGCCCATAGGCTTTCATCCAAACTAAGAAATTATTGTTATTATAAAGAGAAAAGCCTATTCATTCGTATTTCTTTTTTGCTTTCATAAAGCCTTGTTTTGTTATTGGGACGTTCCATTCCTCCTCTTCCTCATCTTCATCCAATGACTTCTTTGGAAAACGATTTTCTGTTAGCACAAGACACAATCCATCTTTCCTCTTTACAGTTTACCTTCATGTAAGACCATTATCAGCAAAAACTGTGTTTAGTTCATTGCTGTCTACAGTGTCTGAGAGGATTATGTGTTTATTAAAATGTTTTTATTGAAAGAACACGTTTCATTCACACCTGTAACCTCAACAAGACAGACATTAAAAATACACACATGCCATGAATATATGTGACCCATACTAATAAAATGAGTCAGAATACGCACAGGCTAATTAAGAGCTACAGACAAAACAAGTTGTGAAAAAGCAACAGAAAGAAAGAAAGCTCTCAAATCACTACGGGATATATCATTGGTTGGGTATATAATCGTCTGTGTTATGTACCTCACACTCCTGTCATTAAGGTTCTTTTAACTCACGGATATCATTTATCATTCACTTAGCATTTTCATTTACAGTAAAACAATCTGTGTGAAAGGTTTCTCAGACTTTTACGGCACACCTGACAAACTCTGTTTGTCTCTCTCTAGTTTTGAAAGTACTGTTGGCCCTGTATTTGGTGTTGTATTGTTGTGAAAATAACAGAAGTGAGTGAGAGGGTAAGAGTACCAAATTAATTCACACATTAACTACAAAACGCAACAAACAACAGTTGATTCATGATTCATTGTGATGCATCATTTTTGAATCTTTACGTCTTTATCTTTATCTTTTTAGGTGCCTTTTGAAATCTGCTGACAAATGCAAAATATGCATTCCCCGGCTGGGAATCTTGAAGTTGCATAAACAGAAAGATGTGCAAGTGTAGGGTAGTGTGAGGTTGTAATAGATTCACAAAAAAAGTTTCTGAAGGACATTATTGCAGCCAAGAGAACAGGTTCACGGCATAAGGAAGGTTCTCATCAGGACCACGGTGAGATCTGAAGTGCTCTCAGCACCAAACCCCTTCTCAGCATCATCCAGTGAGCTGCAGCAGACTGCTGCTGTATTTAAACCCTGTGAGCATACGGCTGCTGGCTTTCACAGTTTCATGTAACCTCACATATACCTCTACATTTTACAAGTATAGCCATATCAGTACATTGTGATCTTGTGGGGACATTAGTTAGGTTTAGGGTGAGGGTTAGGGGATAGAACATTCAGTTTGTACAGTATTAAAGTCATTATGTCTATGGAAAGCGTATTGTGTGTCTAATGCCATACATGTGGCCAGGTTTTATTGAATGTCAAATCTGGTTTTTGTGACCTAGTGTGTGTAGCACAGGCAGTGCATGACTTTTCTCCTCTACTTTTACACTTTTACACCTTTGATAAGTTGATAAGGGACGATATGTACATTTTCATTTTTTGCAGGAATAATTATACTTTGAAACGTAACTGTTAGTGCTTATTGAATTTCTTAACTTATGAAAGTCATGCACCGATCATTATATCGGGCTTTTCCAGCCAAAAGTAAATCAAAATCAAATTACAAGCAGTTTAAAGAGTCCGTCCCTGTACTACTAAACTACTAAATGAGCATTTAACACCTGTTATACAGCTATAACAGCCACTACTGAACCAACAGGTAAGAGAGTTCATTTTAAAGCTGTGATGTGAGCTTGTTTTGGTCTACAGGTGAAGACCGCATCACGTAAACATGAGATGTATGTGTAGCTACAAGTTCGCAGACAGTAATGCGGGTAAAGGGAAATGAATCGGCCCATAAACGCCCAGAGAAGTGTGCAGAGAGGATGCTGTTTGTTTGGATACCCAGCAGTAATGAAATGAAAGTGTTTGGAGATGAGAAACAACGTGGACCATTGCAAAAACATATTAATGTTTATCTTAAACCTTAAAGTCTAACTGTGCGTGATGTCACACGTTAACTTTATTTTGTCTCACCCGAGCTTTGAGCGCAGTAACACAAAATTGAATTGAATTATTTTAGATTTGCATAGAAATGTTTCTTAGAAAGAAGAAAAAGGTTTTTGTAATTTTAAATCTCTTATATCTCTTTTCAATTTGATTTGCTATTTGATGATCTATGGATGTATCGGAAATGTGTTATAAATGGAGATGCTATGGGGAAGAATGTAAGGCATCAATCAATAAAAGGTTACTGATGGGTTTTGTCGCTGGCATGAAATGTATTTAAAAGGGTTATATCAAGAAATATTTTCCTTAAACATTACTACTCAGTGGAAAACGTTTTAAGAATGTATTGAGTGTGTTGAATGAATGAAAGATTATTCATACAAACTCACAGTAAGGTTACATATTTGTCACCTATGGAGATGATCAGCTGGATACCTGCATTTTATCTCGGGCAAAACTCTTTTGAACAGACATTTTTAGTTGCATAATACCTTGATCATGGTTAGCAAATATGTATACACTGACATTAGCAACTGAAAACCTTTGTGTGATAGCCTCCACACAACTAGCTGTCAGTATACAGTTCAGGATTCCTGCCAGCCTGCCAGACATAAACAAAATACGTTGTGCATCTTTAAATACAGAAAGGTAGTAAAAAAGAAATGTTATCTATTGGTTATTTGTCAAAACACCTGTTAAAAAAACAATGGCAGCTGATTTCCTCACTTCAAGACCTCAGCGATCGAACCCTCAACCTTTTGTCTGCCCAGTCCAGATAATTGTACTGCCAAGCCACCATCACTTGTATGCAAAACTATTTTTTTGCGATTGCCTATATGGTAACGGTTGTTTAATCAATACTTTTTGCCCCATGCCTTTTCAAAAATTGCTTTGCTGTCTTCTCATCTTCTCAGGATGTGTTGATTTCTCTTTCAGAAGAGACATTAATAAGTCATAGCAGATAAATAATGTATTAAAATGAATTCAGTCTTGCAGGTTCTGGAAGATGGACTGCTGGATTATTACATAATTCCATCATCCATGTCTTTGTAGAACGCCTGCGTGTGAGAAACGTCTGAAATGTGAAGTTTACACAGCACTGTGAAACAGAAATGAAAAATTGATGTTGATGCACTCAATTACTGAAATGAATAGGGACAGGAATAGTAAGAAATGCAAATATTCTGGTTATTCTGGTAATGATTCCATAAATTACTATATAATATAAAATATAATATATAGAAACATTATTCTTACATGGTGAGTGTAACGTTTTGATAAAGTTACAGAGTTAAAAAATGTTTGACCATTCTTATAACCAAGCAATAACATTAAAACAATGCCTAAAAATGTTCCTAGAACTTTCAAAAACCATTTTAACATTTTTGTTACTTCATGGAAATGTTAGGCAAATGTTCTTATAACCTAAAACTTAAAACCTAGATCCGACAACACAACTGAATGTCAAAAAAATCATGGCAACGCTCCAGCAGCCAGTAGGCCTCAATATGGCAGGGTCGTCTCATAAATGAAGCTAGCAGTCCCAGCTTTCCTAGTTTCCTGCTCATCCACTTCCCCCGTGTGGCTGCCACTAACACTGCACAGATGTGCAGCCATTATGGATCATGTTTTCCTTCATGGCAGCTCATGACTAATCTGTCCCAGTGGGCTCTGCCCTGCACCTTCTTACATACAAAATGCTTCCTAATGCATGCTTTAAAAACCGTGTTTTAGTGCTTGCTGTTCAAATGCAGCTGAGGCATTTTCACAGATAAGCGACCACGTTAACCAGGTTTAGTTGTTGCATTTCAATACCTCATGCATGTGTCTTTTGGCTGTGGGTTTATTTCATAGTATGTCACTGCAGCAGTGGACATACTCTCTCTCAGTGGACATTCTCTCTCTCTCTCTTCTGATCAGTTCAGCAGGTTAAACGTGATCTTGTTTGGGAATATTTGTGCTGGCTCCCACATTTGTTCAGTCATCAGAAACTGAAGGAGGTTCAATACAGCAGAGAATAGCTCAACAGACTTTAGCATTGCATTGTATTTCACAATACAACATAAGACTATTTATGTATTTATTCTTTATCTGACATATATGTCTTAAAACACAGCCCTGAATATTACAAACCAAAACCACTTTCCACTATCTATATCATGAAAGGTGTTAAAAGGCATTGATCTGGCAGTTATTGTGCATGTTCTAATATATTGTGCAGTGGTGCTTGTGAGTTTGAATCTAGCTTGCGTCATTTCCCAATCCCAACTTTTTTCCCTGCCATTTCCTGTTAAACCTCCACTGTCATCGGAATCTCAGGTAGCAAAAATACCAAAAATAAAATAAAAATGTACACTTAAATTTCATTTTACCGCACCACATGCAACATAAAAATGTTTCTAGAGGTCATTGTCTGTTTTGTTTGTACATACCTTATCCATCACATAAAGGCTCACAGACATGAGTAATTGCCGTTTTATGAGTCGTCATATTCTGGTTTGTGTGTTAATTTCTTAATTGACTTGTCTCGGTGGATTGCGGACAGAAACACAGATGAGAGACAGATAATTAAAGATGGAGGGGAGCTGTCTAAACACACCAGCCCCTGTCAGTGCAGATGGAAGCTGAATGGCACACTGAAAGAGGAAAGGGATTTTCTTGGCATTAAAAACTTTTCTTGGCAGAGCTCTGCTGTCTTAAAGGTCCAGGGGTGGAAATTGGCAGTTCAGACTCACGGATGGCATAAAACTCGGTCTACACATCCACAAACACAAACCTCAATGTAGAGTTTTTGGTACATCTTGAAGTTTGCATTTCATTTCTTTCTCCCTTCTCTTTGGTTTGTGGACCTTGACCTTGCTGTTGTCCAAAAAAGAGGGTTGTCTACTGTAGTATTGTCATTGGGAGGGAATTACAAAATTGTACTCATGTCAAAAAGTTTTGACCTTATCTGTGTTTGAAAAAGTGTAAACACCATCATAAAAAATTACTGCATGTGAACATATGGGAAGGGAATTATGGGAAGATTAATAGTCACAAACGTGCACATATGAATTGAATGAAGGTCTGATCAGACTTTAGATCACACTGTGATACTAGGTTGCCAGGCAACTTTCTGCACACAGTTATTCTGCCTTTAATCATTTATTTTTGCTTATTATTTATTTACTCTTTCCCAGAAAAGGGTGAGGCGTCACTTACCTGCCATCATTATATGTCTATCCATCCACATCCATCCATCCATCCATCCATCTTGGGCATTGACAAAATATACATGCAGTGTTCCTGTCTTGGACACACAGTATAGGCAGCTGCTATCTAATATGAACATTTTCTAACCTTCAGTGACCGATTTGGAACGGTTGGCTTAGATGGCAACTCACACAAGTACCACTCTGAGACAGTTGTGGCCTACTGTGTAAAGTGAGACTTGTAACCAGAAAGTTGCTGGTTTGATTCCGTGTGCCAGCAGGAAACACCTGTCCTTGAGCAAGGCAACTTACCCCCGATTGTTCCCTCTGTGGCTTTATGATTTGCAGTGTGTGTTCACAACTAAATACTCCAACATGTGTGCACTGGATGGGTTAAATGCAGAGCACAAACAGACAGTATGGCTTGATAGGTGTGCTCAGATAGCTCAGATGGTTGTGCCTTGTGTTACCAATGCAAAAGGTTGTGGGTTTGATTCCCACACAAGTAAATTGTAGCTTCAACTTGGAACAGTCTTGGTTTTAGGAGCATGCTGGCTATAGTATGATGCCTTAAAATGCTGCCACTGTTGGCAGCCTGCTAGATTTTGGAACAGAGCAAATATCTAGACCTCAATATACTACATTTATAAAGGCAGACACAGGAAGTGAGAGCAACAGTGAAGTGAACTGAAGGAAATGAAAATAAAAGAATTGAATAGAGAAAGCAGGTTAGAGACACTGAGCAATGGAAACTGAAGGGACAGAGAAATTGAGCTGTAAAGTCAACACTTAACCTTCCTGTCTCTCTCTCTTCTCACACTTTCTGTCTTTCTTGCAGTTTTTACTCTCATTTCATAACACGCACATTCTTGAGTCATAAACGATAAGCTTTTAGGAGACTCGTAAACGTCTGTGTGACGTGACCCAAATGCAGCCAAACCAGAGACTGGTTTTGAGAGAGAGGTATTTTAAAAATTCAATCATTCATGATGTACTTTATGACGCCTTGTAGATGCTCCAGGTCTTAAGTGTCCAGAAAGGTTTAGAGCTTATTTATTTTATTTTTAAGACCTCCCCGTTTATTTCCTCTTTGATGGAAAGCAAATGGTGCAAAGATCTCTGGATCTCCAGGGTCTGAGTGTGTGTGAATGTGTGTTCATCTTTCATCTCTGTTCCTCTGTGTACGGTTTATCAATAACAAAACGCAATCAATTAAATCTTTATGTGTCTCATCACATACAAATCTGTCCCCTAGGAAACATGCCTGGCAGACACACACACGCACTGAAACACAGCTGTTCACACACTACCAAAAGTACTGAGGTAGTACCATGGTATAGGGTTGTGAAAGACCATATTCTGTGTACCGTGGTATTTACGTCAAGGTAGAACACCATGAATGTCATGGTATTACCATGTCTGAGTTACCATCTTCCATGTACAATGTAATCATACCATGTAACACTAACATGTCCAAAAAACATGCAAACACCATCACATCACTTTGTCACCATATCCCAGAAATCATTGTAATTCCATGATTCTCTTTTCATGGAATTAAATTTTTATTGGCTTGAATATAAAGTCTGTAAAAACTAAAGAATGTAAAGACTGGCATGCAGACCCTTTAGTTTGCCCTGGGCTTGAGTCATAATAGCTATCCTGTGGATTTTCAGACTCTTCAGTGCATGAACAAAAACAGGGATATTGTTTCAGAAGGTAGTCTGCCAGCCAGATGTGTCCAGTTTCTTAACCTTGCGTCTGCAGTGGTTTATCTCAGAAGGAAATCCTTTTTTTAATTCATTTCTCCACCTATTGTGTCCATCTCCACTGACATCTAAACCCTGCTGACTCGCCCCTGCATCACCTCTGTAGGCATCCAATTCCCAAACTGTTAGAGAGAGAGAGATAGAGAGAGATCCACCCAACAGGGAATGATCTCAGAAAGTTGGCTAACATTCTGTATAAGTTCTTTGAAAGTTATAAAAAAGGTTTTTGCAGTAATGTTAGCAGAGCATTTTTCTAACGTTATATCAAAAACGTTATTCTTAAGTAGTTAGTGGGATGTTTCAAAAGTTCCAGAATTAAACAAATGCTTGAATAATGTTCTTGAATAACCAAGCAATAATGTTTTTACAACATCTAAAAAACTGGATGTTTTGAACATTCCTGAAAATTTCAAAATAACATTTTTAACATTTTTGTTACTTAATGGAAATGTAACGTTAGCTGGGAAGGTGTGTGGACGTCTAATATGACAGATATTAGAATCAGTGAAAGCCAGTATAAGCAGCGCTTGTAAATGTCATTGCTTATGTGCAAAAGGAGCCTGCTTATATTTTGGCTGATGAGTTTGGAGTAAATGGATTATGTATGTGTGTGGGAGCAAATCTGTCTAGTAATTTTAAACAATGGCAGGAGAGGAAATAGGAATGTGCTAGAGCAGAAAAAATGCTGTTTGGAGATGGACACACTCTGAATAATAAGATGTTTGTGGGTGTGTGTGGCTTTTTGAAATGCAGAAGTGTGTACACATCAGGGCAGATGATTGTCATGCTGTATATATGGTGCTGTATGACAATAAAGATTCAGGATTCAGAGAAAATGCATGCCAGGTGTGTGTGTGTTTGTGTGTTTGCATGTGTGTGTTTTATTATCTTTAGGAATGTGACATATTTCCTTGCACTGCAGTTGCAGACATAAATCAAAGCAATATGTGAGCCAAACTCTCAGCTCACTTTAGCTTTAGGTTTTATGGATGAGATTTTTGTGTAGGTGATATTTGTATGTGTGTGTGTGTGTGTGTTTCAGCATGTGTTTAAATGATGAATACAGTCCATTTAAAGTAGGCAGATCTATATTATAGCATAACCTGGGCACCACAAATGTAGTGAGGTTTGTGTGTGTTTGATGAAAGCAAAAATAGATCTCTATTGTTCGCCTGGCTGTCCAGTCCAGCCCTGCTGTTTTGTCTTCACACACAATTTGTGGTCACACAGTGTAATCAGTATTATTTTAAAGAACTCTTTCATAGGGTCTGATTCACTAATAATTGTGTACAAGCTGTCCTTGTTTACTGTTTGTGTGCAGAAAAGGATTCATAACAGGTGTGTATGCGCATAAACTTGTTCTCGCTGTTCTTCTAATGTGGATAATTTCAGATTAATTTGAGGTGCCCACATGTAGTAATTTGCATAACACACACCCAAAACATCTCCGTATGAGGGCTGTTCACGCAACCTCACCTGCATGGGTGCGAATGTAACTTTAAGCTATATAGACATAACTGGTATGTTGCTATGGACAACTATCAAGTGGTTATTATACAAAGATATCTGACCACTCAATGCTGTGATTGACCAATCAGAATCAAGTATTTCAAAGCACTGTATTCATCAAAGCATCATGTAATATGGATTGATAGTGAAATGTTAGGAAAATGTACTGAAATAACACTGCCTGTGAGTATTCAAATTAAAGCATGTCTTTTCATTTCAGTTTAAACTGTAAATTACGCTTGTTATTTATTGCACCTTCCTCATAAAACTTGTTCATAAAGCGTTTTTTACCTTCCACAGTTAATGTTGCACTTTTGCTACCTGCGGAAAGCAGATAATTTGCTGAATTTTAATAAAAAGAGACACTTGTGAATGCTGTCTGTTGATCTGCGCAGCAATTATTCATCAAACGATGAGTTGATTGTTATTGGGCATTTATCCAGATTTGCGGTCAAGGGCACTTTCAGCACATAAAAAAGCTGATCCATCCATCCGTTTCTCCACCTTTTTAGTCTGTCCTTCCTGACTCATGCCATCCATTTTCTTTCTTTTAAAGGACAAATGGATTCAGAAACACAGCTCATAGTACAGTGTTTTTGTTTGTTTACTGCATACGCCTCATCTGTGGATATATGTTGCATGTCTGCATGTTTGTCCTTACTTCAGAAATGTTTATTTCACACCAACTATTTTAAAATTTGCTATATCATGTGCAACAGGGTCTGAAATTTGTTTCTGAAAATGAACGACTCAAATGAAGGAGTTACTAATTTTGTAGGTGGGGGGACAGTGCCTTAGAAACTCTCTTGTAAACCAGCCATGTATGAGCACGATGTGATGCAATCGTGCTGCTTTTTATGTTGTGTTTTTAGAAGGCACGTTTGGAAAGGCTAACAATAGCAAGCTAGCTTTAAAAACATAAGATCCCTCCCTTCAAAGTGCTCTCCAAAGCCACACCTCCTGCAAAGGTTCAAAGAGGTATGTAACTATGTAGGTTGACAGGCAAGCAGGACAGCCTATCATTGCATCTGGCCCGAATGCAATGAATGGACAAACATTTTATGGTCCTGCGCCTCCCACAGAAGATATATAAATATATGTAGACCGCATAGTGATTGCTGTCAGGATGTGAAGAGAATTTTAAACAGCATAACAGAAAACGTTTCTTTGAAAACATTGCTTACCCTGCCTTAAAGTTGCAATACAAAGTGTTTGCCTCTCTATCGCCATCTCTGTTTGAAAAACAAATTTGTAAGTTACTTGTGGAGTTTTTTTCTTAATGTGGACAGTTAACCTGACAGATAAAATTTTAAATCATAATCATCAACCTATCATTACAAATACATATATTCCGGCTTTAAGAAAATCTGACATTCATAACTCATCATAAAATATTTAAGAATGCATTTTCTTTATGCAGATCTCTCTTTAAGTGCACACTAAACTCATCAGGAGCAATAGAGAAGCATTAGCGCTGATTTTGAAATTATACTCTGAAGGAAAGACAAAGATCATTTTTCAGTTTGTTGATGTGTGTGGTTTCATTTACAAGTGAATAGATCTTTGCAGAAATGTGTGCATTATGGACACAGAATTTGTGTGAAGTATTATATTAGCGTGAAGTACCCACAATGCTGAATTTGCCATCTTGTGTGATATATTTACTGGGCAGTTTTGATTTACATGCAGGAAGATGAAAATAAGAGGGTAGAGAAAGAGAGCTGAGAGAGAGAAAGAGAGAGAGAGGAGATGATTGTTTTAACCTTAAGAAAATAAGTAGCCCCATAAAGAATAAATTGCTAATCATCCTTTCCATAATTCCATGGTGCTTTGTGCAGTGGCACTACCCATAAAGCTTTGTGACAACAGGGTGTCTGCATGGCTCTGTGTGAGTGTATTTACCGCAGCACGTACGGAGGTTAACACTCCTGTCTGGCTTGCTTTCTCCTGTCCTGAATCAGTCTGAAATAAAGCATTGATCATCATAGGGCACTGTTGGATACTGCAACACTTTCTCTTGGGCAACTGACCTGAGACCTGTGATTTCTCTTACTGCAGTCTCCCCAGCATTTCTGTCAGGTGACAAATCACTCTGACACAACATTAAAATTTAATTAAAAACAGCTATTGAGCAAGTACATAACAGATCAGGGTTCAAAACAGTCTCCTTACCTTACGTTGATTCGCAACAGTACATGTATAATAATAAAATGTATTAATATCAACATACTCAAAAGTAGGTAAAGTAGCCTGCAATTTTAGGCTTCAAATAGAGATGGCGATTGGATGGCAGAAGTTACATTGCAG